>CM021103.1:582021156-582377124 GCA_007115665.2 Sequoiadendron giganteum
ATCTGAAAATTCAACTTAGAAATGGTTTGAAACAACACAAAAATCTGCAAGAAGTATTCTTCTTTCTTCATTCAAAATCTCCTTCAATTACATAACAAGAAAGTATTTATGAAAATACATTATTTTGCAGCCATATGGGCTGATGAAAAACATAAAAAATCTGATATGATACTGAAATATG
The DNA here is from genome assembly GCA_007115665.2 of Sequoiadendron giganteum. Lineage (NCBI taxonomy): Eukaryota > Viridiplantae > Streptophyta > Pinopsida > Cupressales > Cupressaceae > Sequoiadendron > Sequoiadendron giganteum. Next base: position 582,021,338 of record CM021103.1, read on the forward strand.
ACAACAAAAATCAAATAAAAATGGTTTCACTCAATCTCTATTCTTTCACTTGATTCTAGCTCCTTCAACCTACATTCATCATTAAAAATCATTGCTGCAAACAAACCATGAAATCGTCAATATTCTTTCTTTTTTAGAAAACCTATAAACCTGCAATAAAAATGTCTTCTTGGTCTCTTTCAACCTTCTTTTACCTGAAGCTCTCAAGCTCCCTTCACATGGACTTCACTAGCTTACTATCTCCCAAAATATGTAGCTCACTACCTCCCAAAAGTATGGGCTTATATGCAATTATCGATATGCAACAATGGAGTCTTCAAATCCTCTCTTCAATCTGGAAACATCTCTCCATCTCACCTACAAAAACTCCCAAAGTCATCTTCCCAAATGACAAGGCCTAAATATATACATTTTTGAATGAGAAAAACCACTATGGTTTTCTAAAACCACACGAAAAATACCTCCTTGGAAAACCTATGCCCCATTTGGAGAAATGATCATGCAAACTTGGCTGCCATAATTTGTCTTAATTCTCTTATACACTAGATGGTCTATGAAAAGTGTTCAAATTTATCATAAAATAGGTCAAGATTCCAATGTAACCTCTCTCTTACACACTCTTACACAACATAAGAATCCATCATATGCAACCCATATGAAGACTAGTCTAGATACTCATACACACCTTTTACGACACCAACACATGAAAAATCATACCAAATCAATGTGAGACATTTATATCCTCATGCAAGGATAAAATTCACTAAAGAATGAAATTAATACAACTCCAAATGGGATGCCAAATTTCCCAAGTGGGGACAATATAACTAAATATGAAATAGTAATACATATTTCTTTTTATTAAATATGAACATCAGGACTGCAAGGTTGAGACACTTATCCTAACAAATGGAACTATAACTAGTATGCTTTTCTTGTATCTCCCTTGGAAATGAGTCTCCAAAGTCCTTTTAAGCGAATGTGTTAGTCATAACTAACTTTACGTTATAATTTAATGTTTGAAATAAATAATTTTTTATTTCAAGTATGCTTAACCAACCTAACTTTAAGTTTAGACAAAATAGGAACATTATACATACTTTATAACTTTTATAATATAAAATTCACTAAAGAAAATTCATAAAAATAAAGTAACATAGATAAACAAAACATGAGGTGATTTTATTACCTCTACGCATTAAATAATTTTATCTTCATTTCCTAAACTATAGTATTTCCACAAAAGGATCACTTAATTGATTGGTTTCCATAGTATTAAAATATTAGGTTATCTCAATAGTTTCATGAGTGGAAACATATATTATCTATGTTTTCATCTAGAAGCTAAAGGGGGAGCATGAAGTTCTTCCTTTTGTGATTTTAAGCTTATTCTAGTATCTAAAAGAGAATACTCCAAGAAAATTTGAACAATGTAAATCATTACTAGCCAAATATTGATATAAAAAAACCTCATAATGGCATAATTTTATAGCATTCCTTATCATAATTTATAAATCCATATATCAATAATATACAACCACCTTAAGATAATTATAATAAACTTATTAGTCTCAACCTCATTAGAATCATCAACATATCCAAATATATTAATGGAAAATTAAATAGGTTCTCCATATCAAAAATTAATCCATCATTTTATCATAAAATCAAATGTTTACTACATTTTTAGTGTTGAAAACAAGATCAAAATAAAGTAAACACTTAATTATGAAAATTTACAATCCTTTCCTCTTTTACTTTCCAAATCAACAAAGTTAGATTAATAATCCCTTGGTCAATCCTATATTCAATTGAATCATAAGGTCTCCTTTCACACTATGTCAAGACTACTTCACCACTTTCCTCAACTTCAACCTTTATTTTATTCAAGACTTGTTTGACTTCAAGTTGAGTGTTAAATAGAACCAAGCACTTTTAGATACCAAAGACCTAGGGTTTTCCTTATGTAATATCAGGGACAACAAATAAATGAGTGAAAAAATTATTTTATTGAACTTATTTGATACAATAGGGGTAGACTAATAAAAATATTAAGAATAGGTAATTTTTCATGGCCAACAATAGAGTATTGTGCTACAAGTAGGTCTCCAGGAATGGAATGGTAGCTACAACTTGAAGAGATATATACATGAGCATGAAAATGAGGATACTTTTTATGGAAACTAAGGTGTAGTAAGACTTGTAGGTCAATTAAATGTACCTTAAGTTCATGTTACTTATATTATATATCTAAGTATATCTACAATTAAAGTGAAATAATACACAAATTCCTTGACCTAAACCCTCATGGAATTTAGGCTTAGTCGTAGATAAGAAAATTATCTACCTCTACAAAATATGCAAGGTTCTCTTTGACCCTTAAAAGTTCAACCAACTCACTTTAAGTTGATGGAATTATAATAACTTTAAATTTTTGATATGGTTTGCACTCACACACAACACATAATTTCTATAACAAAAACCTATCTCTCTTGAAAGACTTCAAAATCTACAATCCCAAGGCTCCAATTTTTAGGTCTTGACACACTAGGCTCACTCAGGGTTCATTTTAGTTACTATTTTCACAAAGGGAATTAAGTGATAGTATTTTTACTCACAGGAGTTGTCCATACAAGAATTCACAAAGTATTTGAATTAAATTCACAATTTTTGACTATTTTTTTAGGATCAATAGTTATTTTGACAGATTTATGGAAATGATGAATAAACTTGATTATTTCTTCTAAAACTATCTAAACATTCTCATAAAACTTAAATAATTTTGTTAATTACTCATATTCAAAATTATTCAAAAAAATCTTTGAATTCTTTCAAATATTTTTAATTATGCTCTTACTTTCAAAGAAATTTGTAAAAAATTAAGAAAAGATAGGGAAAGAAGAAAAAGGCCTAAGAAACTATGTTTTAGTAATCACACACATATGTTTCTCAAGAAATGTAAATAAAGAACTATTTTTTTTGTTCACTTGAAGATCACAAATACACACAAACAATGCCAAGATTCAAAGGAAACTCATGACTCAAAGAAATTGATCAAATGCAGCTAAATTTGGTGCAAGAATTTGATATCTCATTGATGATAATAAGTACAATCATGTATAATATTGTATCAAGAAATGACCTTGAATTGTTCTTAGATTTACAAAAATGTACAAGCACTCTTTGTAAGTGAGAAGAACCCATGAAGCAAACTTGAAGTTATAAATTCTCTAACTTAATCTTGATAGCTATCAACAATTTCCAATCCACTAAAAAAGAATAACTCTAGACCTTTTATAGAAATAAGGTGTCAAGAGTTAGGTGCATTTGATCAACAAATGAAAATTTAATAAGAAGAATCAATCATAACAATTTAAATCCGCACAAGGCTAATATCAATGCTTTAACAACTCGCCATGGGAATATACCATTCTTGAATCAGAACTTTGCGTATCTTTGACAACTAGCAAGAATAATATTTTGTCATAGATTCAAACATTTACAAAACTTGGCTGTTGGCAAGTACTTTTTAAAATATCTCCAAAATTTGATAATGTGGAAGTAAGGCATCTAGGACATAACCATATCACAAATCCCTTAGCAAAATTGCACATTATCATTGTTAGAAGTTGTGATATAGCTTTGAGAGTATGTTTGAGTCACTCAAGGACTCAAGCCTCCAAGATCATCTGTAAAAACCAACAACCTTCTATAAGAGGATAAAGCAAGAACATGAAATTGCAACAATGGATGCAAGATATGCCAATATGCAATACTCAAGATTGCAAGAATATATTGGACTTACACAACTAAAAAATATCTCAGCTGAGTTACTTGGATTGATGCAATGTATATATGAAGCCTTTCTTATATATGCAAGGAGTGAGATAGGATTAGACAAGATCATGATAAGTGTCTTAATCCTATCGCATGAGACAACTAATAACAACCTAGGACACACACATTAAATTCTCAATGCATGAGAAAATTATTAAATACCTAGATGACTAAAAGTAAATAATGAGACATGGCCTCATTATAACTAACTTCTAGAAATGACAACTAGGAAACTTAACTTCTAAGTAAAATTATAATAATGTGAATAGGTTTTCACCAATAAGTAGTTACAAAATAACCCCATTCACACCAACACACCCTATAAGTGCAACTTAGGGAGTAGATTATTATGCAAATGACACAAAGATGGGTCTTGGCTACGAGGCCATGTTAGGTACCCATGTATAAATGCAAATGCAATCTCTCACAAATGGAGAAAAGGATAAAACCCAGTGGGACAAAACTCCTCCACAAAAGAGAGATGAAATACAACAATGTTTTCCATCAAAAAATAAGAGTGAAAAAACCCATTCGAGGAAAAGACCCCCCAATAAGAGAGATAAAGAAGAAGAGATCATTTAGTGCCCCCTCAATGAAATGATCCATCACAAATCCAATCAATCTCCATCCACACAAAGGATGATAAGCGAGATCATATAGCCCCCCCATAATGAGATAACTTGCTACAAAGAAGCACTGGAAGCACACTGTGAAGTAACATTGGAATCCTTAATTTGGAAAGCAAAGGAAATATAATTATGTTTACTAGATACCATATTAGAGTCACTCAAGGACTCAAGTTGGAATCATGATAACATAACAATAAACCCAATGTGAAGGAACACTACAACACCCAATATATTGTGCAACCCTCGAATCTATGAAGCAATACTCAATCAAACAAAATCTGAAACCATTGTGAATTGTTCAAAACTAGCTTTCCATCAATATCTTGCTTGCCAAAAAAAGACAATGTGGCGAAAAGTTATGATTTTTTTTAAAAAAGGTAAATTTTGTCAACCAATAGTCAAAAAACACGACCCTTTTGATTTGATTTCTGATTTTTTTTTTGGATGTATGAAAAATTAATGGATACCTAGGTAATATTTTGATGCTACCAACAAAACCCATAAAGTGTTTTTGAATCCAAAAACTAGAACATGCGATTTGGTAAAAAAAAGTAAACTTCACCTATAGGAAAATAGTTGCGTTGAGCTATTTTGACAACTATTTTTGCAAAATCTGCTCACTATCTACAAAATCTAGTAGATACCCAGATGGTATTTTGTGGTTTTGAATAAAACCCAAAAATCATTTTCTCAAAAGTACATGAGGCAAAATATATATGTTGTTTTTATCCAATATGCACCTACAAAAGCTCAAGCTCAAACCACCCTAAGATTTGCGAAGGGGTTTTGCAACTCTAAAGCTCTAATACCATGTAGGAGCTTAGATATAGCTCCAAGAACATGTTTGATTCCCTCAAGGACTCAAGCCTCCAGGATCATCTACACAAACCAACAACAAGCTTCTACAAGAGGATAAAGCAAGAACATGAAATTGCAACAATGGATGCAAGATATATCAATATGCAATACTCAAGATTGCAATAATATATTGGACTTACATAGCTAAAAAATATCTTAGCTAAATTACTTAAATTGATGCAATGATTATATGAAGCCTTTCTTATATAGGCAAGCAGTAAGATAGGATTTGTCAAGATCATGAAAAGTGTCTTAATCCTATCACATGAGACAACTAAGTCATAACAGCCTATGACACACACATTAAATTCTCAATGAAAATATTAAATGCATTAGAGAATTATTAAATGCCTAGATAAATAAAAGTAAATAATAAGACATGGCCCCATTATAACTAACTTATAGAAATGACAACTAGGAAACTTAACTCCTAAGTAAACTTATAATAATGTGAATAGGTCCTCACTAATAAGTAGTTAGGAAATAACCCCATTCATACCAACAATCATGAAGTTCACCAAATTTGACAACGATCCATCAAATAGCTTCACTATCAAAACTTGGTGACAACTTAATAATTTGCAAAACTAAATAATGACTATTGTCATTCAATTTGATCCATTATTGTCCTCAATGATAACATCTTTTCCTAATGCATATTTTTTTGTGTTATACTTTGTAAATTTAATCAACACTTTAACCATCTCTTCCTTGGGAAATCCTTGTGTTAACTTTGACTTATACTTAATAGTAGTGTAAACACCCAAAAATTAAGCTACTTTCTCCACTCTTGACTTAGCTAGTTTTTGGTATTCATCTATTAGTTTAATATTAAGCATAACTTGCTTCATCATATGTTCATCCCAATTGCCACTAGATCAACAATTCCATCATATATCTCTAAATTTCTTAATCATATCTTATTCATTCTAAACATTACTATTATTATACATCCCTTTTTATAATTCCTCCATATTTGTGATATCCTCAAATTTTTTGTCTAAGAATCTCTTTCTTATACTTTTTGCCCGATCTTGACAATCTTGCAAAATTTTATTTTCAAACTTTATCGATTCTAATCAGGTTTGCACTTGAGCAACATTTTCAAGATTCAACGCTTTTTATTTTATCAATAATCTTTTATTGATATTTTTCGATTTGATCAATTTAGATATTTCAATTTCATTTTTCCCCATTCAATATGTGTAATTATCTCTTAATTTAACTATATTTTCTTGCAACTTTAACATTTCCTTCCATCCCTTAATAGCCTTTTTTATTGATTCTTCTCCTTTTATCACCATGGAATTTATTCATTTCTCTATCACTTTACTTACACATTTCATTTTATCAAGTTTTAACACTTAATATTTGGAAAGGAGTACAATATTTGGTGGTAATTAATCAACTTCTTCACTAGACCCAATTAACAGTTTGATATAGCTATATAGTTGGTCCACCTAATATTTCAGCTCTTGCTTAATCTTATTGTCCCTTTGCATTCTTGTTGCTAGAGTGTCTATGCTATATTTTATAGCATTTATCTCTTGTTCCCTGATTGCGTGTCCTATATCCTTGGTTTTCATCTAGTAATTGATTCGTGTCATATCCTCTTTATCTTTTTCTACCAATGGAGTGGAAACCTATAAAGTCCTTGATCCTATGTTATCCCTTGTCATTGAAAACAAGGTTCTTTCCCTTTTCCTTGACCTAGGATTTTCAAGTTAAGTGAAATAAATTATACTTGTGAAGAAAATTGAAATTTATTGAGCAACCAAGAGGGTGTTCTCACATATGTGCTTGCCATCAATTTTTTCTCTCTAATAGGCAATCTCTCTTGTATTAACCATTAATTAATTATTTTCTCTTGAGTCTTATCTACATTTACACTTTAAGATTTCAATCATCAACCTATTATTATTCTTTAGGTTTTCTGAATCTACTTCCATTAGGGTATCTCCTCCAACCTTTGTGTTAATTTATGATAAATTCTCTTCCATAGGCACCTTTGTATATATATGCATCTCTTTATCTTAAGGTGGTTCTACGATATCTTCATCTTGTTTCCTTGGTTCAACTATTTCAATAAATTTTTCCTTTATTAGTTGATCTTGTGGAGCTATAATATCTTCTTCACTTTATCTTTGTTCTCCTAGAAACAATTCCATTTGAACTTCTTTGGAAACTTGAGAAATTGAATAAAAGAATTAGCTACAATAAATAAATTTTGTATGCTCAAGTTCCTCCACATCAATAATATTAGTAGTTGAAATTAATATAACTAATAGTTTCAATATTGTCATATCATTAGGTGTTTGCACTTCTGGTGATACACTAACCATTGGCTTCTCCTTAATTTTTTTCCATTTTCTCTACAACCTTCAGTGTCCTTGTCATGGAAGGAGGAGTGTTTTGTGTCTTTGAATGTATTAATTTGGTCTTCCCTTTTTCCTTTTCTTTTTTATTATATAACTTATCACTATTGTGTGTTACTTTTTCTATAAAGTAGTAGAAGAGGAAGCATGTAGGTCATTAGTTATCATCTTCCCACTAATTTGTGTAGTCTCTATTCCTTTAGACTTTGATGGCATTACCTTAGGATCAACATATTTCTCTTGGCCATAATGTTTAAGCTAGAACACATGAAGTTTTCTCTTCTTCACGAGGAAATCATCATAATCTAGATCATTCTTATATTTTCTCTTTGAAGCTATAGGATACATAAATTTAATTCCCCTTGCTTCAAGTGTCTTCTTGCAATAGCTGACCCATGTGGTGGTTTCTTTTAATACTCTATGTGTTATCTTCTTCAATGTATCTACCTCAAGTTTAGTCCATTCTAGATTTGGGATGGGTTCATTATAAATTTTATACAATTCATATTTTTCATATTTTTCTATTACTCCTATAAGGAATACAACATCAAAAGTGGTGACTAAATTTTCATTAAATAATAGTGACTAGATTTGGTGTCATCTGAAATTATTTTGATAATGTAATGTGTTTCAGATGCAAGGATTTTGTCAACATGTGTGCACAATGTGGGATCTCTCTAACACATTCTTCACCATATCATCCACAGAGAAATGGATAGGTTGAATCAAGCAACAAAAACATCATGACCATCATTAAGAAGAATTTAGATGCTAACAATAAAAGGTGGGATGATAAGTTAAAGTTTGATGTTTGGGAAAATAGGGTAGTAAAATATTGTTTGGAAGAGCCCATTTGAGTTGGTGTACTATGTTGAGGTTAAATTACCAATCATCCTTCAATTTCCGATGTATAAGCTATTGCAACACATTGAAGGGGAAGTGGAAAGTGCAATCTCCAAAATAATATGAGTTGATCAAATTGGAAGAAAAAGAAGGGTTGCCCATGAAAAGAACTTGATGAAACAATAAAATATAAAGCACTTCTTTGATAGGAGGACTATCAAAAGAGAGTTTCATATTAGGGATCTTGTCCTCATCTGGAATTATAAGTTATATGACAAGGGAAAACATGCAAAATTTGATGTCTTATGGGTTGGGCCAAATCAAATTAGTGACAAATATGATCAAGGAACATTTTACCTCAAAAGTATGGATGGAGATTACATTGAGTTGCCAGTTCATGGTCAACACCTAAAGCACTAATTTTCCTAAGGGTAAGGTTCTAGGAACCTTTGTAACATGGCTTATTTTTGTTGTGTTTTTTTGGTACATATTTATGTATATGGAGAGTTAGCCTTGTCTTGTTGTTTATTTTGGTTTTCCCAAAGATCCTGATTATCGTTTCTACCTACAAGAGACACACATCCCCAACTAGATCCAATGTTGGCACTCCATAAATATGGTGTCCCTTTATGGGTAAAGGTACAAAGTTGTGTTACACTTTTGGAAAACTTATTAGCACAAGTGAATTTAAGTATTTCTAACTATAAAACAATTTTGGTCAAACATTAATCTTGCTATATTCATTATAGATAAGCTAGATATGAACACAAATTTTCCAAATAAAATTGTTCACTAAATGCATCTGTAGCACTACTTTGAGGTCAATTTATCAAAAAAAATAATTATTAGAAAAACTTAATGTTTCAAAAACTCCTACTCATGTAAATAACATGTTTATAAAAATATAAAAGTATCCTTTTGTAGATCTATAAATGTAGTTTTCATATATATATATATAGTTTTAATATTTTAATTATTTTTTATATTTCATTTTTTATTTTTACTAAAAGTAGGTTATCAACAACAAAATATAAGTTATCAAGAAAAAAATGCTATTTTAAAAAAAAATCTGAAAGAAAAATGGTGCACTAGATAAAAGATTCTATGTAAAGATGATAATTTTTTTCTATTTTGGATTAATAGTTAAGACAAAAGATAACATCACATGAGAACAATTATATTTTCAATACACACACATTTTAATATTTATGGAAAAAAAAAAATTTATTTAAAAAATGTATTTATCAAAATTGGAAAAAAAATATCCATGCACTAAAGTTTTAACTTATAAATAAACACACACAAAATTGAAAGAAAAATTACTATATAAAAGATTAACATCTCGTTTAACTTCATTTTCATCATTTTACTAGCAACTAAATTATAATATGAATTTTACAAAGAATATATATTCAAATATTTTTTTTGTTTTTTTTTTATATAACATAAAATAATTATTTTATTAGCTTACATAATTTCAAAACATATATGTCACTTTTTGGTGATTCGAGTTAAAATTTTGGATTAATGTTGGTTAATTCATTTTATAAAAGTATGACACAACATTATGTTTTTACCCTTATGCCTTTGTCATATTTGCCTCAAAATTATAACCAATCTGAGATATTAGTCATGGTACATTTTCTTTTAAAATTCCTTAGCACCAATGGATAGAGCATGAAAAATAAAGTATATTTTCTTTTTGAATTCTGAAAAATATGCTAAGGAGAAAAATATATTGTCTTGCAAGTTTTCCCTTCCATTCAAATCAAGTTGTTTTCCCTATAAGGTGTAGTTCAGTTAGTTTCTCTTGTGAATGTCATTTTTGGTTGGAAATATTCACAATACATTTTGATTGATGAAAAAATTGCTAAGCATAGGTTTTGTGAGATTTCTATGGTCAAGTGAACCTCTATTGTTTAGTTTTTTTCATCTGATTTTCTTAACTTTACCCATTTTGTAGGAAGTACATGTTCATCTAGACTTATGGGCCTTTTCATCTGATCTATATTTTGTTCACTTGTCGATATCTTTCCCCTAATGTCAAGTTCCTATTTGTCTACCCACAATGTGTAATTCTGATAGAATTTCTTGTAAAGGTGAAGAATATATATATTTTTGATTAAGTGTTATTTTTGTGGGAAAAATCACCTTGTCTAGAACTTTGCAAGAATTTTCATGTGAACTGGCTTGTTCCATATCTTGAAATTTTTCCCACATTTTCCACTTTCTACGATTTTCTTGCAATCCCCTTCCCAAATCGTCTAAGTAAAGGTTTTATGGATTGACAGATACCATCTTCTTGCATATGTCATTATGACATCACTTTCCTCTTTGCGGACCTTGTCATGCAAACTTGTCTTTTCATGAGAGATTGTTCGGTTCACTTTATTTTATTTGCACCATTCCTTTTATGAGCTTTTCCTTTGTGTATGAACTTCACCTTTGCAAATTTATTCATCTAGTTTAAATTAATTTTTTACAAGATTGATCCACCAATTTCGCCACATTTGTACATGGATGACATCTTGTTGACATCATCCCACCCTGCTTACAACATCTTGATTTGTCATCATGTTCGAAGTTCTCCTACCCAATTCATTTTTTATTTTTACTAACCTCATGCTAACGTCACTTGTGGGACTTTTCATCTAAACCGGATATATTGTTCACTTGGCAGATGCACTTATTTTTTCTACCCGTTCCACTTGAGTTTTTTCCCATAGTGATCTTGATGGTGCCTTCCAAACCATAAGAATATATTGAAGACCACTATGACTAAGGAGTTAGTTTATAGGTAATTTGATGTGAACCAAATGTATGCCTCAAAAGATGCAGATGCACTTACACTTAAATTTCTCACAAAAACTTGATTGAAGTTATTTTTTCATAGATGGATTTTCATAAGTATGTAAAGATCATCTAGATATGTCTGCTTGGGATCTAAACTTCTACTGGACCATTTTAATTTTGATTTTCCATGGGAAGATGATGTGATATACATTTCATGAGATTTTTTCGTATCTGCTAGAGGGTCGAGTCTCTGAAATAGGTAAAGATAAAGAGAATAGCTATTAGATACCACCATTAACACTTAACAACCATTTTTATAACTAATCAATATGATCCATGGTACCTTATAGATGATTTTAATGCTAGTTGGTGAGCATTCATTGAATATGAGTGATACTTATGTCTCATTAATTATTTTTAGAGATATTTTTCTTTCACCTAACACCTTACGATGCCATTTCAATGGATTTTGTAGGTGATTTATTATATTTATTGTATTCAAACTTATGAATCATTCAATGCAATTTTATGGCACTGGTCAGGGAATGTTTTCTCATGCCCCCATTTACAAATTAGGTTTATAAATGATAGATGTCATCTAGGAAGTAGAAGAAGTCACGAATAGGATCCTTTGTCCTTGCACGACCCTCTGACAATATGCAAACTTCCTAGTCATGGGTATAATAACCTTGGCATCTTTTTTTTTTTGGAGATACCCCCGAGGGGGTCCCCTTTAGCTTAGAGCCAAGGATTGAGGGGTATCCATTCTGCCAAAATTCACTCGGGGCACAATCTCAACCTCATCCTTTTTTAGGTGTCAGGGCTTTGCACTCAACAAGACTTGATCCTTGGTTGGCTCATTCCGAACCTTTCAAATTCACCAGTAGACCAAGCGCCCATTGGCATTGACATTTATTTTTGAAGAGAGGAGAAAAGGATAACATTTTTAGAGAGAGGAGCATAACAAAAGAGATGAAATTTTGTAGCAAAATGAGAAGGTTCATAGTTCCTAGCTCTAGGAATAGACATTTTGCACTATAATGATCTTAGTTCATTCTAAAATTTTAATAAAACTTGTAACATTTTTAGATTAGGTGATTAATAGAAGAATCAACCTTCATTGACTATGTCCATGTTTATGTTATGTATTTCTAGAAGTGTGTTATTTATTTGGCCAATCAGATGATTGTAAAATTATTACAAGATGTTTGTAAGGTATCTTACAACACAATAAAAGAAATGTATGTGCATGCTTATGGGTTAATAAGTAGACTCTCTTGATATTCTATAGCTACCTCAGTTTTTTTTGAATGTATGTGTAGGGACCAACTTGCTTATGCATCTCAAAGAACCTATTTGTTTGTGGTGTATTGACTAATGCATCACCTTAGTTGTAGTTGTTACATGTTTTTGCGTGAGCAGAAAGTGATGAAGGGTACTCCCCTTACCGACTCAACCTCATAGCAACACCATAGGTAGAAAAACCAATGTGTAGGAAGAAAAAAAAGACGTTTTATTATTATTGAAATGGAAAATAAAATTACAACATTACATGGGCTTCGATTACAAAATCATCGGCCAAATATGTAGATCAAGGCTTTCAAACTCTGCTCCATGATCTCATAACCCACATCTTACTTTGTTGCCTTGTACTCCTCCTTTTGTTTAGCTTATCTTATATGAATTTTTTCCCCCCATGTTGCCTTAGTACTACCACTGTCATCCAATGAACATCGTGCCCTAAACCTGTGCGTTTGCGCCATGAAAATCACCATCAAACTTGTGCTTCATTGTTAGATCGACACCCATTGATGACCAAAAATAACGTTGATTCACAATGGAGATGTGAAATGGATGGATCACAATGGAACACACATCATCACCCTATTTGATTGCCCTTTGTCATCTATTTTGCACACATGATTGTCTGCCTCCTTCTATCATTCCATCGAAGGGACTTGAAACCTTGTCTCACTGAATTCCCACTGTCACCTCCATATGCTTATCGCTCCATCAAAGGGACTCCCAAGTGACTCCTTTCGATATGGTAAAGTCTCACTGATGAAGTCCCATCAAAATGTCGAAGAGACTCATCATTTCATCCTATCGATATTCTTCCTTCCCTTTGATGAGGTACTATTAGAATGTCAAAGGGACTTATTATTATGTATCATTGATATGCGTCTATCTCTTTGATGAAATGATTCATCGATATTTCGAGGGGACTTACATTGTTGTCTTGTTGATAACACTATGTCTCACTGCTACACGTACACCATCTTTGAAAACACCACCAAACACATAAGATCATTGGATGATGTCATCATGCATCTTACATATGTTAGCAACTATGTTAAGGTGCAAGTCCTAACACCAAAACAAGACACTTGACCTTGACAACTCTTTGGCGAGTGATAAGAGATATCTTTGCATCCTAAGCCTGAACTCCTGCAAACCTCTATACTCAACAACTCAATCCAATTCAACCCTTATTAAAAAGAAACAACATAAATATTTATGGTTGATACAATATTTCTCTTACACCCTAGATGCTCCTGCATCAAACACTCAAGGTAATTTGAAAAGTGACCCTGTCACTTCTTAGGAGCTAAAGGGAAACCAAGATGGTTAACCTCAGACTTAGACAACCATGATGAATCTTCAACATGCCTTCCTCTCCATTTTACCAAGTATTCTCTATATTACCTGTTTCTTTTGCTTCTACTCACATGACTATCCAAAACTCCTTCTATCTCTTCATTTGTTGTAGTAGGTGCTGGAATGCTCCATTATGCCTCTGTCAATTCATTCTCCTTATACCCTTCATGATATTCTATCAAATCAAAAATGTTAAGTATAGGTGAAATATGAATCTCACTTGGAAGCTTTACCTCATTAGCATTTACTGAATCATGCTTCTTCAAGATCTTACATGGACCAAACTTCTTCATCTTTAACTTGTATGTGCCAACTGGAAACCTCTCCTTCTGCAAATGAACCATGACTTCATCGCCTACCTATAACTCCTTAAACCTTCTTTTCTAATCTGTCTTAGCCTTATATTGTGAATTCATCTTATTGATATGTTTCTTCACCTCTTCATGCAAATTTTTTAGGTGTTTTGCAAAATCTTCAGCCTCGACACTACTCTTCTCTCCCTTATCCATCTTTATCAATTCAAAAGCAGCTTTAGGAATACTCCCATACACAATTTGGAATGGTGATTTACCATTTCTCCTGTTGACATATTTATTGTAAAAAAATTATGCCTATGGTAAAATCAAATCCCATTCATTGGGTTTGTCCCCTACTAAGCATCTCAGCAAGTTACCCAAACTCCTATTCACCACCTCCATTTTTCCATCAGTCCGTGGATGATGTGCAAAACTAAAATTCAAATCAGTCTTCATCTTCTTCCACAACGTCCTCCAAAAATACCCAATGAAATTGGTATCTCGGTTTGAAGCTATGCTCTTGGGTAGACCATGTAGTCTGACCACATCTCTGAAAAATAATTTTGTAATATGAACATCATCATTGGTCTTGTGGCACAAAATGAAGTGTGCCATTTTCAAAAATTTGTCCACCACCACAAATATAGAATCATTCCCTCTCACTGTCCTTGGTAATCCAAGAACAAAATCCAAGCTAATGTCCTCTCATGACCTCTCAGGTATAGGCAATGTTGATATAATCTAATATTTTGACTTGTTCCTTTTGCCATTTGACATACTCTACAACCCTACACAAAATTCTTCTCATCTTGTTGTAAATATGACCAATAGTAATTTTCACCACTAATAGCAATGGTCTTATCTCAATCAAAGTTTCCAACTAATCCTCCATTGTGTTTATCCTTGATCAATTTGTCTCTCATGAAACTTCTTGGAATGCACAACTGATTCCATCGAAGCAACATACCATCTTGGATTGTTAAATCCAACCATCTTGTCCTATCCAGAGTGATAGGCTCCATGTAAGCTTTCCAAGCCTCTACAAAATCAGGATCCTCAGGATACAAACTCTTGATTTAATTGAACCCAACAAATTTAATTTGCATTGCTACTACCAAATTTTTCCTCCTACTTAAGGCATCAACAACTCTATTATATCTTCCACTCCTATGCTTCAAAACAAATGTATAACATTACATAAATTCAAACCATTTCAAATTCCTTTGATTCAACTTCCCTTGACTATTTAAATATTGTAAGGCATGATGATCAGTAACTAAAACAAATTCTTTTGGCAACAAATAGTGTCTTTATTTCTTCAAAAATTGAACTATGGCATAATATTCTTGATCATAAATAGAATATTTCTTCTTGGCATCATTCATATTTTCACTAAAATAGGCAATGGTTTTACCTTCTTGACTCAAAATAGCTCCAATGGCACTGCCACTGGGATCACAATCTACATGAAATACCTTGTTAAAATCTGGAAGTGCCAAAACAGGTTGCTTTGCAACTTTCTTATTCAACATCTCAAACCTCTTTGTTACTCCTGTAGTCCACTTAAACTCTTTTCTATCCCCTCATTGTTTCAGTTAGAGGTGCACAAGTACTACTAAAGCTTTTGATAAAATTTCTATAAAAAATTGCTAAGCCATGAAAATATCTCACCTCTATAGCACTCCTTGGTGTAGGCCATTCAATGATAGCTTTCACCTTCTCTGGATCCATCTTAAGACCCTTTTCTAAGATAAAAAATCCTAGGTACACCAATTCTCTCTTCACAAAACTATACTTCTTCAAATTGATTAACAACTTCTCTCCTCTCAGCTTCTCGTAAAATTTTCTAATATGCATCAAGTGCTCCTCCAATGTCTTGAGTATTAAAATGTCATCCAAATAAACAATAAAAAATTCACCCAAAAATTCTTTCAATACCTCGTTCATGAGCTACATGAATGTCTCAATGCATTGGTTAGCTCAAAAGGCATGAATAACCACTCTTACAAACTTTATTTTGTTTTGAAGGTTGTCTTCCATTCATCTCCTTCTCTAATTTGGATCTAGTGGTAACCAGTCTTCATATCTATCTTCGTGAAGTACTCAGCTCCACTCAAACAATCCATGATGTCATTCATCCTTGGAAAGGGAAAATTATACTTGATAGTGATCTTGTTGATGGATCTGGAATTTGTACACATCCTCCATTCCCCATCCTTATTAGGTGCTAATACTATAGGTACTACACATGGACTCAAACTCTCCCTGATCAATCCTTTTCGCAATATCTATTGCACTTGTTTGTTCAACTCTTCATTTTTTTCTAGAGTCATTCAACAGGCTGTCTTATTTGGTAAACTGGCTCTAGGAATCAGGTCCATTTGATGGATCATCTTCCTTATTGGAGGCAATCCTTCAGGTACGTTATCAGAAACAATACCCTGAAACTCATTCAACAAATCTTGAACCTCTACAGGTACCTCACTATTATCTTCTTTTTTAGCTCTAGGGATTAATGTGAAACACATGTGTTCATGTCTCGTACCTTTTAGGATATTTCTTCCATCAACCAAGCAAATTATTGAATAATGCATACCCTTTCTTCTACCTCCTTTAGGGGTTTTAACTTATGTCGAACACCAACATTTTTCAATGAATAAGTTTTAGCATATTCATCATGCACCGCTCGCCAATCAAACTGCCATGGTTTGCCTAACAACATATGAAAAATATCCATAGGTATGATATCACACAAAACCTCATCCTTATAGTTACCAATCTTAAAATTTATTAGACATTGCTCATTGACCAAAGCCCTTTGGTCCTTCTGCAACCATGCAATCTGATATGGACTTGGATTCCTTCTCCTTTCCAACTATAACTTAGTGACCATTTCCTTTGACATAAGATTGTCTATACTACCTCCATCAATAATAACATTACAAAATTTACCTTCACACTTACATCGAGTGTGAAACAACTTCTTTCTTTGGTCTCGTTCCTCTCCTCATTCAACAAGGCTCTTATGACAACAAGGGAGTCATCCCTTTTAGCATCTTTAGAATGTGAAGACTGAGTGCATCTTCATCTACATGGGAAACTCGAGCATTACCTTATGGTATTCTATTTTTCCTTCCTTGATTTTAGGGACACTCAAAGGCTCTATGTCCTTCTCCGCATTGGAAAAAGGTTCCACGAAAACCTCCTCTTCCTGTTCCTCATCCAAATCTTTCTCTACCACTTTGATCTCCATTATTCTAATCATGGGGGTGATATGACTTATCTCCTTTCTGGTGTTGGTTGGTATTGAATCCTTCACCCTTCTTTTGATCCTCAATTTGGACTCCATATGACCGTCTACCAGCTCCTCCACCATGACCTCCAACTCTTTGCTTGCCTTCAAATCTTTTTTTTAGTTGTTCTTCAAATTTTAATGAAATTTGATAAGCATCCTCAATGGTGGTCATTATCACTAATGCCAATTCTTCTTGTATACTAGGTTTCAACCCATTAATATAACAAGACACATTCTCCTTATTTTCCATAGAATGTCCTATCTAAATTAGGACCTTGTTAAATTATCCTATGCATTCTTTCACTATCCTCGTTCCTTGTCTTAGACCCTGCATCTTCTTGACCAGCTCCAGCTCATAATCTACAAGAATAAATTGTCTTTTCATCCTGGCCACCATTCTATCCCATTTGGAAATTTTCTCTTTCCCTTGTCTTCCTCTTTCAAGACGGATGTCTTTCCACCATATGCTTGCATGACCTTTTAACTTTGTCTTTGCAAACCTCACTTAGTGAGGGCCTTCGATCTCCTCGAACTCAAAAAATTCCTCCATATCATTGATCCAATCAATGAACTCTTCAGGATTTAGACTTCCACTAAAATTCGAAACCTCCATTTCGGGTCTCTTCCTAATGTTTGATATCTCTCTGAGTAATTTTATTTCTCCAAGATTGGATCATATCCTTCCTCTTCCACTTCCTCTTCAATTTAATCTTTACTATCATCTCTTTCTCGATGCACTTCTCTCCTATGAACCTCTTCCTACAAGGTTTCCAACTGCCTTCTATAATTTTAT
The DNA here is from genome assembly GCA_007115665.2 of Sequoiadendron giganteum. Lineage (NCBI taxonomy): Eukaryota > Viridiplantae > Streptophyta > Pinopsida > Cupressales > Cupressaceae > Sequoiadendron > Sequoiadendron giganteum. The sequence continues at coordinate 582,039,715 of CM021103.1, forward strand.
CTCTAGGAGGATCTCTTCCTCCACCGCCTCTACCTCTACCTCTACCGTGCTAGGAAAGTCTAGGAAGAATTTTCATCTCAACCCATACTCACAGGTCATGTTGCAAACTACCTCACATTTGGCACTATGTTTATAGAATCAAGACAACCTACTTTGATACCACTTGATGAAGGGTACTCCCCTTATTGACTCAACCTCATAGCAACACCACATGTAGCACAACCAATATGTAGGAAGAAAACAAAGATGTTTTATTATTACTGAAATGGAAAAGAAAATTACAACATTACATGGGCTTCGATTATAAAATCATCGGCCAAATATGCAAATCAAGGATTTCAAACTCTGCTCCATGATCTCATAACCCACATCTTACTCTTTCGCCTTGTACTCCTTATGGTCGGCTTATATTATATGCATTATTTCCCCCCATGTTTCCTTAGTACCACCACAATCGTCCAATGAACATTGTTCCGTAAACCTGTCTGTTCACACCATGAAAACTATCATCAAACATGTGCTTCATTGTTAGATCGACACCAATCATTGACCACAAATCATGTTGATTCACAATGGAGATGTCAAATAAATAGAGCACATTGGAACACATGTCATCACTCTATCTGATCACTCTTTGCCATCTATTCTACACACGTCATTGTTTTCCTTCTATCATTCTATCAAAGGGACTTGAAACCTTATCTCACTGAATTCCCACTGTCACCTTGATACGCCTTATTGCTCCATCTTGGGGACTCCCAAGTGGCTCCTTTCGATATGGTAAAGTCTCATCTATGAAATCCGATTAGGATGTCGAAGAGACTCATCATTTCATCCTACCAATATTCTTCCTTCTCTCCAATGAGATTCTATCGGAATATTGAAGAGACTTATTATTATGTCCCGCCAATATGTGTCTGTCTCTTTGATGAAATGCTTCATCAATATTTTGAGGGGACTTACATTATTGTCTTGCTGATAATGCTATGTCTCACCGATATGAGCACACCAACTTTTCAAAGGATGACAAGCATACAAGATCATCAGATGATGTTGTCGTACATCTTACATATGTTAGCAACTAAGTTAAGGTGCAAGCCTTAACACCGAAACATGACACTCAACCTTGAAAACTCTTTGGCAAGTGATAAGATACATCTTCACATCCCAAGCCCAAACTCCTGTAGACCTCCATACTCAACAAACTCAATCCAGTTTATCCCTTATTGAAAAGATACAACACAGATCCTTTTGGTTGATGCAAGATTGCTCTTACACCCTGGATGCTCCCGCATCACAAATAATTTATTGTGTAACTAGATAAAGGAATTGTTCTGATATTTTATTTCTCTCACCATCATCCTCAACATACTCAAAGTCGTTCAATTTAAACATCTTCTATTTTCCTTAGTGTTTGTGTTTTACTGCCATGTCTGAATGTTTATAACATCTAAGTGGTTATCATAGAATTCATTCTCAAACACTTATATGGTAGATTATATGTTAAATGGGTGCACATCCTTCAATATCCAAAATAGTACATAGGTATATTGTGACATGAGTATTGGGATACATTGTGCATTGGGTATGGTTTTATATAAGGTAATCACTTAGTCTATCAATTATTCATCAAATACCTTAGGGAATCCCCCTTGGTATTGCAAAGCCAAAAGTGAAGGAGGTATTACCCAACTCAACCATTGGTCTTTAGCTACCCATCCTGAAGACAAGTTCATTCTTATTTTCCTAGGTTTGACACATCTAGCACTTGGAATATTATCAAAACCTAGGGATTTGGGGTTTACAACTCATATCACTAATAAAACCTACCATAAAAGATTATGAATCCATCTTTGTTTGGTCCAATATCTAAGAATTGACATGTTTGTATTCACATAAAACTAATCCTCCTCTTCATGTCAATATCTACACTCTAGAAATAATTATTCAATTCTATCCTATACTTGTTTCGCTCAAAACTCGTTCTCTATAAAGGTTTTCTATTTCTACTAAACCACAAGTTCTAAATATTTATGGCTATAGAAAGCTCCCATAATAGCCTCAATCCTAGGTATATGACACAGTAAACCCAACCACTTAGCAAATTCCTTTCTAACCTCTAGAAAGGCCTCCTCAATTGTTATCACTATAAGAACCAATACTATATATAACAAGAACAAGGAGAATTTTATGAATATATGATCATTCAAATCCTCCTCAACCTTGCACAAAACACATCTATAAGGATTACTCATACCTAATTTTTATAATCTAACCCAAATTAAAACTCTCCCCTTGGTTGTGACCCATAAGAATGAATTATCTTTCAACAACCCCTTAACCAAACCTTTGTTGCAAGAGACTCACAATGTCCAAGCACCCACCTACCAACCCCTCACAATATTCCTTTTTTATAGCCTTCCCTACTCATCCTCTTCCCAAAATTATTTTATACTCCCCATCTAAACTTGGAACTATCCATTTTTTAATTTATCATTCCACCTATTCGCAAGAAATAACCAATTCATCAAATAAAGGTGACAATTACACAAATCATTTTCTTGCATATAATATTTAGCCTAGACTCCCAAAACTTCTTTAAAATAGGCTAATAAAGGCTTAAGGTATTAAATATCATAAAAAAAAATATTTTTCTACTCATGCCTCTCTCCAAAGTTTGATATCCTTCTTAAACCCAATTGACAACCTCTTATGTCCTTTTTATCTCTTCTCTACACTATAGTAAGAAATTCCAAATTCCCCAACTTCTTGGGAGAAATGGCGGAGAAGACATTGATAACATCTAGCCACTCAAATACTTCAACTACAAGACCCTACTACATGATCCATCTTCCTCCCTAAATATTTTCTAAAACGCTTCATTCCTAAGGACCTACTCATTAGTTTATATTCTTCAAATCCCAAGCCTATGTCCCTTTTGCTATTACAAACTTTACACCATTTGAATAGATTGCATTTATTCTAGTCCCTATTTCTACACAACAAGAAGGGTCTCTAAACTTTGGTAGTTACCTTTGTAACCTTTTTGTTGTTTGAAAAATGGACATGAGACAAAGCACAATTCAAAAAAGAGTGGCCTTAATGAGGGTTATCCTATAGAAAAAGGATAACGATTTCAACTTCCAAGAGGATAACTTGTTTTGGATATTTTGCAAAATGCCTTTCCAATCTTCCATCAATGCCTCTTGTCCAAGAAAGATATCCCAAAATATGACGTTGAAAGCTAACTAGATTCAAACAAAAAAATGTTCATGATATTCAATGATTCTTTATAGAAATATTTTAAGAAAAATCCTTTCAACTTCCCGAAGTTAACTTTATTCCCAACCACTCCCTCATAAAGGTCTAAGAGTTTTTTTAAGGTCATATTCTTCCATAGCAAAGGCTTCCCCAGAAAAAAATCACAAATGAATTTTAGGTGAGTGACATTCTTAATACCTAAGAAGATCTATAATACTTTGATGTTCTTAAAGATTGTCTCCTCCTTTAACACTCTCCCTAAAATGTTGACGACAATGGGAAAGAGAAGAAGGGAGAGAGGAACTCCTTGTCTTAAACCCCTCCTACACACACACACACACACAAGTATATGTATGTGACCACACAAACACACACGCACACACACACAAGAATATGTATGTGATCACACAAACACAACATTTGACCACACTTTTTCTCTTCTCTTGAATGGGTGATACTTGTCAAAGTTACAACTAATTGTTGATTAACCATAAATACCTACCTTTCCCCTATTAGTCAAGAGGTAAGAAAGAAAACAACATAGCTCCACCTAACTATTATTTATCATAAAAGAACAAAACAAACAAAAACCAAAAATTGAAACACCATACTACAAACACAATATTAGAAAAAAATACGAAAAAATTACAAATACATTGATCAGAAAAAATAGAAAAAATTCATCTACTCCAACAATATACTCAATTTATAAACAAAAAAAATATATTGTTTGCTGGTTTTGTGGGCATGAATACCATTGGAAACTACGTTTGTGGTGGTTGCTATTGTTTAAATGGACCATTCTTTTCCAATCATATTTTTTTTAATGACAAATAGATACCTTCAAAATATGAAGACCAGTGAATGAATAAACATGGAGTCAGTATGTTATATAGACCTTGTTTTGTACACTTTCATGAATTTTATACATACTATTTGTAATTCACACATTTTGTCATTCTACTATCATTCAAATAATAACTGCCATTGATATTTCACTTCATAATGCTCTCATACTTTGATATTTCTTACTATATTATAGTAGATCGTACTAAGCTCTGAAGAGGATAATTAGACCATTCTATTCCTCATATTAGGCTTGTAGTTTTCGAATTATTCTTGTATATACATAGTTGTCTTAGTTCATTGAAGAATGGACTTATGTATAGGTATGAATTGGTAAGGAGTTTGTAAGTGCTTAATTTAAATGGTGTTACGGTCATAAAAGTGATTCAATTATATGTATTGCAGTATGCATAACTATCTTCACCAATACTCTATAAGGTTTATAAGGTCTAGTTAGAAATTAGATCAATAGTGATATTGAAAGTGGATTTCTATCATTTTAGAATAAAGTATTTATAATAAGTATTTTATGTTTGGTATAAGGGTGTTTAATATGCATTATATTTTATATGTCTTCATGATTTTTATGTATGTTATTTGTAATTCATTTAATATTATCATTCTATTATCTCTTTCAAATAATAATTATCTTTTCATATTTCATAATGCATTCATAGTTTGACATTTCTTATTATATTATGCAAGATTATATTAAGCTCTCAAAAACATAATTAGACCATTCTATTCCCCATATGAAGCTTGTAGTTTTTGAATTATTCCTTAATATACATAGTTGTCCTAGTTCATAGAGACATATATTTTGTGAAAACAAAAACACAAAACCCACAAACCAAATAATATTGCAACACAAGTTAGTTGCAAAGAAATAACAAAGAAAATTAAATGAAATAACAAAATAATAGATAAGACACATATTTACGTGGCAAAACCTTGACAATATGTCAAGGAAACATCCATGGGTCATAGATCGATATTTTTATTGCTCAAAGAATCAATTACAATCTTCACACAATAGTTATTCAATTACAATAATTTTTCCTTCAAAGAAACAAGGTATATATAAAATCTTCAAGATAACAACCTCTATCAAACTTAGAAAAAACCAGCTTTATTTTATTGGTTTATTGTTTTATTCATTTATCTTTTACGAAGATAAAATTTTATTTTATTTATATTCTTTGTTGCTATTATCCAACAATCTCCACCTTGAAAACAATTTACTTGATACTTGCCCATGCCCTTTCATCACCTTTTTTGCAAGCCAAGAGAAGCCAAACTCCACTTCAACTTCTCTAACTATATTAGTTTTGTAAACATGCCTAAACAATTTTCTATTGTATGAAATTTCTCAAGAGCTACTCCACCTTCATCAATAACATGTCTTACAAAATGGTATTTAATTGCAATATGCTTAGTTCTACTATGTCTTGCACTTTTCCAAACTAACCCAAAAGATCCTTCAACCAAATTGCCTCTTTGCATGCATGTGAGACAAAGACATAATCTACCTCAGTAGTGGATAAAGCAATTGTTTCTTAAAGCTTTGGCATACAACAAATAGGTCCTCCTGCAAGAGTAAAGACAAAACCCGATGTAGATCTTCTTTTATCTAAATCACCTACAAAATTTCAATCAACATAACCACAAACTGAACCACTACAACCATCAAAGGTGATACAATAATCACTTGTGCCTCTAGGAAATTGAAGCACCCATTTCAATATTGTGTAATGCTCTTTACCTGGATTTTTCATGTATCTATTGACAACACCAACTGCATATAAAATATTTGGTCTTGTACATACCATCACATACATTAAACTTCCTAATGATACATGAGACATATAATCCTTTTTCTTCTTTATTACTAGGCCATAAACTTGAAGAAAGGTTAAAATGAGAAGCTAAAGGGATATTTACTGGTTTCACATTCTACATATCAAATCGTATTCAAGGATCTTCTCCACATACTTCTATTCACATAACCAAATCTTATCATGTTCCATGTCTCTACATATTTCCATGCCCAAAAATTCTTTTGCTACTCTTAGATCCTTCATATCAAAAGTCCTAGCCATCTAATCCTTTAATCCGTTGATCTCAACTATGCTTTCTCTTACTACAAGCATATCGTCAACATATAATACCATGGTAATGAATAAACCATTTTTCAAACCTTTAAAGCAAGCACAATATTCATACTCACTCCTTGTAAAATTTTGGCTCTCCATGAAGGAATCATTTACTTCTTGTACCGTTGCTTGAGAGACTACTTTAGGAAATACAATGAGCTTTTGAGTTTGCAAACAAATTTCTTGTTGTGATCTTGAACAAACCCTTCTAATTGCTCCATATATATCTCCTCATCCAAATCTCCATGTAAAAACATTGTTTTAACATCTAATTGCTCCAACTCAAGATCAAGTAAAGCATCAAGTGCTAAAACAACCTAAATAGAAACTAGCTTAACAACTGGTGAAATTTTTTCATAAAAAATCAATACCTTCCTTTTGAGAATACCCTTTTGCTATGAGTATTTCTTTATACCTTCCAACTTTATCATCAACACCCTTCTTCAATTTAAAGACCCATTTGCAACCAACAAATTTCCTACCCTTTGGGAGTTCTACCAGGTCCCATATTTTATTCTACTCCAAGGCATCCATTTCTTGTTTCATTGTTGTTTTCCATTAAGCATTTTCAATACCATCCACCACTTCCTGATAACAGTTACTATGTTCCCCATCATTAGAAATCAAAGCAACATATGAAACATAATCATCATACCTTTTAGATGAATTTTTGACCTGTTGAGGGTGATCTTGGTCACACACAACATGCTAGGAAATAAGGGTTTATTGCATCTCTTGAAAATTAGTGAGAACTACCCCATTGTTCCTCTCTACTAGGTCTTGACTATGTGGATAGCACAGTTGTAAGATCAATGTAGATTCACTAGGGGATCTAGAATTTAGATAACTAAAAAATTATATGAAAATGCAAAAGATGATTTCAATAACTCAAAACAATAGTTTGTATTTCAAAAAATAGAAAATTAAGAATTATTTTATTTCTCTTTCAACATAATGTATGAACCATTTATAAAATAAAGTGGAAAAAGAAGTAGGATAACAAGGAATAATACAAATCTATGTTAATAGGACAACAACATCAAGCATTCAATCAATCACGTCTACAGGTTTACTGGAAGCACACGATGGGCCATCCCGTCAGAGTGTCAGAGCTCCAAATGCACAAAATCACTAAAGTGTGAATGAACAAATGAATTGGAAGTGCACCCTTCTCACCTATTTAAGCCTAAAAAATAGGGTTTTTGCCCTAATTTGAATCAAAAGCTAGGGTTTTGGCCTATTTGACTTATTTCCACATTGTGCAACCTATTTTGAGCCATTTTTTGCATTTCTGGGGCCATTTTTTGCATCCCAGGGCATGTTTTGGCACTTGAACCAATATTTTACCTTTGTTGGGAGATCAACCCAAAATTCATTTTTTTTACCCAATCTCTTGATGGGGCAGGGAACCAACATATTCCTTCTGTTGGGGCAACAATGGGGCATCCAAAAAAAACATTTTTTTTTTGTTGATCTGAGCAGCATTTTTAATCTGAAAAAGCGTCAGTGTTTGAACCAACATAACGGGTACCTCATTTCAAAGAGGGGCAAAATGTAGACACTTAAAAATATCATGAATGATATCACACACTCGAATATGATATACTAGCTCCATTTCATCTTAAAATCCATCCTCTTTTCGCTTATTTGATTTAATTAACCTAGTTAATTAATCAGAGGCTTCATTTTCACCTATTAATCTAATTAATTTAATTAAGTTAATTCACTTTCTATCATATCCACCCTTCATCTTGTCTAATCAAATAATGCAAATTATTTAATTAGCCTTCTTATATCTTCTTATTTACTTAAATAAATCCTAGTTATCCTAGTTATTTAATTAAATATCCTAATCCCCCCTTTCATTAAATAAATAAATTATTTAATGTTAAATCTTAAATTCCTCCAAAAGGGAATATTCCTATGGAATATCCCTCCCCTTTGCACATTAAAAATTTGTTTTAATTTTCTAAATTCTAATTTCCCTCATTCACTTGCATGATAATATTCTCCCTCTTCACTCATTCAAAAAAGGGAATATTCTTCCTTGTAACAAACTTTCAACAAACTTCTTGAGCAAGTTTTGAAAGTGTGCTTCTTTGCATGATTGTGAGCCCTTGATTAAAAATTAACTTGCATTCTCAACCCTTGATGGGAATCCATGATCCATGCCTCCATCATCGTTCCATCCTAACCATTGATTGATTCTTTCAATCTTGACCATCAATTTCTTTTTGCCTATTCTATAAATATATCTTGCATTTATTGAATAGGGATCCACCTTTTCAGAGAAAAAGTATGCTATTGACACTCACACCCATTTGTTATCATGTTTTACATTTGATAAGAATTTTAGGTTAATTTTTATTCATCGTTAGCTTAGCATCCATTAATGGCTTCCATGATAACTTAGTTTGCTTTCATTTAGTGTATTTTGGAATCTAGAGCTTGCATCTTTGAATCTTACATACATTTAGCATAGCTTGCATACATTTAAATGAATCATCTTAGCTTTTATCATGTTAATCTAGCTTTAATCATGCTTTTGTTAATCTTTTCATCAATTTCAATCAATTTTAATCAATAAAATCGATTGGAAAGGCTCATATTATCCAAGGGATTGGGAAAGGGTCGCCATTCCACATCAATGCGACACCACTCCATCAATAGGATAAGTTTCAATTTCTTAGAATAGATGTTTGTCAAGATTTTGTGTTTTAGCATGTTAGTTTTAATGGCTTCTTCACTTTGTTTACATTGAATATCTTATTTGGGATTGATGCTTAGTGGATTAATTATGCCTCAAATATGTATGGATCAAGTGTAGTTAACCTATACTACGTCATTTGTCACAAATTGTTAGATATATTCTTGTAATAAAGTTATAGATCTACACATCTACATAATCTTGTTTTGCTTTTGAGGTGCAATGTTGTGCTTTTGAGGTGACTTGCCACACTTTTGTGGTGGCTTGCAACACTTTTGAGGTGACTTGCTATGTCATCGAAGTAATTTTTTTCTTGTCAAACTTATTTTGTTGCACTTCTAAGGTGACTTGCCACACATTTGACCAATTATATTACACTTATGATGCATTCAATAACACATTTAATATATCTTGTTATGCTCCTGATAGCTGTCACTATACATTTGATCAATATATTAAGAGATTAGCAATTGATTTTGATTGGTTATTGATTTATTTACATAAATATATTTCTGATACTTTTCACATATCTAATTTGAATCTAACCCTTAGATCTAAGTTATTAGTATCTTCTAGGCTTGTGTGTTATGGATATTTTTGTGTAGACATTAGATCGTTTGAAATTCAAAAGTGTTGAAAAACTAAGAATGGAGTTCCAGACAATGGATTAATTTTTCTTCTCAAATTTAGCATTGGACACCAGGTACCTTCATTCTAATCACCCTCTCTTTTAAATCTTAAACTAAGCATAGTTTCTTTATCATTTATGTTACCTTTTTCTTTATAAAATCCTATTTGGCATGTCTTTTCACATTGAAAGTTGGGTTTAAAATCAATCTTTCATATTTGGATTTGGGATCTGAAATAAACCAATATCTTTTAATCACTTGAGATATACTTAAATATTCTCTCTTCTTGCATCTTAGGGCTATCTTAAGGATTAAAAACAATTAATCTTCGTGTTTCCTTTTTTAGGGGGTCTACCTAGGGATTTCATCACCTTAGGGAATTACCTCAACTCCCATACTTTTTTGGAGTATAAAGAGCAGGGGATGAATCAAAATACACATCTCTTGGAAGTGGAATATTATCAATATGGGCTAAGCCTTTAATAACTATATACCTTAAAGAAGTGAATATGGAGAGTGGATTACCCTTTCCTCCTAACTGTTTGATAGTATTTCCTTTCATAGGATCTATGGTTTAGGCCTCACATACCCTTGAGGTATATAGAGGATACCCCTATTTGACCTCGTAAAGCCTAGTGGAAACTTTTTGGCCATCTTTTATTGTGGTGTCTGTGTACCTACAAGGATTGATAAACCCACTTGAGTAGGCTTGTTCATGTTTCTTGCGTGTTGGAATGTGTAAAAATATATTCCCCACTTGAAACAAAAAGGGGACACAAAATCCAAATTGATTCATATAAAATTATCTTTTGCATTCTATATTTGTGTGTTTTTAATCTTTGAACAAATTACAAAATACTCGAAAATCATAAAAATCGAAACATTCCAAAACAAAACAAAAATCAAAGACAAAAATAAACAAATCTATTGTCTTTATCTTCTTAGATTCAAAGTGTTAATGTGTTTGTTCTATATTTTTAAAATATTTTTATCTTTTGAAAAGAAATCAATGGCTAATTTTGTCATTTTTAATACCTCTTGCTAAAACAAAGTGCCTAAAATATACTATAGCAAATTGCATTTGAATATCAAAAAAATGCTTTCGAATTAACCTATAACGCATTTGAGTCATTGCTCTATGCTTCTAGGTTATCATTTTGTACATAATTATCCTTATGTGCATATGAATTATTTTGTAGTGCTTTTGAGTTATCCTAGGGTGTATTTGATTAACAACATCACGTATTTGAAACATTTCATTACATTTTTATCAGTTTTTTCATACATTTGATTCAACTTGTTCTTTTTATCACTTTTGGAGTAATCAATTTCTTTGAAATTTTCAATATCATAACCTAAAACCACTATTATATTTTCTAATAATCATACTTGATATCGAACTACAATATGCTGTTAGAATTTGGTGTTGTACACCACTACATAAAACTTTATATTATAATGATATAATTAAATAATTATTTAGTGTGGTGCACCTAGGAGGTGTGTTTACCCACATTAGGTGATTATTTGGGGTGACTTGTGAAGTCCTATTGTAATATTGGGTTAATTATTTTATGTGTGGGAGACAAATAAATAATGATTTAATATTTGGGGAAATATTTAATAATATGCAAAATTAGTACCCAATATTAAATGAGGGGTCAATGGTTTTGTGGCACATGGTTTTTTATCTTACCACTTGGTTGTATTTATATAAGCTTGTATCTATAAAGGCAAGCACATGATTAGTGGTTAAGGTTAGTTAGTTGTGTGGATTGTCATATTATTGATTCTTTCTAAGGAGTTCAAATGTGAAGCATGGCATGAGGAGTGCATGTGTGAAGTATGGCATAGGATGTGTGGATTCATTCTTGGACACATGCAAGATGCATTAGAGAGGCTTAATTTTTCAAAAGTATTCATTGAAACTCTATAAGTGCATGTATTGTTTTATTGCTAAATAATAGATGGAGTATGGATTCTTTTGGAGGCTAGGATTTTCCCTCTTGAGAGTTTTCCTAGGGTATACCTTGTGTTATCTTATGGATTTTCTACTTGGTCTATGCATTATGCTTATTCTGTAATCGTGTAAGCATGTTTTTCTCTTGTGGGGTTATGTAGGAAATGGATTAAATGAACTAGGTATTGGTGCAGTGTTTCCTAACATATATCTTATTTAACTAAAAATATATCATTGGATTTCACATTGTTATCTTTGCTAGAGGCTTGGGAAAGAATAAAATATTTGGAGCTTGTCTTAATTCACAAATCAACATATCATTATAAAAAATATTAGTAAAATATGTTAAATCTTGATCTAGACTCTTATCTTTTATCTCTAACTTGTCTCTTTGCTTCAAAAATTGTCTATTTCAAGTAAGGTTTTTAGTTAGCATATATCATTAGTGGATACACTAGCCTAAGAAATTTGGCTATTCTTGAGCAAGAGGAGTCCACTCTATATGTATCATCTTGTTTGAACCCACAATGATATCTCAAGGAAGCATATATTTAACTTTATCATCTTTCTTGAAACTCACAAGGATAGTTCAAGTATGCATACCTTTATCTTTATAATCTTGTTTGGACTCACAAGGATAGTTCAAGTAAGCATATCTGTATCTTTATCTTTTTTCTTGAGATTCGCAAGGATACCTCGAGTAAGAATATATATATATCACCTTGCTTGGATTCACAAGGCTAGTTCAAATAAGCATATATTTCTCTTTATCATTTTTTCTTGAGACTCATGCAACTAGCTCAAGTATATGCATCTATATCTATCATTTTTATTGGACTCATAAATATAGTTCAAGTGAACTATCTCTATTCTAATCAATATCATTTGGAGATCTAGGTTAACTTTCACCTATTTTGGTTAATCCTATAGTTATATATTATCAAAGAAAGTTGGTCAAATAGTATCCAAGCTTAAAGTGAAAAAATTACATATTCATAACAATTGTTCATGCCCATCACAAGGTCATAATATAAGAAAACATGAAATCTCATCAAATTGGGTCAAAGATGCAAACAACCATGGGTGGTGGTCAAGATGAGTTGGGGACATCTTCAAAACAAGTACCTCGAGGTCCATATGAGAGTCTTATGCCATCATATTCATGGGATATTCACACTAATGAAGATATTAATCAAGACCCAACATTAGAGGAAATACGAGAGTTTGAACAAGATCCTAAAGGAATGGGAGTTATGGAAATTTTCTTCTCATTGCAAATCTTGACCACTATCTTCAAATGTTAATTCATAAAAGGGTGAATTTACCTCCTAATTTTGATAACTAAAATTTATTTCAAAACCCTATAAATATAGCGATGGCCACTTTTTCTCATACCTCATCATCTCAACCTGACATGTCCAAGGTCCAATGGTGCTCCTATAAAGAGACACATGACCATTTTACACTTAATCCATCTCATACCATGGAACATTCCATCCCACATAGTACCAATCCATTTCAAATGAGTACACCATTTCCTCAATCTTTATCTATTCCACAACCAACACATGCCCAAATCCCTACAACATTACCTTCTATATCCCATCATTCTACTTATTCAACAATTCTAAATACTCTCAATGTCTTCCCAAATAAATGTGCCACATAATCAATGCCCCATCTCATCTATCCATGTCACTATTTCATTCCTACAACTAATCCTCCAATTTATACTCCTATCATGAACATCTTTCAACCACCTACATCAAATGTATCCATAAACACATATACCCCACAAATCCTCCATCTTTTGCTACATACACACCTCCCAATATATCTACCTCTACACCCACAAATGACTTGGCATCACAAATTCAAGAGTTACAACAAAAGATGGAAAACATGGAAATGGACCATAGTAAGAAGAGCTATACATTGGAAGATACATGTCCTTATCCCTTTGATAGGTCCATACCCATGATCCCCTTTCCTACAAATTTTGAAATACTTGAATTTGACAAATACAAAGGAAAAGATGATCCACATGAACATATAAGGGAATTCTACCTAGCTTGTCTTGATTTTCTTACAATAATACTTATTTAATACACCTCTTTGCACAAATTTAGGAGGTCAAGCTATTGAATGGTTCTCCCACTTACCCCATGGAATCGAGTCTTTTCATGAGTTAGCTCAAAATATTATTTCTCATTTCTCATATAAAATTGAACATGAAATTTCTATGACTTATATATGTTATACAAAACAAAGAAATGGCAAAGCCTTTGCCACCTTTTTACAACGATGAATAAATATGGCAAGAAATTGCCCTATCCTATTCTTGAAAAACATCGTGTCCACATTTCACTCAAAATCTAAATCAAGAAATGACCTTGCACCTGCAAGTCCAATGTGTTAGTATATTTGATGAGACCACAAAAAGGGATTCACAATTAAAAAGATCTCATTGCAAAGGTCTTGTGAAAATTTATAAAGATAATAAAGATAATGGCTCCCAATCTAATGATAGACCTTGTCTTTGGATGAAAAATAAAAACATTGGCAATGATGGTGTAGTAGATGCCAAATCCATCCAAAATATACAATCGTTATCTAAGGTAGAATTATCATCAGACACACAACAAAATACTCATGGTGTCAATATCTTGAAGAGACCACCTAGGAAAAACAATGCTCCAAGACGAAAATATACTCCTTTGGGAGAGCCTATTGAATCAACTTTGCAAAATTTAGTCTAAGCTAAGCTTACTACCTTATTGAAACAATGTAAAATGGGGTTGGATTCTTTCATATGGCTTAGGACATAGAGCACACCCACTTTCCAATTATTTCATTGAAGGATGACCCTAGAGATCTCAATGCAATGGAGAAAGAGATCTTGCAATAGGGTTGTCCTAGGGGCTGAATGAAAGCTAATGAGGGGTTCACCACCAAGTAAAAACTTGGAAAGACAAATACAATGACAATCAAAATGCTTAACCCTAATTCAATGCAATCTTTCACTAAATGACCTAGAAATGCATATAAAACAAAAAAACAAGTTGTAAGATGAAATGTGTGCACCTGGGAATCTGGAGAAGGTTGAATGAGGCCCTGAAATGTTGTAAATTCTGACTTTAATGTTGATTGGGAATCATACGCCAAGCTGGGCGAATCAGTCCCAGATCTTGGTTTTTGTGTAGAAACAAGAATCTAGCAAATGGGTATCTAAATCTCTAAAAATCTAAATTTTGACCTAAATTGGGATTCATTCGCCAAAAGTGGTGAATCAATCCAATTAGGGTTTTCTAAAACTTTAAGGTTTGAATCTGGTCTTCAAGGTCTGCTCTATGCTTCCCAATTCATTTATGGATCTGAAACCTCAATTTGCAACCTATAGAAGTTCTCCAAGTATCTCCAATGCAAGGTGACAACTTTGACAACTTTAGGCACTTTGACAACTTTCTCCAAACTTACTCTTCAATGTATCTTCAATCTAAACCTACAAATTACACACTAAAGATCTAGGGAAAAAATGTTGTTTTGTTAGTGGATAGGGGTTTGCCTTGGTCAAACCCCTTTTTGGTAATCAAACCTTGAAATACAATGAAATAGGAATGGAGAATGATGAATGAACAAAATATGATGTCACAACTTGCCAAACCCTAGCAATGAAGTGTTGCAAACATGTATGAGATGGATCCAATGGATGTAGATCTTGACTCTTGCTTGGATAGGATAGATCTTGAATGAAATGCTAGCTTGAATCATAAAACCCTACATCACAATTGTTAGCTCAAAAACAAACATGATGCATGAAGACTTTGACATGATGCTTGATACTTGAATAATGCTCTAAAATGCTTGAAAATTTTCCCTTGAATGCTTGAATTCTCTTGTGAACTCAAACTTGCTATAAGGATGAATACTTGAATGCTTAGGGGAGAAATGAGTGAAAGAACCTTGTATTTATACTTAATTATGCAAGAATTCCTAAAACTACAACACTGCAAACCAACATCAGATCTAGGAGGATAAAATCCCGCCAAAAATTTGAATTAATTTTGATTTTGGGCCACACGAGACTCTTTCGCCCAAGATGGCGAATGAGTCCCATTAGGCATAATTTATGGGACATTTTTAAAAATGCTTAGAAAGGTGTGAAACTAGGTTCAGGACCCAAAAACCTAGGTGGGACTCATTCGCCCAAGGTGGTGAATGAGTCTCAGATCACTAAATTTGGGCCACACAACCTGAAAACACCTAAATTATGATTGGATGTTGATTTGTGTCAGGATTATCCTCGAAAAGATGCATTAAATGAGGCTTGTGGATGCAAAATAATGCCAATTAAAGCATAAAGAAGCCTAATTATTAACAACCCTAGAAAAGTGTGAAAGTGTGTTACAACACTTTAAATGAGGCCTGATTAAGAATAAAAAGAGATTTATTAGGTTTGGTTAATTAATAAAACCTCACAAAAGTGTGAAAGTGTGTTACAACACTTTAGCAAGGTACCATTTATGTTCATTAGTTCACAAGGGCCCAAGACCTAATGTGAATGTGTCAGACATTACAATAACTAAATCAAAGCACCATTAAGTCTAATTAACCAGGAGGGCTCAAACAAGCAAGGAAAAGGGATACTTTCTCTGTTGCCACACTTACCAAAAGTGAAAAAAATTGAACCTCAAGTCAAACCCCCATGGTATTAAGAGAATGAATTTTGTCAATAACATAGACTTAAGGTTGTGAAGGGTTCAACACCCTATAAATGCTGCTTAATTTTTCAAAAACTAGACTTAAGGGTCATAAATCTCTCGATTGCATAAAATCAAATTTTCTATTCAAGATCTCATGGACCAAGGTGAGGTCAATATTGAGGATCATCCTTCTTCATTCAACATTGATCTCAGGATATACATGGATCCAATCCCCATCTATGGTAAAGGGAACCCCTCTAATAAAGGTCACAACCTCAATGATGCTTATTATGCTTTTGTTCCATATGATTACACTATATCTCATGTAAGAGAAGCCAATAATCATGTAGCCATACTAACCACCAAAGGAAATTATCATGAATGTATAGTCACCACCCTTAGTGGCAAGGTAACGCACCAAGGATCCCAATCGACATCTTGACCTATATTTAACAATAGCCTCGTAGATCATCTAAGAAAAACACCTTCACAAATATCTAGCCTAGAAATTTTATGAATATCCCTTGCTCTTAGGTGGTGAAATTTGTTTGACTAAAAATCATGTTTATCATGATCTAGGAATACAATGTAGATGCACAATATCATTTTTTAGGGAGATGATTAAGGCAAGGAAGGTTTAGATGGAAAAGAATTGATACTTGAGTAAATATTGTTGATTCTTTGACAAAACCTATAAGTATTGCTAATTTATTCTTATGCAAGAGTGTAATGAGTCTATGCCTTTCTCAATCTTACAAAGAGGCTATTTGGTGAGATATGTCTAGCTAGAAATCATGTTTACCATGCAAAAACTAAACATGTAGATGTGGAGTATCATTTTGTTACGAAAATGGTTGAGGCAAGAAAGGTTTAGATAAAAATAATTGACACTTAGGTAAATACTATTGATTCTTTGACAAACTTATAAATATTTCCAAGCTTTTGTGATTTAGGAATGCAATGGCTTTATCCTTTTTTCATGCATAAGTTATCTTCATGGTTCATACCATAAATTCTCCTACAATATATATCACATGGGGGAAAATTTGGAACTTTCATGTGCTACACCTACAAAAAGTTCCTATGTGAAAGAAAATGTATAAATTGCTTGATCTTGTGTTCAAGTAATTGATTGCAAACTAGCAAATAACTATAGAAAGCTGTGGTAAGTTGCAGCAATTTTTTGACATTTTAGCTTAGCATAGATGCCTATCCCGCTCCAATGTTTCTATGATTGCTACTACAAGATATTGGTTAAGAATTTTTTCTGGAATCTTTGTTTAAGTAGTTATTGGAGTGTGTATGGCAATACAACTACACATATGACATTATTTGTGTGATTGTTGTGATGGCTAAAGGCATGGTTATGGTGTAGGGGATGCTCAAAGATATGATAAGTGGTTAGAAGAAATCAGTAAGTTGTCTTTGCTACCACAATCCATAATCAACGTTTAGTTATAATGAAAGAAGATGTGTATGCATTCAAGTGAAGTTGGTAAACAACCTTTGACTTGTTGTGTGTGACAATATCCAAGCATATGCAACAATTATCCAAGTGGATAAGTCATGTTTGGTATAATGTGCGGTATGCTAGTGTCATGGGATGATTATGTCTTGGTTATTTGATTGTTGACATTCCATGTGCCAATTAGATAGTTGAGGTAGTTGGAATTACATGAGAGTGACTTGACTATTTCAGCTAATTGCTTGTATAGATGGAATAGTTCATGTGTTGTTGCCTAATGATATGGTGATGCTATAAGGTGTGTGAAGAGGTTGTATACTATCGTCTGCAAATAGAGATACTTTGTAAAAGAGACTAATTGTACTAAACTATTTCCTATGAATACATTGTTAGGGTCCTTTAGCTGGGGTTTTTTTCCCAATAAGGATTTCCCACATAGATCATACGTCTCATATGTATATTGTTTCATGTTCTTCTTTAGTTGTTAAATTGAGTTACGACAACAAATATACTTATATTTGTATCACATAATCTTATATTGTCCCAATATCCCATCTTATTAGTCATTTGCAATAGAAAGAAAAATTTCTAACAAACTTTGACTATTGCTAGCTAACATGAAAACAAAACTTTCAAATTGAACTCTTAAGATTGCCTATTTAAAGATAACTCTTAATGCACTCTAATAAAATCTCATAGTAGCATTTTGAAATAACATCTCCTTAACAATTATTAAGAGCAAACAAAGAGCACTTTCAAAATAGAAACATTACTCCATTTAGCATTCTTCATTCAACATCCATTTATCTTGTCTTTATACATTGCAAGCAACAAAGAGGCTTGAACAAAGCATAAAGGAGAAGTTAGTTACTTGCTCTGTTACACATCATAGCAAAGTAATCCCTCAAAGGTGTTTCTAAAATTACTTGACTTAGCATAAGCAATAAAATAGACGAGTGAAACTCACAGCAGGTTAAAGGCACAAACGAAATTACAGTTTCAATTATGCATTTATTTATCTTGTATTTCACTGAATACATTCCACCTTAAAGGTGGTTTATTTTCATTCATCTTCAAGTACAAAGAAGACACTTTTGTTTGTGGATGTTTTAAACCAGATGTGGATGGTCATTCCTTATGTTGAAGTTGCAAAGACAATTTTGTTTTGCATTTGAGTTGTTTCTTGTTTGTTCTTTGTATCATTACAACCCAATAATTAATTGATAAGGGCCTGTTTGTAGCACGTGTGGGAGTTCATTAATATATTTTATTTATTTATTCAAATTATTTGTATTATTACAATATAGAAACTTAATGAAAAAACTGGCTGTTTGGTAGCTCATTATCCAGTTAGTAATTATGAGAATTCCTTGTCACCATTACATTCAATTTTTTATATTATTTCTTAATCCCTATTTATTATAGCACTTGTTATCATATTTTAAGATTTTTGTAATTTCTGCTATTATTATAGCAGAGCAATCAATTAAATAAATGGGTTGTTTGGAAGTTCATTATTACATATTAATAAGTTTTTTAATTCTTTATATTATTATGACACAAAAGTCATTTGGGAACCTATTATTACATTTTTAATGTTTCTTTTTAAATCCTTGGATTACTAGAAACCAATTGAATAAGCCCATTATTTGGGAGCTAAGTTTATATTTTAGCATAAATTTTTTAAATTCCTAATATGATTATAGCACAGACTTTATGTGATCAAATATTTCACCAGTAAAGCCATGACAAGTTAACACATTTTTTTACATTTAAATTGAAACCTGGCATGATAATGCCATAATAGAGGTTGCTGTCATTATATCAACCTGTCCTTTCATTGTGATTTTCATCTCATGGGTTGAACCAGCAGATGTATCTAGATGTCAAATCCTGTCCAAGATCAAAATAACAAACCCCCATGTTCTGTTTAACACATCCATTACATCTACTCTAAAATTCAGAAACAAAATGAACCCATATCATGAACTGTGACTCAATGAGCAAATATCTGAGTGATGAAATGTAAAACAACAATTTCTTATACTGATTATGAGAGACAGTAGATTGAAAGTTAGTATTCAGTAAAGTTAAAAGAGTTAGCTACAGAATCAAGTCAACAGAATCTATACAATGGTTTATAAATTATAATCTTTATTTCATAATGACAAAAGTTGCATATTTGGAGTACAAAAATTATTATTTGCACTTAACCAAGATGTGAATCTTCATTAAGTGCTTTTAACTGAAAAAACTGGCAACATTTTATTGTTGGAGAAATGCACTGCACCTGAATTATAAGGAGCCTCCTAAAAAGCTTCAGTCACAAAGAGGGAGGGCTGGTAGTTCAATGGTAGGGCATCCAGTATGCACATAAGAGGTCTTAGGTTCAAATTCTAACTGGTCCGTAGAAAATAACAATCTATTAAAGATGTTGTAATAGATTTCATAGTCCAAATAGCTGGATGGAAGGTTAAAAATACAAGGCTGCTTAGGCTCCTCTCAAAAGTTATATCATATAATGTATTAAAATATTTCATAGTCCAAATAGCTGCATGGAAGGTTAAAATTGCAAGGCTGCTTAGGCTCCTGTGAATAGCTATATCATATAATCTAAGTTAAGGTTGAAACCTTATTAGTTCCTGGAGTTGCATTGTGTAACAGTGGCATCAATGCAAGTTTGCCACACTCTGTCAAATAAACAAAATCCAGTTCCCCAATTGAGGAAGGCAAATCATTTTTAAGGAAAACTGTTAATAACTCTGAAAAACGCCTAGTTTTCACTTCGCCTATTTGCAGATGCAATTGTACGCACATTTGGAAGACTTGTTCCTGTGAGTCCTTGGCTTCGAGTGATGTCAACAAACTGACCCAGTGCATCATGGAATTGTTCTAATACAGATACAGGAAGTATAATAACTGAACGGTCTGATCCTGTCACCTGCAACCAAACATTATAAACACTGTCAAAATATAAAACTTAATGCTAATGAGGGGTATTACAAAAATGGATATTGAATGATGATGAACTTCCTCATTTCAATGCAGACAAAGCTGCCATGATGACCCAAAAAAGTAAGCACTGTATCATTAAATCAAAATTTGTTTCTCCTTGAAGAAAAAGAAAATTCTGTAGTAATGCAGATGCTAAAAACCAATTTGATAAAAAACTTAACCAAAACGTGTTGAATTACAACTAACTTGCAAAGGAAGGGTACTAGTTATTGGTAGGTTCAAACATGCAGCCAGCAGTTTGTAGATGACACTTGTATCAGTGCCCCTCAACTTTTGATGATGGACTTATCATACCAGTTAGATGATCCATTAATAGGAGGCTACGCGTTTGCCGAAATGAACACAGGATTATGCCAAACAACTAACTACCTTGAAGGTTTACTAGCCTGCTTCTAGAAGCTTTAGGAATCTTAATTTCAAATTGTCTGTGAACAAGATAGTAATTTGATACAGTTTCAATGCAGAATTTTGCCAGTAATGACCAGAAAATAAGGATGTGAAAGCACTTGTATTTTTTGGGGATTAACCAACTTGAAAGTGTTTTTACAGTGGAAAAAATGGAAAACTGAAGTTATCATACCTTAAACAGATCTAATATCTATATATTTAAACATACTTTGCGGTTGAACTGTAAAAGCTAAAAAAATCTCAAAATACATAATCTAAATCAAGAATTGAATACAGAACTATCTAAGCATAATTGGGAACTGAAAAAACATTGCTAATAATTGTTTGAACCAATACAACTTGAAGCCTTAAAAAAAGAGGCACTTAGAAAACTCAAAAAATTAAATGCATTACTTACTTCTGAAATTCTGAGGAATTGGCCGCGAGAATTGCTCCCTAGATCGAAGAAAAACCTTTTCTGCTCTGCCCTGATGACTTTGGCCATCACCACTCCACCACTCTCCCCACCAGCTAAACCCACGGATTTGTCCCCCATTCCCCCATCCACGGAGTTGTCCTGTGAACTCCCCACTGATATGAATCCTGGCGCCACTGGATCTGACAATCCTCGCAGCTGCAATTGCTCTGATGTTGCACCTGCTTGTTGTTGCTGCCTCGTCAAAATTACATTAAGAGGACACACCCTTCAGCTCAACATGCACATAGAAGGTCTACCCTCCAAAGCAAATTTAGCATTCAATCCAAATTTGGGCATTGTGGGCACCAGCCAAAAAGGAAAAAAACCAAGAAACACAAAGAATCACAGATCTCTGACCTGGATTGGTAGTACTAAGCTGCAGGCTTTATGGATCTCAGCCAGAACGTTTCTGAAGGCAGACCATCCATCTGAGGCATTGCCTGCAGGCACAATAATTGTGCTCCGACTTCGGGTCACAGATGCTTCAGAGACCTGCAATCGAATACTCTCATAACTCTTCACTTCACGACACAATGCACATTCATTGGAAAAAACCAAAAAGACATAAATAAAAAAACCCACCCTGAGAAACCGTCCTCTCTTATTCTCTCCGACATCAAAGTAGAACACCTGAAACAGCACAATGGGAAAATTACTTAACAAAAAAGCATCCAGATCTAAGCCTAAAAAGAGAAATGGGAACACGAACCTTGATGTCGAGCTGCAATTCCTTGCTATAGAGCTCCTGCCCATCATTGCTGGCATAGTAATTAAAGAGATCTGCAAACCAGGCAACGCCATCAAGAGGAACAATTATGGTGGAACGAGATCCGGATGTTTTTTCAGAAATTTTGAGGTAACGGCCGCGTGGGTTCTCCTTGAGATCAAAATAGAAAAGCTTGTGTTCCACTTGAAGTGTCTTGGACAGAAGCTCCGTGTCTGAATTCTCCATACCCAAAATATACAGCGGCGTTTCAGACCATGTTGATCAAATCTATTCCTCCGTTCACATCTCCTCCAATTCCACAGCAAAACACAACTTAATGCAAGGGACGTTGCTCTCCAGGGACGCCATGGATTTCCCCTATATTGTCGTAGTGAAGAGGAGTGTTAATACGTTCTATACGACACTTTTATTTGGGAGACAACACTTTTATTTGCCTCCCA
Source organism: Sequoiadendron giganteum (assembly GCA_007115665.2). Classification (NCBI taxonomy): domain Eukaryota; kingdom Viridiplantae; phylum Streptophyta; class Pinopsida; order Cupressales; family Cupressaceae; genus Sequoiadendron; species Sequoiadendron giganteum. The sequence continues at coordinate 582,062,486 of CM021103.1, forward strand.
CCTTGGTGTTTGTTAAATTGCTGGTTAAGGTCAAAACCTCCGCCTTACCTTTCAGGCCTCATGTCGTCTTGTGAAATGTTTAGCACTAATCCCACCCAACTACAAAATACATAGATTAGACACTATGATCTCAAGTCATGATAAATCCATGGAAAACTTAAAGTTTAGGCTTGAGGTGTAGGGGTAAGTTATTATAATTTGAATTTTTATGACATAGTGTTTAAGTCTTTTCAACTATTAAAATGAGGTGTACTTATAAAGGATAATGGATTTGAAGATAATATTATATAATAAGTCAAGAGGGAGTGTCTAATCTATCTATAAATATAAATATATAGTGTAGTAATATATTTTTTGGATTTTCAAAATTCATAATTAAAAATAAAGTCTAGTAATATGTCTTTTGGGTCTTGAGATCTTATGCTTCTTGTCGTTCTTGTCTAAGAACCTTTCTTTTTTATTAGGTATAGTCTATAAAGAACTATCATAAGCATGTTTGAACACTTAAGATAAAGTTTAGTAATACATCTCTTGGGTTTTGATACCTTATGCATCTTATCACCATTGTAAAATCTCTCCTTTTTACTAGGTCTAATATGTAAAGGATTGGCATATGCATGTTTCAAGTCATTAAGATAGTTGGTTGAAATGAAGAAAGTGACAACTATAATGCTAGTAGAGGCACATGTTTATTTCCACTTGCTCAAGTGACAACATATAAACATGTAAGTTTCTTTGATATATGACACAAAACACTTCTAATCATGATATCAAAAGAAATTTTATAAAGACTAGGGGAGAGGGGCTGACATTGGTGCAGGGTCAAATAGTAGGGACATAAGTAGTCCCTCGTGGGCCCCACTATAGAGCATTGTAATATCCAATTGTAAAACAGTTTTTATCCATAAAGTCAATAAAAGTTGTTGAATCACTGTATCGTCAAAAATTGTATTATTGGTTTATATTTATGCCAAACACAAATATTTATTCACAATCTTACATGTCAGAGAATATTCAAAGCACATCTGACACCATAAACATACAATCCAATTTGCTTTATAATGGCCCGTAGCATGAAAACATGCAACCAAAATATAAAAGTAGTATAACCCACACTCCCCTTAAATATCACCACTTGCATTACATCACCACCAATATTTTTATAGATTTGATGCCACAAGAACAACTAAGAGCCAAGACTGTCCCATCACCAAATCCAATCAAACCCACCCCCTATCCCACTTTGCCAGCAACACAACACTCAAAGGAAAACCGATCATTCAGATGTGTTCCATCGGTCAAATCCTAGCGCACAAATACTGGTGCATTCTCCTCTTTTGCCACTTGCAACCACCAAAACAATGGTGTTAAAGCCACCAAAATCACTTGAGAAGCAAACAAACATTGCACACCATAAATACATACGAAATATGTAGTTGAAGGCATCGAAACAAGTTTTCAAATTTGAAAAAGGGGGACAAAAATTAAAGAATCCATACCAAACCATCATTGAACATATAAAGAGATTTACAAATTCAAAAATGCATTACTCATTCTTTAGAAATTTCCATTTAGCACATCTCACTTTCATATTCATATCTACATTTTCCTAGAGGCAAAGGAAGAAAGAGGAGAAGTAGCAACACGCTATCAAGTTACAAGTATTCTACTGCTACTAATTATTTATGCCTACAAATGCCAATCTGTTGTATGTTATGCAAATGCTTTTCACAATACTATAAATATCTGGGGTTCCACCCTGATATTGTTTACCTTGTGTTTTTCATTTATATTATTTATGTCAGAACAAAAATATGTTGTATGCAATGTAAATGTTGTCACAATAACCTATAACTCAATATCTAGAGTTTCAACTTACACTATTTATGAATGTCAAGTCATTTTAGTTCAATTTCTAGGGTTTTTATGTTCTATATGTCTAGGAATATAGACCAGTTTTATGCATTGTAAATGTTTGTCACCCACTACCTTGTAACTCAATATCTAGGGTTTTAACTTATACTATTTATGGATGCCAATGCATTTATGATCCTTATAATGTGATTGTTACACCCTATTCTAAATATGCCTCATAATGCCAAAATATTTGGTCAAAATAACTTGTAACTCATTATATGGGGTTTCGACTTATACTGTTTATGAATGTCAATGCATATCTAATTAAAAATAATGTGATTATGCCACCCAATATGATCTAAGTGCATAACATCAACTACTTTCATTTCAATTTCAACTTTTTCATTTATATTCTATATGCCTGGGAATGCCAATTTGTTCTATGTTGTGTAAATATTTGTCACACAAACTTGTAACTCAATATCTGGGGTTTCAACTTTTATTGTTAATGAATGTCAATGCATTTTAGTTATATACAATGTTAATTCCAATTCGCTAAAGTGCATAAGACCAACTCCTTTTAGTTCAATCCAAAGTGTTCTAAACTTGTGCAATTCAAACAAACTAGTAAAATCAAATATAAATCAAAATGTTACCAAATCTTACATAATAAACTGTTAACACACACAATAAAGAAAAATAATATGTTCATGCATCACTCTAACTTTAAGGGTGTTCATTGATGGTTGTTATCATTGTTTGAAACATCTTTCCTAATGTGTGTAGGTGCAATATAAAGTTGAAATGAGGACCAAGACAATGAAGAAGAGAGCCACAAAAAGGTGGCCTACTGGTAAAAGATCATGGGTTACATTCCCCCTAAAGAAGAACAAAAAGTAGAAGCAGAGATAGTTGTGGTAATTACTGCTCCAACAAGCAGGCGAACAATAACAACACAACAATGGGAATGGTCAATGAATGAAATAGTAAATCAACAAGCTAATGACATGATGTACATCCATCCTGAGGAACTTAATGATGACCTAAGTATTGTCTCGGCCCCTAGCCCACCACCTTGGTTGGTAGATGGATCTATGAATATGGGTAATGACAGTCTAAGTCTCCCCTCATCCCCTAGCCAACCATCTTGGTTGGCAGAGGGAGCTCTGAATGTGGGTAATGACAGTCTAAGTCTTCCCTCAGCCCCTAGCCAACCATCTTGGTTGGCAAAGGGAGCTATGAATGTGGTTAATGACAATCTAAGTCTTCCCTCGACCCCTAGCCAACTGTCTTGGTTGGCAAAGGGGGATGTGAATGTGGGTAATGACAATCTAAGTCTTCCCTCGACCCCTAGCTAACCGTCTTGGTTAGCAGAGGGAGCTATGAAATTGGGTATTGGCTTGCAGTGGGAAGAAGAACAAGGAAATTATTCATTCCCATCTCCATCTGACAAATTTCCCATACCACAAATGTTAAATTACTATGCAGATTTCAGCAAGGAAACTCAAGGTATTGGTGAGGAAGAGGAGGATAGCATTGACATCTAAGTGATTCAAACAATTGAATCCCAATCTATTTTGACAATAACTAAATTTTTGAAGGAAAGAGAGCAGCTCAAACAATTAGAAAAGAAGGAAAGAGAGTAGAAGAGGGAGCAAGAGAGTTAAAAAGAAACAAGATAGAAAGGAAAGAGAAATTGAGGTGGCCCATAGGGCATTGTAGTGAGAAAGACAGATAAACAGTCCTACGAATCCGTTATCGGAGAACCATGCCTTGTTTTGGGAAATATTGAACATATACATCCCTCTATTTGTTGTTGCTGATGTCAATTCGAGTCTCAACCCAAATGTAAGTTGCACTCCACTTTGTGTTGGAAATAATTTTTTAGCACTGTTGCATGTAAGTTGTAGTCAATTTACAAATACAAATCCAAATCATGTAACGACGACTCAAAACACAATGGGAGGAGACGAGAACACATCTCTAGATGTTTTTCTTGGCACACTTGATTGAGGTTGGAGGGACCATCCCTACAACTCTATGAATTATTGGCTACTTTTTTTATGTACGTTCCAGATTGCCAGATAAAGTTCAATTGTTGGCTATTTACTTTTGTTGTTGGGGACTGTAATATCTTGTTATTAACCAAAAAAAAATCCCACCACATCACCATGCCACTTGTGCATCTACCAATTTTATTTTTAATTTTTTTTTGAACACCTAGCCACTTGTCACGCATCGATTTGTCCACAGTATTCCTTACGAGCCCATTTTGGGGTATGCCCGATAGTGGACTGAGTCCACCTCCTTCGGAAGCACAAAAAAACATGTGTTGGTTCAAATGAGTGCATGGCTTATGACCACTTTGTCACCCCAAACGTCCAGTCGAGAGCATTAATCGCTCACTATCCCCTTCATTGTACCTCCACTGGGCAACTTGCCTTATGCGTCCCTCTATAACTACTCGGCCAAACAAGCACATAATTCAAAGATCAAGGTTCATTCAATGCTCTAAATTCTCACATATCTCGCTCATTCTCATTCCTTTCCTTTGCATTTGTTCTGGAGTCTATGTGGAGTTAGGAACCCAAACATGTTTGGCTCTGCATTGGAGAGGCTTCATTTCACTAAAGCATTCTTAGTGTTAAACCATGTTGCATATACCGTCAATTTGAAAAGTATAATGAAACAAAGTTTAACACTAAAATGCTCTTTTGAAAAATAAGTCTCTTCAATGCTAGAACCTCAAATGATACTACAATTTTATGTCCTATATTATGTACATGTTGTTCCCAACATTATGCACATTCCTATATCATGTCTTTGTTATTAAATGGATATGTTTATTGGTTTTTTAAATAGATATTTTTATGGGTGTACTTAGTAATATGGTATACATGTTGGCAGTGTAGTGCAATTGCTTACATAAATTTAAGTTTGCTTAATTATAGTGAAACTTTGTTTATGGTGATTGCTCCATTGGGCTGAAATGTACAACACACTTCGCATAACAATTACATCTATACACCAAATTATGCATTAACAACCACAAACAATATCGCTTAAATCCACATATAGTCATGTACACAACTCTGGTAACATCATTTACATGATATAGAATGTATGAACAATAACAACCTCTTATGTATAATATAACAAATTTGGTGATGGGACAATCTTGGTTCTTAGTTGTTCTTGTGGCATCAAATCTTTGAAAATATTGATGGTGGTGTAATGCATGGGGTGATATGTAAGGGGAGTGGGGGTTATATTATTTTTATATTTTGGTTGCATGTTTTCATGATACAGGCCATCCAAAAGCAACTTCGATTGTATGTTTGTGGTATCAAATGGGCTTTGAATATTCTCTGACATGTAAGACTATGAATAACTATTTATGTTTGGGACAAATATAAACCAATTATAATACAATTTTTGATGGTACAGTGATTCGACTACGTTTGTTGGATTGTATGTTTTTGGTATCAAATGGGCTTTGAATACTATTCTCCTATATTATGTCATGGTGTGATGTTTATATGTTACTGATAAATCTTTTATTAAAGTATACGAAAAACTCTCATATTTAAAACTTAATGTTTGTGTGTGTATGTTTAAATTGTGATGCAATCTTTTTTGCTAAGGTTTGCAGTGGACATTGAAAGAATTTTCTTAAATAGTCACATGAAATGCCTATCGTTACATGTTTGAGTTTGGAAACATGTTTGACTCTGCATTGGAGAGGATTCATTTCACCAAAGCATTTTTATTATTAAACCATGTTGCATCTATCATCAATTTAAAAAGTATAATGAAACAAAGTTTAACACAAAAAAAATTGTGGAAAACATGTCTCTTCAACTATTATTGGTTTCCTTGAATGCTATCCCCTATTATTTAGTTATTCATTGCACAATAATTCATTCTGCAATTTTCTTTTTATATTTGATTGTTACTACGAAATATGGAAAGGGTTTGATTGGTTCTCTTTTGGAGGGTTTTCTACCATGCACTTCTATTCGTGTGTTCTTCATTGCACAATCATTCATTGTGCAGATCTGTATTTCATAATTGATTAGTGTATGTACATATATATGTATGTGCATGCACTAATATATGTACATACATATCTACACACATATATATGTATGTGCACAATAAATTTGAACAAACATTCACTCTGCAATTTCGACGGTATTTTGTCGTGCACTTCTTTTATTTTGTTCTTCACTGCACAATCATTCATTGTGCAGATCTATATTTCACAAATATTTAGTGCACACATGTATATCTATATGTACATACGCATGTGCATATGTATTTGCATATGTATGTGCACACATATGTACATATTGCATATATGTGTATGTACATACTTTTGTACATATATGCATATACATATAAATAGATATATAGATACATACATTGATAGATAGATTGGTATGTAGTTAGATTTATATGAATAGATAGTGTCGATGTTGAAAATGATAAAACTAAATGAATCTAAAACTAGAATCAAAACACTTTCAACATCATGTCAATGAAGCCTCTCCTAAATGAAAGAAATTGTAAAAACATAATACTAAACTATGAAAAACCAAAACATAAGCATTCACAGGAAAAGTAACTCCATCACTTTCCTATCATCAAGATCTTGAATTACACATTTGATGCTCTCGGATTTTTATAAGCACAAATGCATCAAAAAGCTATGATGAACGGATGTAAAATCTTTTATGATCGGAATTGAATATGTATGTATGTGCCCAATGGTGAGAAGAAAGAGGGTTTATATAGATGTCCTCACATGATAGATTCAATTTGTGGGAGAAATGTGGGATTAAAAGAGTGAAGTGGAGAAATGAATATTTATCCCATATTATTTAATCAAGTGAAATTGATGGGAATGAAAGAAATAAATGGGAGAGTTTATGATATGATGGATGTTTAGGAATTTAGAATAAAAGTGGATTTGTGAATTAGATGAATGATTTAATTAAATGAATTTATGTATGAAAATGCAAATGATTTAATGAAATATGCAATGGATAAAGATTAATGTAAATTTAATGTATGGATATTTTAATGATTATGTGAATAAAGTGTGATTGAAATGGATAGATGACTTATGGATAACTAAATATGCAAATGGATAAATGATTATAATATTTTAATGATTTAAGTGAATTAATGAATAAATAGAGGAAAGTAGTAAATGAATTAATTAAATAGATAATATTATCCATTTAATTAAAGAAGAATAATAAGGTGACTGTGAGGATAAATTTTAAGTGTCTATATTTTGCCCCTCTTTGAGACATGCAACCTGTCGCATTGTTTCAAAGAAAAAGAATTGATTAACTAATACACCCCAAGGATATCCCGGTAAGGACAATGATAAGGATGATGTTCCCCCTCGAGAGATTGATCAAACAAGTTGTGATAAGATTAATCTCTCGATAGATCCCGAGGAGAAGATTTGATAATTCATATTGCATGAGTGATTAAGCGGAGATGCACATTTGATGAAAATGCATGACTGATAGGTGTAACTGAACAATTGATGGAAATACTCAAGATAGTTAGGTTGATAAGCTAATCAAGCTGATTAAGATTGATGCTAGCGCAAAACAATGATAGATTGAGTGATCAGGGAGCATTGGAGTCCCATGCTAAAAAGCAAGTTGATTGATTTGATATTTGGATTAGAAGACATGTATCAGTTGGATAAAGTGATTAATTGATCTTTGAAATAAGGAACATGAAGAAAAACGAAATGATGAAGGAAATGGATGGTGGATGAAATGATAGATGAAAAGGGATATGAAGGAAATGAGGGTGATGAAACTTCTTGTGCTTTGCAGAGTGCTTTATCACCTTAGAGCTTATTATGACGCAAATTAGTATAAGCATCTAGATAACATGAATGTCTAGACGACCTAAATATTGTTTGCATTTTGATTTAGCAATGAAGTATAAGCATATAGGTATAAGGACCTTAGATGACCTGAATACTTATTGCATGGAAGACACTATTAGACAAGGAATGCTCTCATCCACACTAGACTCATAGGTCTTTGATGATTTTAGATATCCATGTCTTAAGATGAGTCATCATATGAATTAGAAACAATCCACAGACAACAAACAAGTGAACATGCCCCATCCTCACCTCTCTAGTCCAATACATTCTTGAGAAGCTAAAAGGCATGCCACCAAAGATAAAATCATAAATTAACCAAAGACCGACAAACAAACAAGCATCATGCTTCAATGTAGAATTGATTCTTGTCACAGTCTATGTGTTTGGTTGGATTTGAAGGATGAATTGATAGGTATGTTGCAATGTCTGCTTGATTGTCAATCTTGGCGTGTTTTGATTTTGTTGAAATTCAAAGTTGTGTGGTGATCTAAAAGTATTGCCATTTTTGGGATTTTTTAAAGTTGTGTGATTTTTTTAAGAATTTTTGAAATATTTGATTTTTTTTGGATTTTGGAAAAAAATTTTGGAATATTTTTATTTTATTTTTGGATTTTTTGGATTTTTGGAATAATTTTTTTTTGGATTTTTGGGATATTTGATTTTTTTGAATTTTGAAATATTTGATTTTTTCTTGATTTTTGGGATATTTGATTTTTTCTCGATTTTTGGGATATTTTATTTTTTTGGATTTTTGGTATATTTGATTTTTGGATTTTGGAATATTTGTTTTTGGATTTTGGGATATTTGTTTTTGGATGTTTTGGGATATTTGATTTTTTGGATTGTTTTGAATATTTGATTTTTGGATTTTGAAATATTTAATTTTTATTTTTTGGAATATTTGATTTTTGTTTTTGGAATATTTGATTTTTTGGATTTTTGGAATGTTTGATTTTTTTGGATTTTTTGGAATATTTGATTTTTTTGGATTTTTTCGAAATATTCATTTTTTTTGGATTTTTGGAATATTTGATTTTTTGGGATTTTTTTGAAGTTTTTACGACAGAATGAGATGAATTGCAAGTGAGTAGACAAACATAGAGGATAGTTTTTCTGATCGCGAGATGCTAAGTATCCCAACCCATAGCTAAGGTCGAGGAAATGCCCTAGTGAGGGATAGGACCAACTTAGTATGCATGGAGAAGTGAGCAAGCGAGGGGAATGCTGAGCAATTTGCAAGCCTTGGTGGGTGTGGAAAGTTTATTATGAAGTGGAAGGTGGATGGAAATGGGATGAAAAGATCAAATGGAGCTCTAAAGGAAAGTGGATCGAAGCCTCTACACATGGCATCGATTTCTTGGTTTTCACCATTGAACGAATTGATTTCTCTTTTTTTTTTCAGGACCTTTTTCTTTCTTTTTTTTTAGGAAATTTCCATTTTTTTGTATTTTTCAGGACTTTTTTCTATTTTTTTGTATTTTTTTAGGACCTTCAAAAAGTGTACTCTTTGAAGTACTCAAGTATAAAACTTACAGAAATGCATATTGTTTATGGGATCACTAAGCAATTCACCTTTTGGATTAGATAACTGGTATGCCCCCAATCCATACACAGTAGTGATAACGTATGGACCCAACCGGTTAGACTCAAATTTACCCTTATTTTCTATGTCTTGTTGATTGCGAGGATTTTCACAAAGAACAAGATCCCCAATCTCAAATGCACATGGTTTCACTTTAGGGTTATAACTTCAGCACATCCACTATTGGTATACTCGAAGATGATTGAAAGCAGTTTATCTTCGTTCATCCAATAGTTCCAATTCTTGCAAATGAGAAACTCGGTAATCTTTATCACTGATTTGATTATGCAAGTAGACCAAAAAAGAAGGCAACTCGACCTTGATGGGAAAGATGGCTTCAGATCCATAGTCAAGGGAATATGGGGTGGTGCTTGTGGGAGTGCAACACTCATGTGGTAAGCCCACAAGTAAGATTCAGTTGAACATGCCAATCTCGACCAACTTCATTGATCGTCTTTTTAAGAATTTTGAGAATGGTCTTGTTAGAGGCCTCAGCCTAGCCATTACCTTGAGGTAGGAAGGTGTAGAAAAATGATGTTGTATATGGAATTTCTCAGAGTTCATGGACATCTTGATTTTTGAATGGACGATCGTTATTTGTGATAATGGATAATAAAGGAACACCATTATGGAAGATGATATAGCTCAGTATAAAAGTGGATATTTGTTTTCCAATGATTTGGGCAAGGAGATCAACTTCAATCCATTTCATAAAGTAGTTTGTGGCAACGAGAATGAGCTTATGACCATTGGATGAAGGTGGATGGATCTTGCCCATGAGATCGATTCCCCATTGATAAAAGGGCCACGATGTAGTGAGCGATTGAAAATCTTGTGCAGGATCATGTATCAAGTTTGCATGTTTTTGACACTACTTGCATTTTTTAACAAACCGATAAGCATCATTTTCTATTGTAGGCCAATAATAACCCATACGCAAGAGTTTCTTGGCTAAGGTAGGACCACTAGAATATGCCCCACATATACCTTCATGTATTTCTCATAAAGTAGTTATGACCTCGTAATGCACAAGACCTCAAAGTAAAGTACCATCGAGACCTCAATGGTATAGGGTATCGACTAAGAATACATAACGTGAGGCTTGACAAATAAAGGTTTTATCGGATTTATTGGATAGGTTTGATGGCAAGATGTTATCACAGAGATAGGTATAAATATCCTCATACCGTTGATAATTAGGACCAACAATAAGACAAATCATTTCAGATTGTGATACATTTATAAGTAGGTTATGAAAGAGGCTCTACCAAGAACTCACAGTAGGCAGCATTGCTTGGAATTTCCATAAGTGAACCAATTGTTTCCATTGCATCAACAAATTTGTTACTATCTCGAAGAATCAAATAAAAAGAAATTGATGTGAAATAGGCCTTGAAATCATCCAACATTCTTTTGTAAGGTGTCAATTTTTCATCTTTCTTTATAGTCATCATTAACTTGTCTGATCACTAGCTAAGAGTCACCAAGGAAACACAACTCTAATATTTTCCATTGCATAGCCATACAGAGCCCAAAAAGTAATGCCTCATATTCTGCAATGTTGTTGGTACATGAAAAATATATCTTATATGATGCAGAGCAAGAGGATTCACAACTCAAAATTCCATTCACTTGACAAATTCCATAAAATTATTTATCTCAAATAGTGATTAAGTGCATCCTAGATCACATTGTAATCATTCTCATAACAACCCACAATTAAATGCAACAAAGAGTCATTAATAACTTTCATAAATAAATAAATTAATCCAATCCCTTCGTTGAGATTTCAAATAACATAATTACAGACCTTACTTCCAATTTTTATGAAGATCCAACGGTGGAAAATAAAGTTATTTCATTTTCCCCAAAATTGCAAACCTCGGGCTGTGTTCAAAACTGCCATCACCAAAATTGTCATAACTTATTCAATTTTTAATTAAATTTTATGAGAATTGAAGAAAATGAAACAAGATTCACGTATCTGACATTTCCAAAAGGTTTTACATCATTATTTTATCTTCACAACACGTGCCATTCTCTGTAACAGCCTGCAACTTTTAGAGAAAACAATCCCAAAGGGTTGCCAATGGTAAAATGATCATAACTTTCTCCAAACTCAATAAAAAACCACCAAACCAATTGAAAATTAAATCTAGTTCATTCTTCTACCAATAAAAATCAATTTCAGATCTGTAAAACTTCATACAAAACCGTACCATATAAAATAACAGGGCAGAACATTGAAAATTGCAGAAAAATTCATGCCTTCCTTCATAAATCCTTGTCCAAAACTATATTCCACCCCCCATTTCGACTTGGAGGCCCATTTTTATACTAGAACAATCAAGTTATTCTCCAACCAACCTACAACTACCATTTAACAACTTTTAACAAACTTTTAAAAATTTGTCATTTAACAAGAAAAGTTGTTATGACAACATTTGACAACTTTTGACAACTTTTGACAATGTTTTCATTTTTTCAACCAAATGACACCAAACCTTCATCAATGACTCCAAATGACTTAAAACATATATAAAATGGATCATTCAACCTTATTACATGATTAAAACACCTAATTTAATAAATTTATACAATATGGCCTCATGGAGGCTTGAATTAAAATAGGTGCCAACATCTTCTCAAGATTTAGGTATACAATCCCCTTGTGGTGTGACAAAGAGAATGCCAACACCATAACCAATTTGTGTGAAGGAGCCATCAAAATATAAAGTCCAAAGATGTATAGATTCTATGTTGAAGATTGATTTGTCATAAAACTTTGTAATAAGAGGATGATCATTTGTCACAGGGGCATCAGTGAGTTGATCTACTATAGCTTGTCCCTTGATTGCTTTTGTTTCAACGTACTCAATATCAAACTCACTAAGAATCATAACCCATTTAGCCAATCATCCTGTGAGTGTTGTTTTTTTCAGGAGGTACTTAAGAGGATCAATTTTTGTAATGAGATTTGTCTGGTGTGTAAGCATGTAATGTCATAGCTTCTGTGAGGTGAAAACTATGGCAACGTATGATCTTTCAATAGCACTATAATTGAGCTCATATCCCACTAGAGTACGATTGATGTAATAGATTGCACGTTCCTTTCCTTCAGAGTCATGTTGTGCCAAAAGTGCCCCCAATATTGTGGTGGTTGTGGATATATAGAGGATTAAAGGCTTGTCATCTATAGGAGGTACTAATATTGGTGGTGTCATAAGATATTCTTTAATTTTCTAAAAATCTTGTTCACACTTGTCATCCCATCTAAATGGAACATTCTTGTGTAACAAGTGTTGAAATGGTTGACATTTATCTGCAAGTTGTGTTATAAAATAGCAGATAGACTGAATTTTTCCTTGCAATGATCATAGCTAATTGATAATCTTAGGTGGAGGCATTTCAAGTATAGCCTTTCTTTTATAGGATCAACTTCAATTCCTTTAGATGAGACAATTTATCCAAGGAGTTTCCTAGAGGTTACCCCAGAGACACATTTCTTTGGATTCAACCGAACCTTGTATTGTTCTAATCTTATGAAAATTTGTCCATGATCTCGAGATGTCCAGCTTTGGTGTAAGATTTTTTGAACAAATCATCTACATAGTCTTCCAAATAGGTATGCATCATGTCATGAAAGATAGTGGTCATTGCACGCTGGTATGTAGCTCCCGTGTTCTTCAACCTGAAGGGCATGGCATTCCAACAAGAAGTTCCCCAAGTACAAGTGATTGTTGTCTTAATTCTATCTTCAGGAGAAATTTTAATATGATTGTAGCCTAAGAAATCGTCCATGAGGGATAAAATTTTGTGCCCTGCTGTTAAATCCACTATCATGTCAATGTTTGGAAGTGGGAAGTTGTCTTTAGGACAAGCTTTGTTTAAATCTCTAAAATCTATGCAAACATGGACACTCCCAGTAGGTTTTGAAACTGGTACTAAGTTTGAAATCCACTCAGCATAGTCAACAAGTCTTATAAATCCCACATCTAGCAACTTTTGTAATTCAACTTTTACCAATAGAGCAACATGCGGGTGTATTTTTCTCAACTTTTTCTTAATAGGTTTTGCCCCTGGTGGCAAAGATAAGTGATGCATTACTAAATTTGGATCAAGGCCCGACATGTCTGCATAGGACCATGCAAAGTTGACTTTTATTTCTTTGTAAAACTATATATGCTCTACTCTCTCTTCAGTTGTTAATGATTCTACTAGATGAATTATCTTTGGTTTTTCTTTTGCGCCCAAATTTGCTAGTATTATCTTCTCCACCAACATAGATGATTTTTCATGATAAAGTGCTAGGGGAAGTGTGTCAAGCCTTCCATCCTCAAGTGCCTCAGAGAGGTTTTCACCCTTGGATACGTCCTTTTTTCTTTTTTTTTGTTCGGGTCTAATAGTGTCGCAGAGCGGTTTTCACTAGAAGACCTATTTATATTTTCAAAAATTTTGCAGCTAAAAGGTTTGGCACCTTCATCGAAGTAGGCCACATTGTTGAGTTCTATGATGAAATATGTTTTATGGTCCCAAGAGGTGTCTTATTGTGCTCCCAAAAAGTTTATAATTACCTCATCATTTTGAAACACATCTAGCTATGGCGGTCCCTTCTGATCCCGAGCAATGAGTTGGGCGTGAACCAAGGGTATAGGGTCATGATTTGAGTCAAGATTTTGAATGGATTCAAGGGTACAAATGTTATGATCGGGTTCAAGGGTAAAGAATCTATCATAGTCATAAATTTCAATGAAATCATCGATGTCACTTTCCTCATCTATCTATGTAGCATTAGAGGAATCTACTTCCTTACTTGAAGTACATGCAATACTCAAGTTCTTATCTTTTTGCACATCATATCCTAAACCAAGGACTTTTTGCGTATGAGTAGGTTGTATTGGTTCCAAGATACCTTGTTTATGTAAACCTAGAGGAATTTTACCATCATATCCCATTTGTTTCATAAGATCAAATCCTTTGTTGTACTATTCAATAGGTATCTTCATCTCTAGTTTTTTAGTTTGTTCTTTTTTTGTATCCTCATCCTTGTACAACCATCTCAGGAGATCAAATTCTTCCATTTCATTATAAAGGTCTCTCCATTTTTTGAAAGTAGTTGATTTACAAACCAATGTACTATCGATATCGGATGTGGTCTTAGGCATATGTGGCTTTCCATAGTTGTGGAGAGATAAAGGTAGATTTCCAATGCAAAGAGCACGATTCAAGGTATATTCCCCTACTCCTTGTTCTTTCACTTGTATTTTGATCTCGGCTTCATTGGATTTTGAGGTGGATGCTTTTAAGGACACGAGATCAACATATGCTTGAGAAGGAAGTGCTTCACGATTGTTTGGGATTGTGATTTTAGTTTTAGGGCTTAGATTATTGTAATACATGAAAGGGTTTGGATCTCCTTGTATTGTGACTTTGACACCGTTGTGTGGAAATTTAATGCATTGATGGTATGTAGAAGGCACCTCTTGCATTGCATGATCCATGGTCTTCCAAGGAGGATGTTATAGGTCAGAGGGAGATCAAGGACTTGGAAAACCACATCCTTTTTCATAGGCCCAACCTTGATTGGTAGATTAATTGATCCTTTAGATGAGCATTCCTCTTCACCAGATGCCTTTTTGGTAATATTTTTCTTTGGATCAATTGCACTTTCAGAGAACCCTAATTCCTTGATCAATTTTTGAGTACAAATATTAAGACTTGCCCCTCCATCTATCAGAGCTTTCTTGATCTTGACTTTATGGACAAGGACTTCAATGTGTAAAAGTGAATTATGTGGTTGTTAGATGGATGAATCATCATTCTCAGTAAAAGTGAGAGTGTGAGGAGAGGTGATGTGACCTACCATAGCTTGGAATTGATCTACATACAATTCTATAGGCACTCTAGAAGTAGAAAGTGCTTTATCCAGGGTAGCTTTATGCTCGGGAGATAGGCATAGCAACTCAGGTATGGAAATTTGTGTGGGTATTTTACTTAAATGCTCTATGCGATTGTATTATGAAGCTAGTGCAACGGGTTTTGAATTAGGACCTCTAAGGGTAACCATGCCTTTACGGGTAGTAACATTGCAATCAGGGTCTTTTCCTTTTATAATGAAAGTATTCACATGATTATCAACCTCACTGATGTTATTTATGGAATTTCATACTTAGCAACAGTATAGTTTACACCATCACCAGATTCAAGGGCCTTTCCTTTATCCTTGGCATGCTTAGGGAAAGGTTTTTTAAACATCTCATGATCAAAGTTAATAGAAGATGTGTGTCCATCAACTACTATCTTACCGTCATCAATAAGTTATTGCATCAGATGTCGAATTTTATTACAACTATTAGTCTTATGTCCTTTGTGTTAATGATAGTCATAAAAATGATCGTCATTCCACCATGGGGGTTTGACTTGTGGATTATATTCTCTCATCTCAAGTAGTGTTATAAGATTATTTTCAAAGAGTTATTTTAATGCACATTCAAACGATTGTCCCTATGGTGTAAAATTTTGTTTAGGGAAGCTTTTTTATTTTTCTTTTCCTTTCTTTGAATATGAACCTTTAAGGTTGTAGATAGGTGATGATGTTTTAGTCACATCAACAACTATGTCATTGACCACATTCTTATTCTTAACCCAAAAAGGTTTCTTGTTGCTCAAGCCTAATTTTTTATCTTTGTCATTATTAGGTTTAATAGTTCCATCATCGATGAGAGTTTTTTCGATTCGAAATCCCATTTCTATGACTTCATCAAAGGAATACAAGCATTTGAGGCAAAGTTCCTTTCCAATTTCCTTGTTCAAATTTTGATAAAAGAGGTCAACCAATTTTTTGTTTTGAATGCCATAAGGTACTCATTTTGTCAAATGTCTCCATCTTTGTAAAAATGACACAAAATATTCTCCTTGTTTTTGTTTAGTGTTAAAAAGGTTTGTCATGGTCACTTTAATTTCACAATTGTAACTATAATATGAGACAAATTTACTAGCTAATTCTTGAAAATATTTGATGGATGGGGGTAATCGTGAAAAACATTCCATAGCTTCTCCTCCCAGATTGTGAGGGAATAATCTTGTAAGTTACGTCTCATCAACTACGAATTCCAAGGTAGAAACACAAAATTCTCTTAAGTGATAATTAGGATCTCCTTTTCCCCTATATTTATTAAGTCTTGGTATGTCCCAGTGACTAGGAAAAGGTGGCATTGGTATGCTCGGATTGAAAGGATAAGGACATATATCTTCAATGGAAAACTTGTGGGATGATGTTTTACTGTTCTTGAGAGTGTCCAATTCTTGTCTCAATGCTCTAAGCTCATCTAAAATAGCATTATTTATAGGTGTGGGTTTTGACGTCTTTAAAGATCTCGTGTAACCAAGTTGTAAATAAAAGGGTCTTTGATCTTTGATTCTATCATCATTGTTTGTTTTGCGATGCTTTGATTCACTAGACTCATGTAACTTGTCATTCATCATGAGTAATGATATGTCAAAATCAAGAGGCAATTTGATTCCTTCATTAGCAAGGGCCTTGAAGTATTGTTGTGGATTACATTTGACCACCTTTGTAAGTAGTTTAGTGAATCTATAATCATGAAGTGCTTCTTCTATATGGGATCGGGTTACTTCTTCGCTATCAGTTTCATTTGTTTCACTAGTTGCAACACTAATGTGATCTTCCCCATCAAAATAATTTCCCCAAGGGTTCCCTTTCTCTTGAAACATTTTTATTCTTGTTTTAGGGGTCATAGGAGATTATTCTTATCTTTGACCTAGGAATAGACAATGTATGAGACTCAAGATTAAGATGCAATGCTAACTGATATGACCCTAAGATAAAATATGGGAATGGAATGGTATGATATGATAAAAATGAAAGAACTCAAGGAAAATCTTGTTTGAAGCTAATTATGATGCAAAGCTTTACCTAAAATATGATGGATAGACACAAGGACAAGTGATCAAGAGAGGGTAAGTAGGAGATGATGAAATCCAAGAATATTTCCCTACTCAAAGATGATGATTTATCCCCTAACTCAAGGATGATGAACCTCAAGTGATTTGGGTGATTAATAGCCAACATTTAATTCAAGGCCTAAGGAGAGTAACCTAAGTGCAAGATAAAAGTTTTGTTTGACTAATGATGGATATGAAAGGACTAAGGTCATGGTAAGAATATGTAAGTACTAGGTGGAATGATCTATATATGCAAGGACTAAAGGATCAAAATTGAAGAATGATGCCTCAAGAGATTTAAATGATAGGCTCATTTTGGATATGCAAGTCTAGTTCATTCCAAATGATAGGCTCATTTTGGATATTTAAGTCCAGTTTGTTCCTCAAAGGGCATTGATAAAAGTTTCTTATTAGTATGTCTTGGTTGGAGTAGCTCTTCAAGATGTGTTTTCAGATGGACCTAGAACTACAATGTTTATGTTTGAAAAAGTGAAAAGTGGATTTTTTCCTAGGGATTTTGGTTTTGCAAGGGATCATGTAGGCATTTTTGTTGTATGAGTAAGCTTTTGAGATTTACAAGGTGGAAATTTTATAAGTTCTAGGTGTGATGTTTGGTTGAGATTTGTTTTGAACACACATGCAAGAAACGACAGATAGAATTTTTTGGGTGACTCTAACACAAAATCAGAGTAAAGTCTGAATGGGGGCCTAAATTAGCCCGAATATTTTTCATGAGTCTTGACAAGTTTGAAAATACTTGTAAGCATGCACAATCTAGGTTGGAAAGAAGATACTACTTGTTGAGTCCCTACTTGTATTTCTCCATATACTGAAACAAAGCGAACAACTAGAGATCTTGGTGACACTAGCTCCCCCTTACATGGCACGGGCACACCAAGATCTCTTACCTCGAAGATCCAAAGATCTTATGAACTAAGGGATTTTTGTCTCTACAATGAATAATACATTTAGGGTGGCTTTGGAGGTTCAACCTCCTACACTAGCAAGCAAACAAGGCTTTTGGGTTGCTACAACAATGTTTCTTAATATGTTTTTAAGGGTAATATTGGTGCTTATACATGCGATGGTTCACTCAATTAAGAGGCCTCCCAGCCCTTAAAAAAATCTAAGGGTTTTGATTTATCTCAAGGATATTGAGGGAGGCATCCATCGATATAAGACATCCACACCAGGTGATTGAACACTTTCCCAAAAATCACAATAATTTATATAGCGGACCGAAAAAATTACCGCTTGGGTTGTTCCCTCTCACAAGTCGAGAGGTAGTCCCTCTAAGGGATTAAACACATAAAATATGATGGGTATGGATTTTGATCATCGAGTTTGCACAAGGTGAGAGCATAAACCGACTACCTTAGAATCAAATTAAAAAATGGTTCATTAACCCCCCTTAAGTAAACACATGAAAAAAATGATGGGTCTAGCTTCTAATCACCGATTTTTCACAAGGTGAGAGCATACACCTACCACCAAAAAAAAAAGTGATTAATTAACCCCCCCTTAATCATTCTATGTGAAAAAAAACACTTAAAAGGGAAATTAAAGAAAACCCTGCAAAACCACCATTAGTAGTGTAAGTCTTCAGTCTTCGACAAAGAAATATCAAGTTTTCATTTTATGTCTTTGGCATGCAAACACCATAAAAGAGATTTCATGCACTTCATGAGTAGCCGAAGGTAGAGCCTCCTCCCTCGAATAGAATTATCTTCATGTCGGGTTCACCATTTTGTCGATGCTGAAAATGATAAAACTAAATGAATCTAAAACTAGAATCAAAACACTTTCAACATCACATCAATGAAGCCTATCCTAAATGAAAGAAAATGCAAAAATTTAACACTAAACTACAAAAAACTAAAACATGAGCATTCAAAGGGAAATTAACTCCATCGCTTTCCTATCATCAAGATCTTGAATTACACATTTGATGCTCTCAAATTTTTATAAGCACAAATACATCAAGAAGCTATGATGAACATATGTAAAATATTTTATGATCGAAATTGAATATGTATGTATGTTCTCAATGGTGAGAAGAAAGTGGGTTTATATAGATTTCCTCACATGATAGATTCAAGTTGTGGGAAAAATGTGGGATTAAAAGAGTAAAGTGGAGAAATGAATATTTATCCCTATTGTTTAATCAAGTGAAGTTAATGGGAATGAAAGAAATAAATGGGAGAGTTTATGATATGATGGAGGTTGAGGACTTTAGAATAAAAGTGGATTTTTGAATTAGATGAATGATTTAATTAAATGGATTTATGTATGAAAATGTAAATGATTTAATGAAATATGCAATGTATAAAGATTTATGTAAATTTAATGTATAGATATTTTAATGGTTATTTGAATAGAGTACATGTATGAAATGGATTGATGATTTATGGATAAATAATTATGCAAATGGATAAATGATTATAATATTTTAATGATTTAAGTGAATTAATGAATAAATAGATGAAAGTATTAAATGAACTAATTAAATAGATAATAATATCCATTTAATCAATAGAAGAATAATAAGGTGACTGTGAGGATAAATTTTAAGTGTATACAGATAGAAATATAGATAGGTATATTGATAGATAGATTGATTGAAAGATAGATATATAGGTAGATAGGTAAATTTTTATATAACTATGTGAGTTGAAAATTGAATGAAGACACATTCTAGCTAACCAGGAGAGGAAAGAAAAATAAGAAATTAAACCCATTAAAGTCGCAGTGATGCTTGAACAAAACCATATTTTTCCTTGGAAAAGTGATTGTGTTTAAGAACACAAAATTTGGAAGTCTTCATAAACAACCTAGATGCCATACACTTCATTGAGCACATTGTGGATGCACCAAGAAAGCAAGGGAAATTTCAAACTATGAAAAACCACAAAATCTATTCAAAATCATCGACACAAAAACATAACCCTCAACTTATGGAAGACAACACACCCATTACTTATCAAATAAATAGAACGAAAACAAAATCAATAACTGAAAAGAGACAATGGTACAACCTTAGTGAGGTTAAAATCCTCACCTCTATAGTAGGGATTTGGTCTATGATGTGTCTTGTTGCACTCACCTATATCCTAACTTCCTGCAAGAACAAATGAAAGGAGAGATCAATCAAAGACATGTAGCAATGTTTATTGTGATACAAAAAGAATATTAAATAAAGTGTATACCTTTCAATTTCAACTCACCATCAGAGAGCCTTAGAAGGAAGAATGGGTTGAGACAAACATGTATTGAATTTTCTCACCAATCAAGAAGAGTGAACAAAACACAAAATGGCTAAGTGTCAGCTAAATATACCATAATCTCTATAATATATATAATTATATAATTCATAACTATATATTATATATATATAAACATATATAAATTATATATATATATATATATATATTTCCTACATAACTACAAATGTATACCAACAAATGTATATGTCCTAAATAAATTTCTAATTAAAAGAATCAAAACAATATATTTGAAATATAATTATATTTCAATATATATATGCATATGTATACATACATATATATATGTATAAGAGTTAAATGAATAGTTTGAATAAAAATTTAAGAGTGGATTAGACAATAACATTATTTAGAAGAGATAGACATTGCTAGGCATTAAGAATTAAACATTTACATCACATACAACAAAATGCAATTCTTAGGAATACAAAATATAAATGAAAAACCCAATGTACATAGTATCAGGTTGAAACCCTAGATATCCAATTGTAAAATAGTAAAAAAAAAATTGTATTGTTAATGTTTATGCAAATGGCCCATCAAGAACAACATAGACCAATCGGTAAGTGACAGGTGGCGGGGTGGTGGAAATTTAAAAAAAAAACAAAATTGGCAAATGCACAAGTGGCAGGGTCATGTGGCGGGCAATATTTTTAAGGTTTTTGGTCCACCTTGCACTCCATGTGGACCTCCAAGCATAGGGTGTATAGGAGCACCTTAATATCCAATTGTAAAACAATTTTTATCCATAAAGTCAATAAAATTAGTTGAGTCATTGTACCATCAAAAATTATATTATAATTGGCTAATATTTATCCCAAACACAAATAGTTATTCACAATCTTACATGTCATAGAATATTCAAAGCCCATCTAACACCACCAACATACAATCCAATTTGATTTTTAGTTTCCTATAGCATAAAAAACACGCAGCCAAAATATAAAATTATTATACCCCACACTATTCTTAGATCAAAATGGAAAACCCAATGTAAACAATGTCAGGTTGAAACCCCAAATATTGAGTCACAGTTTTGTGAAAAACATTTGCACAACATACAACAGATTGGCATTCACAGGAATAAAGAATTAATAGCAATAAAATACCTATAAATTTATAGTGTGATGTTATTGTTGCTTCTACTCTTTCTTCCACTGCATCCATGTAGATATGAATATGGAAGTGAGACATGGTAAATGGAAATTGACAAAGATTGAGAAATGTATTTTTAAAACTTGTAGATCTCTTTTTATGTTCAATGTTGGTTTGGTATGGAGTCTATAATTTTTGTCCTCCTTTTTCAAATTTGAAAATTTGTTTCAGTGCCTTCAATTGCATAGATTGTATGTATTTATGGTGTCCAATATTTGTTTGCTTCTCGGGCGATTATGGTGGCTTTAACACATTATTTTTTGGAGGTTGCAGGTGGCAAAAGAGGAGAAGGCAACAATAATTGTGTGCTAGAATTTGACTAATGGGATACATCTGAACGATTCATTTTCCTAGAGTGTTGTGTTGCTGGGAAATTATGACACATTAGAATAGTTTATTTTCCTTGAGTAGTGGTAGGTAATAAGAACTGAGGTCATGCCATGTACATATGTTGGCATATATATAGGGAAGAGAGCAGAGACAATTTAGATATACATATACATATACATATGTATATATACATATATATAAATGTAGATATATATATATAAATATGTTTGTATATATAGATATGTATGTATATATATATGTATATATATCTAATTATATATATATATATATCTACATATCTATATCTACATATATATATGCATATATACATACATATACATATATATACATATATATATATGTACACATATATGTTCATATATATGTATACATATGTATATATATGTAGATTTTCATAGTCCTGAATAACAAACAAATATTAAAAGAAAATTGCAGAGTTAAAGTTTGTGCAATGAAAAACACACGAATAGAAGTGCATGGCATAGAAAACCCTCGAAGTGAGAACATGTCAAACCCTTTCCATATTTTGTCATAACAATGAAATTAAAATGACAAACCAGTTAAACCCTTATCATATTTGATGTCAAAACAATGAAACCCTTTTTCATATTTTGTAGTAGGAAGCAAATATTAAAAGAAAAATGTAGAGTAAAATGTTGTGCAATGAAGAATAGAAGATTACAAGTGCATGGAAAACTATAGACAAAATTAAAATTAATGAAACCCTCCCCATATTTCACAATATCAATCTTTTTAAAAGAGAAATTTGCACAATGAAATTTTGTGCAACAAAGATCAAAATCATATAAGTGCATGGAAGAATATCGTTGAAATGAAAGACAATGGTGCAAGCCAAGTGAGGTTAAAAACCTCACCTAAAAGAGAAAGGGAGGTTTCAAGAGTGTAGATCCAAATAATGAAGCGCGCAAAGCCGAAAAATGAATCATGAGAGTCAAACCAGTATGGGTGTGTAACCAAACAAACACTCAAAAATAAACACAAATAAAAGGATTGACAATGAGCAAGATATGTGAGAATTCAGAGCATTGAATGAACCTTTATCTCTGATTTGCATGCTTGTTAGGTCACGTAACTGTGGAGGGATGCATTAGGAAAGTTTCTCAGTGAAGGTAACCAAGGAGGTGGCGAGGGATTAATGCTACCAACTGGTCGTTTGGGGTGGCGAAGTGGTCGGAAGCCATGCATCCGTCCAATCCAACACACAATTTATTTTGCACTAAAAAAGGAGGCAGATGGGCTCCACTGTCAGGTGGAAACCAAAATGGGCCCAAGAGGAACGCCATGGACAGATCAGTGTGTGATAGGTGGTGGGGTGCTCAAAATTCAAAAAAATAAAATTGGAAAATGCACAAGTGGCAGGGTGATGTGGTGGGAATTTTTTTTGGGTTTTTTGGTCCACATGGACATCCAAAGTTAGGGTTCCCTACTATGGGCCCCTCTCCCCTACCCTATTTCCTTAAAGAGATATTAGAATCCTTCACATATCTCATAAACTCATATATCTAAAAATATGATGGTATTTGGTCTTTGCTTGTTGAAAGCAATGTTAACACATATGTTCCTCTTTTCATCTATTAATGGAAGTTGAAAAAATCTAGCCAAGGGGAACTATAAGCCCATGAGATCAATGATTTCTAAGATAGTTTGAAAGGATAATGTCTTCATCATATATTCGAAGATACATAGATGCATAATGATACAATTTTGAATTCACTTACCTAGATGGAAAAAACTATGTTAGATGTATGCCTTATAAATGTCCCCTTGAATGCAGTTATCAATCTCTAATAGACTCACTATGAGATTATGGGCCTTCAAAGAAAATTTTAATGGTAAGAGATTATCAACATAGATACCAATATTCTATGGAAGAAGCTCACACTAGTTAGCTACCATTTCCCCTTATTTTATCTTCAAAGAGGGTAAGTAAACATAATAAGGATTCATCAAAGTACCTTTAAACTATCTACAAAATCTTGTAGACAATGAAAATAATAAACATAATCGTAAACATCATGTTCAACTTGAATGATTGGACATAAGATTTAGCTTAGAAAAAAAATGAAGAACTATCTATTTACATCAAATAATTTTGTAAGGGAAAAAAAATTATAATCATTCTAGACATACCCACTCAATCCCATTTTAAAAATATCCCCAAACCTAAATCTATAAATAACAAGTTTTCAAACAAAAATATCAAGACATATCCACTATACATGTACCAAGTTGCCACTATATATTGAGAAATGAGCTAAAAATGAAAACCAAAACCAACTTAGAGTATAACCCTTGTTATTGAGCTTCAAGACAAACTTCCAAGCCACCTAATTTAGAATCATAAAATTAGTATAGCTTATTATGTGGGTGGGATACCCTATAAATAATAGTTGCTCACTTGGTTTAAGAATTCCTAGGAGACCCATGATATTGTCTAGAGATGGGAATTTATCCATGGGATTTTTCTTGTTTACTTTTTTGAGAAATAAGAAATGAATATGTCTACAATTGGTATGAGAATTATATCATCATTGTTTACTATGTGATTTTTATTCCCTCTAAATACTTTCCCACTTGGATTAAGAATTTTTGGGAGTCCCGTGACATTAAGCTATTTTCAATTAGGAATTTATCTAAGGGGTTTATTCTATTTACTTTTCATGAACCTTAATAGATTAATATGTTTCTTAATAAATCTAGTTCCTAGTTCATGGGGAACCACTTACTATTGTTTTCTTATTGGACCAAAATTTTAAAGTCTCTAAGAAAGAATTTCTCAAAGTGCATGTGTAGGATGAGCTTCGTGGGATCCTCGTATGGTCATTCTTGAGATAGATTTTTAGTCATTGGGTCACTTTATTTGACATGAACTAAACAAATATTTTACTACCTAACCCCATATAAGGGCTTATATTGAGGTCCACAAAAACCTTACTTTTAACCTTAAAGAATCTATAGAAATTCAAGCTGATTGCTTGAAACTTTTATAGAGAATCACTTGTATCAGTGTTCACAATACTCATTTCTATTGTAATGATTTGAATCATAAAATTAAGGATTTTCTAGAGTCATGCCTAAGTTGGTACATAAGTTAGTTAGAGAGTCTTTTTCCACACCAACACAAGATGCTAGTTAGTCAACTATAGGTGATGAAAAATTCATGGTCACTAAGAAATCCAAGGTCAATGATCCTCTACCAAAACCTTAATATATTTGTAAGCTTGAGGTTGTTAGGTCCCAAAATTGTGGTTCCACAATCTTAGAATTTCTTCCTACCTTCATGGCCAAGGATATGTCATCAAGAAGGTAAATTAATTTTTCATCAATAGATTGTAGATTCTTTAAGGACTATAACAAGAGTGGGTAATATCTCCTACACTTTGAGATCATCTTGAAGTTATGAGGGTGTTCCTAGAGTTATCCTAAGGATGTTTTCAAAATGGTAAAAATATAACATGACTATAAAAATCTACAATTATATGGTCCAAATGTACACTTGGCCCTTATAAATATCACTAAATCAAGAACAACTAGCTACTTTAGACCTCTTTTATAGTTGACGACACACTCTCCACACACACCATAGATATAAGCATCATTTTAATCCATGAGATTTTTCCTTTTGTCATTACGTACATAATGGGAAAGTGTAGACATGTTGCACATAATTTTTTGATGTCTTAACAATTTGGGATTTCTTAAGATTTATCCCTATTTTATAACAAAAATCATGATCAACATGAATAAAAACTAATATGTTCCTATAGATAATCAAAATAAATATGTTTTTATATGGAAGCGTTTGATCTTAAATTAGTAAGGATCAATGACTACTCCAATGGACAACAAAGTTATGAACAACTAAAAAATGAATGTATGTAATACAACATCGACATAACCATATTTACATTAAAATAAAAATTAAATATTATGTCAAATATGATGGACATGCTTAATAATCCATCTCTAAAATAAAATAACCCTTGTGCAATAAAACAATGACTATTACAAAATATTTGTAATGCATTAGATGCTATCACACATGCATCAAACCTTTATTATAGTCACATTAAAAAATATGGTGAGAGGAACTATATAGTCCTTTGGATCATTATAAACCACCATGGATACATCCATTACATAAGATATACATTACAAAACCTTCCTAAACCATTAAAAAATACATTTATTTCATTTATAACTTAGACACATAGCCATTGATGCTCTATAATACATTCAAAACTTAGTAGACCCAAAAAACATATTGACAACCAACCCTTTGAAAGTATAATGAACTAGAAAATATATTGTAGAGGATAAGGACCAACTACTCTGAGACCCCAGGTCATAGGAGGGTCCTAAGCAACAGGCTGCCTAGATCTACCTCAAGCTTGCTAAATGATTCAGAAAGGTTAAGCAGTTAAGGTCGAAAAGGAAGAGAAATTTGGTTGCTATTGTCCTTCTACTAACTTGAATGTTTCAAGGGGTCAAACAAGCTGATTCCCAAGGTTCAATCTATGACTTAGACAACTCACTGCCTAAGGATAGTAGTGCAGGACACGAACTCTAGCACAGTACACTGGCATCTCAATGGGGTGCTAGAATCTGTACAGACAAAGAGTGTGAGGAACAAATAAAACTACTAGAAAAAATCTACCAGACTGGCTAATAGAGTTTTATACTATGACAAAATATAAAGAGAGTACGTAAACAAAGTACAACAAGAAGAATACTTTAACTATATATCTTCAAATTGACAAAGAAGGTAAGAAAGTTATATCGAACTTCATGCAACTTGATTCTTTGAATAAATCCAATTGAGAAGTACCTACACACACCAGACCAAGGAAAATGTTGGGGTTGTTTTTAGAGGACTTCCTCAGTCAGTCCCTCACTTTTGTGTTTCCACCTCCACGAACAACCAGATAGGAACAATGTAGAAAATGATAAAGAAAGTGTATTAGAAATGGAAGTGCAAAGCAATACACATAACACAATATGTTACTATGCAAGTACGATGATGCAAAAGTAAATGACATGTGGATATCACCTTCACAACCATATTCTCTCAAGGAAACTAGAGGAAGGCATGAGCTTACAATTCTCTGAAAACGTTGTCACAATGAACAAAATGGAGAAGCCAAGAGATTAGCAACTTGCAACTACAATGGAGGTGGTCAATCTTGAAAGTGTGTAAGTTGATCATCTAAGCATCAAGAATTCAGAATGATGTGTAGAAGTGGTGAAGAACTATGAAGAAGATGAATGAATTGAAGGAATAGGTAATTTGAAAGATAAAATGGAGGCAAAGGAGTCATTTTGCATCGATCAAGGGGGTAGGAGGCATTACGGTTCACATCCAAAGGAGAAACATAATGCTTCTAGAGATTTCAGAGGAAATAATCCTATCAGGATGATAGCATGATGCGTGAACATCTGTGCGGCATGCCCATGTGAACGTTCATGCGACATGCACACATGAATGTTCATGTGGCATGCACGTGTGAACATTCGTGTGGCATGCATGTGTGAATGTTTGTGTGGCACACACGTGTGAACATTTGTGCGGCACACACACTTGAATTTTTGTGCGGTATGCACACATTCCTAACAAAATTACTCCATCGACAGGAAAATAGGTTGTTGGGTGGACAAGGAAATGTGGCAAATGTCGAGATTGCATCATCGATATTATATTTTCTAAGGTGAAGGGTATGAAAATAAGGAATTTGCAAGGTGTGCAAATTCACACCATTACATTTTCCCCCCACTTTATATGTATCAGTGAATATAAGGTAAAGTAGAGGAAAATATGAAAAACATGTACTTGAACCATTGAGGAAGCATACTACAATCTGACATGCTCAGACATGTAGGAGAGATGGCTCCATAGGTACTCGGTCCTATGGAAATTCTAACAAAATATTTGCAGGTGCTCGGTCCTACAAAATTGGCTCCACGGATTCTCGGTCCCATAGAAGGTGAACAAAGATTCTACAGGTGCTCAATCCTACATAATGAAAGCACTTCATAGGTGCTTGGTCCTATAAAGGAGGCGCCACAAGTGCTCAATCCTGGGGGCCATAAATGAAAGGCTTTGTAGAGTCTGATTAGCCTTTACAGGTGCTCAGTCCTCCAAGCTTGATTGTGAAAGCAACTTCACAAGTGCTCAGTCCTACAAAGCAACATGTGAATCCATAGAAAAAACATGTCAGGCTAGCAAAAAGTAACACAGATAAATAGTCATATCTTAGAGAAAAAAATTGAAGGAGAAGCTTTCAAAAGGGTCCCTCAAAAACCCTTCAAGATTACAAGGGGCCCATGCAAAGGGACACTCTGTTTGAAAAGCAATGACATTTTTCACAAACAATCCTGTCATCAAGGAATCTCAAAAAAGAATGGCCTCCTCGAAGGAATATTTTTATATTCTTTTTGCTATGAATTTGATTTCAAAAGAAAATATTGTTGAGGGGATCCTTTTTGAAGGATGTAATTTTGAAAAGATTTTTTTTAGCAAGGGATTCATTAGCTACCAAATACACATTATTGAAAATCAGAGAGGTATCATCCCCCCTTAGGCTGGTGCGTGTGAATTGAATGAGAACATGGAATCCTAAGGAAAGGAAGAAGATGTAGAGATGTCATGGCCCATGATACATGATGAGATGTAGACATAGAAAAAAAATTGTGCATGTGAGGGAAAACACATAGGCACTAGAACATCAAGAAGCAAGAAAAGAAGAGAGGAAGAAAAATAAGCAAAGATGAAGAAACCAAGAGACAGGGAGGTCTAGGAGTTCAGGCTAAGATCAGTTCTTATAGGTAACCCATAATATTTGTGAATGAAAGATCATCAATCCCCAAATTTCTTTGATTTGAAGAAGAGCACGTGAAAAGAAAATAAATATAAAAAATTGAGTCAACATGGAAGGGAGGCATAAATTCCCACCAACACTTTGCATCGTCCCCAATTATATGAAAAATCAAGATATAACATATAGAAGAATGATGCAACACATATAGGAATTTTATGATAGAAATTCACTCATGTATCCAAGCACTTGCGAGGGTGACAAGGGTCCTCTAGGAACACACAAAGACAAGCACAGGGGAAACACAACATACACACACAAATCTAATCTATAGATAAAGAAGAGGCACTCTCGTAGTCCTCATGAACCAAGAGGTCATTGTTCTCCCAATCTAGATCATCATAAGAGAAGGTTGGATGAACCTACAAGGGTAGGATAACAAGGGGAGCACCCTTCAACTCTCCTGTGACAAGAGATAAGGAAGAAGGCCCCTCAAGGTCTCCTTCACTCAACACCTCTGAGGTAAAATTCATCGATCTTGCGAAGATCATTGACCAAGTTGGGACATCATCTACCAAGTTAAACATGCACTTGATATGAGTTCCATGTGTTAATTGAGCAAGATATGAAGGAGGTGCACAAGATCCACCATCATTATCATCAAAAGAGATGATGAAAAACTTGGGAGATGTCAGAGCTGCCTCTGTTACAATGATGGCACAAGCCAAAGTAGAACCCTCTCTTGAAGAAGGTGATCCCTTCTTCCGACCTCCATTGGAAGTGATATTTTCCTTCATCTAACACTTCAATAGAGGATGTGGAATCCCCACAGAAGAAGCGAAAGGAAGGGAGGAAGAGGAAAAGGCCACAGCGAACACCACCATGGTGTTCAAAATGTACACAGGTTGGGAGGATGGAGGGATTTCTGGAAGGGACATCAGAAGTGGAAGCTCCCCCGAGGGAGTGATAAACACCTACACCCTTTTTGGGTGAGGATCATCAGCATTCGCCGGAGGAGCCAAAAGCAAAACCGAGGCGACAAGGACTAAAGCAGAAGGAACAGAAGAGGGAGGAACAATAGGAGATGTCGAAACAAGAGTTGCAAGCTCCTCTTCTAACTTCTATGAGGTGTCTTTCTTAGAAGCTAGAGCCTTCCTCTAGAACTTACGCTCATGTGCAAGCCATTTTTGTCGACTCTGGGAACTAGAAATCGCTTCTTGAGATGGAACAAGAGGCTCTTGCTTTGTCATAGGTGTGTCCTCCATAACTATTGTTGGTGGAAGGTCAGTTTCCTAGACAATATTAGGAGCAAGAAGCACAGGGGAAGATATGGTGGTAGGTGGAGAAGCATACATATGCACCTCATCAACATGCCTCTTCTAATTCATCACCTAAGGAGCAAGAGCACTAGGAGGCCATAGAGGCCAAGATACAAGGGAAACTCCATGAGGACCCTTCCCCTTACCATAGACAATGGGCCTTGACACCATGGATAAGACAAGAAGTTCAAATACTTGATGCTTCACCTTCCGCCAAGAGGGCACCATCGAACTCCCCATGCGACGCACAAGAGCAAGAGTGGAGGGAGCCACAACAAGGCAATAGGAAAAAGTAGATGAAATAGTTGAATGAGAGGAAGGCTCTTAGGTGCAAGTAGACTTCCACTTCCAATTTTGTTGAGAGGAGGAGGCAACCTACTACTGTGTGATCATAGAACCTTTGACTGAAATGACGTAAGAGAAGATAGGGTAGGTCACCTTCAGTGCTATGCCCATGTTCTTGTATTTGACATAAGTGTAATACAACAAGTTCATCCTTGGAGGAAGCAAACCAATCGGGGTGTGTCAAAAGTGATCTAACGAGTAGTCCCCATGCCACACTAGAGGTTTATATCCAATGTTGTGTACAATGTGCATAGAGCTCTCATGAGAAAACTTTAAACACTTATGAATTACCAAAGCAATTGCATTCATGGAAACTAGCCATGGAATGCCTAGTTTCAATTTGAACAAGTATGACTCTGGGATGATATCAAAAGGAGCATTTACAATCTTGGGTCTTATTAGGACTGAGATGGTGATGGAACCAATCAGAGGGATTGAGAGTCTGTCATGCGTACATATTATGATTTTCAACTTTTCATGTTCCTCCTTATGTAGAAATCTTAATAGAAGAGTCTCATTTATTTTCACGTTCACATGACTTGCGAGATTAACTAGAACACCAGTCATGATGTTCTCGTTGATGCGAGTAGGAATGCATAGAGAAGGATGTTTTCTTATGGGCAAGTCCTAAAATGTGAAATTTATGCTAGTGATTGATTTGTAGGTTGAGTGGGAGGAATAGGTGTAAATGAAACCACGTTTGCATACTTCGAGAACTCCAGGGAAGCATAACTAGGAGGTTCAACAATTAGATTTGCAAAGTGAGACGAAAAGGGATCTGCGTAGATCTACAACTCGCTATTAGCCTTCACCATAGAATTTTTTGCATTCTACTTTTTCCCATCAAGGTGGATAGTACCATCATCGATGTGATCATGTATCTCATGATGCAAACACATGCATCTTTCAGTATTGTGTTCGGGAATTCAATGGTACCGATAGAATGTGATCTCTTCATACCAATTGGGGTAAGGTTCAGTAAGGGGTCGAGGATTCGACAAGGTTATCACTTTGTCTTTCAATAAATTCTTCAAAATAGAAGAGTATGATTTCGATAACTTCATGAATTTTTTGTTGCGTTTGAGGCCTTTGTTGCTAGATGCAACTACATTTGCAACAAATTTACCTTTACTAGAGATCGACACAATAGACCTACCCTCAGAATGGGAGTATGAGGAAAATCCCCCGAATTGGGGAATCATCTTCTGGTACTCCCACAATGTAGCACAAAGATGTGAAAAATAAGGGTATTTCATCAAGGGAAACTTATCCTGCCAAGACCTTTGTGCGTTGTTGATGAAAACCTTCTACACATCTGAGTCAAGAAAAGGATAAGATATCTATGAAAATAGTGCTCGATACCAAGCAATGAAATCAATTATCTTATCATGCTCTCACTAATAACACCATACGAGGTCTGAAAAGGCCATCTTCAGCCCGATGTTTTACTAGAATTACTAGAGAAACAAATTTACAAGCTGATCAAATAAAAATATGGATTTATCGAGGAAGGAATAATACCATTCAAGGGATATGTCCTTAAGAGATCTTAGGAAAAATTTATCCATTAAGGCATCATGATGGAAGAAATTTGTACACATGGCATGGATGCAGACACATATGTTTGAAAATATCCCTTACCACCATACTTCTCAAACTTTTTGAATATCCATCCCCTGGGAGATAGGAGTGTTTAGAATTGCTAGTGATAAAGGACAGACAAAAGAAAGGTTGGAAAATCAGTTGGGAGGTGTCCTGAGATAGGTTCGCCAGCTAATTTTACATATATCCCATGTTCTATAGTAGATAGTTTAGAACAAGATCATATGATGAAACAAGACTAGTGGAACTATTGCAAGAACCACCGCCAGAGCCATCGGAGCCACCGAAAGCACCACCCCGCATTCTACCAAGGCTTCCAAATCCACAACCAGAGCCATCGTTTCCCCTAGAGTTACCACTACCAGAATTAGGAGGAATAGCGCTAAAACCTAGAGGGATTCTATTTACTTTGAGTCAGATGTACCTTAGGCATGGCGGTGGTATTAACAAAAGGGCATAATTTAGCCATGTATACTAACGTCATGGGCATCAAAACTCCTATCTATCTTCTAGACGTTTTGGGCCCAAAACCTTGGGTAACACCCAATCTAGTGTTGTATGAAGGGACATGTGCTTCCACTATGTCAGTGAGGCCTCATAGAAGTTCCAGGCCCACCCAATCTTTGTCTAACATATATCTCATTGGATTGACAAGCCTAGATGTCATAACCCCAATTTTATTGCATATTCATTATAATATGATAAATTTAATTATTGAAGAAATTCAATATATTAAATGGACATTTTTGAATTTTTGAAAATAGATTGAAAGAAGTTAACTGATGTTGACTATGCAAACTATTGAAATTATCCTATATGTTATCAAAAATTGAACTTTACTGATAAATTTGCAAGTACAAGTGTGTGCAGTTGTAGGGTGACAGGTTGAAGGATAAGAACATGGTTGAAGTAGGATTGTTTAGCCAAATCGAATGGTAAGCCAATTGGAATATGGGTGCACACACCACAAATGGGATGATGACTTGCATTTGAACTATTTTGTGTATATAGAAGAACGTAATTTCATGACTTGAATTGTTTCAGTGATTGAAAATGAATGGCTTCTAGATTAAATTATCTACCTAAACCTTATGTTTTTAAGATAACAAAAGTGCATATTGAAAGGAATGATTAAAGGATACAAATTTCATCATGTAAAA
The DNA here is from genome assembly GCA_007115665.2 of Sequoiadendron giganteum. NCBI lineage: Eukaryota > Viridiplantae > Streptophyta > Pinopsida > Cupressales > Cupressaceae > Sequoiadendron > Sequoiadendron giganteum. Next base: position 582,095,859 of record CM021103.1, read on the forward strand.
CTATACAATTAGATATTCAAAGTGAAATAAAAGTTCATATCTAATTTAGTGATCGCACATGAAACTCATAAACTCCTTCAAAGAAATAATATATATATAAGTAAATTTAAATTTGAGAACACATATAAAAATACACATATATTATATATACATATACATGTTTATACTATTTGAATTTAATTTGGTAACTAATAATATAATATCGGACTATGTGAAAATCAAGCAAAATCCTTGAAGGCAACCCACGAAGGATGTGGCATGCCGAAAAGATTATGGAAATATTCAAAAACAAAGGTCGATGGCTATGAGAGAAAAGCCATAATAGTAACACCCCAGTCACATGCAATGAAAACATTGTTTCCATTTTACAATGGATAGTGGGGAAAAAGAATAGGGAATTGGGGGACAAATTGACCAACAATAAGGAAAAAATCAAAGAAGAGCTCGTAGAGGTGGAAAAATCAGAGGAAAGCTTCACCCAAAAAGCTCAGTTAATAAGGTAAATCAATTTCCTTAGAAACAAGTTTGATTTCATTATCATTATTTTTCATATCATGCTTGTGGTAGTCAATGCATTTGTTGAGAATTTGATATCATAGTAAATATGTATTTTCTTTGTCTTTGTGTTACGGCCTTGAGTTAAACGAAGTGTCTTATCGACCACCTTTTTGGGGTCACATGGTCTACAACCTGCCTTGCATAAAAGTATCTAAGTTGGAGCCTTATCGGCTAGCCTATAGAGCTAGGCTAAGGATTGGAGCCATTAAGATTGCAGTTGTCATATAAGCTTGCACAACGATGTTAGTCATATCAAGGCTATTAGAATTTCATTTTGATCAAATGTGTATTTTATAGTGTCTAACATTGTAGTGGATCGATTGTCGACCCTATGGGAAGGGGTATAATCCCTTGTGTTTTCATTCAAATGTATCGATTGTGTTTTCATTCAAATTTACTGCCTTAATGGTAAGAGGGTGAAATCCATTGATGAGAATGTGATTAATATTTGCATAATGATGTCGCCATCGATCAAAAGAAACGATGAAATGATTAAGTTTGGGTTTCATTGAAATCATGTAATGTTCGATCTTCATGATCAACATGTATTTTTATTTGAAATAGATACAGATATGAGTTTGCATGTTGAAATATGTATAGGGTATAAACCCAACAAGCCTTTTTGAGTAAGCTTGAATATGGCCCTTGATTGGTTAAGGAAAGAATGAACCAGTCACATAAGGGGCAGTTTCTCCTAGAGCGACTAGTGAATGATTTTTTAATGGCCTTGAAAGGCATGGGTTAAGTTAGGAACCTTGATAAACCTCAAAGTTAAGTTCCCTAACCGTATGTTTTCCCAGTTTTAATTTGACGAGTATGTCGAATCAGTTCATTCTAATTCTTAAATACTTGCTCGTGAAATTTTAGTACCATTTATGTTTTTGAAATAATGAACAATGGGCATTCTGTTAGCCTAAAATGTTAGAGAAAATTTAAAGGCTTTGCTCGAAAAGGATAGATGAGATAGCTGTAGATAATATTGTTACTGGAAAAACAACTTTGTACATTATTTGTTCATTGTAACATAACCTTTGTTATGCTTAAAATAGTGAACATTAATTTGTAATGTTATCATTTAGCATACAAATATCTCAAAACAACTTTGAGTAATTGCAAACAATGTATGATTTGTTGGAAAATGATATTTTCTATCATAAAATGTGACCGTATAGTCTTGAACAACATTGTATTGATGTAAACAGTGAATATTTTGTTGCAAACAACACTGATTTGTTGTAAAGTTATCTTGTAGCTGAAAATAGTCTTGTTTATTAAAATATTAACTAGAACAACATCAAATGTTTGTAAATAGTGAACGTCCATATTGAAAACAGCTTGTCCTATAACTATTTAGTAGGAAACAATACTTGTTATGTTTAAACGATGAATGTTCATATGTAAACAACAACGTTAAAGCATCATAGTTTTTTGAGAATGCAAAATAAAAAATAGTACATGTCAAACTATTAATATAGAATTATTCTTATTCTTTATTTTCAAAGGAAGCATTATTTAATGATTGCAATCTGAATTAATGGTTTATTTTAGAATGTATGCACAAATCAAAACTTAAGTAAGCACATAGACTTCGAAACTTAAGTATGCACATAGACTTCGTCTATGTACATATACATACTTGCGACACCTTCTTTTAATTTTAGTTCATTTTAAAATGGAAAAATGCTTATGATGAAAATCGAATGATGAATTACTCTATTTGAATCACAAATATAAATTTTGTTTAGAGAGTATATAGTAATTTTATTCTTCTTTTTCGAAGACATGTGAGAAGAATATCCTAATACTAGAATAGAACAATGATACCTTAGTAGACTAGAGCACCTCAAGGTAGATACTGCTAAAGGGTACATAGTTGTTATGAGATGTTGACTTGTAGAAAGTTACCTTCTTGGATGGGTGCCAAAAATGATTTCAGAGAGTATAGGTTTGCTTTACCATAACCTATTGTTTTTTGTTGTTGCAACACATTTTTTATGTATGAACTTTGTGATATCACTCTCTACCATTCCTAGCATAGATCTTGCATTTTCTTTTCTAACTTGTAGATAGAAAATTGCATGTTGATGAATGGGCACACACTAGATTCCACCTTGCAAATTGTTCTCTTGCTAAAATTTTCATGCATGGTCAGGAATTATTCAAGTCAAGATAATTCTAGGGAAGAGTAAGCTTCATGTTTGGGCGGTAAAGTGATTCAACTATTTTCTTGTCCACCAGTGGAGGTGAGCGTCAAAGAAGAACCTTAGTTGTCCACAAGACTGTGATAGTCTAAGATGTAACTTGATGTAATGCATTCATGTATTTGATGTAAATTGTACATTGTAAAGACTTTGAGGCCTTAGGAGTCGAGTCAAATTGGATATTATAATTTGACTCTTTAAGTGAATATATGAATCATTGACTTATTTTAAATGGGCATGTGTAACTATGATTGAATTTAGTCAGTAGCTATGTATTTTTAATTTAGAATGTATTCATGTTTCATTTACAATATTGTTAATTAAGTAATAATCTAGAATGGGTTATTACTTTTGGTATCAAAGCTTAGGGTTCAACTCTAGGCCTTTTGAGTCTACCATATTTTGACTAGGGGTAGTTGACCCTTGACCAAAATTTGGTTGTCCTAAAAATTGACCGAACCTAGATTGAATGTAGGAATGGGAAGGTCAAAGGTGGGATGAAGGAAAGGGAAACCTACTAGAATCTCACATAAGAATGACGTAAAGGAAGAAAAATCCAAGATGAAGGTTCAATTAGAAATTCCTGATGATGAAACTCTAGCCCAGACCCTTACACGACTTAAGCTAAAGAGAGGCATGAAGATTGAGGAGAAGTGAACACCTAAGATCAAAAAGCTTTCCGCAATCCAAGACTAGCCTCTAGGGTGTGGACCCAATGCACCCTTGTTGACTAAAGAGGAAAAGGAGAGCCTGCATGCTCAACCATCCTCTTCTATAAAGTTGGATGTAAATTCAGATGAAAGCCCAGAGGAATGTCCTCTTTTTAATACCAAGAAATCATAATGATGTAAAGAGAAGCCTATTGTAAATAAGCGTCTATTGACTCACCTAATATAAAGAAAATCAGATGATATATTTTTGGTGTGTTCAAATGAAGGACTCCAAAATGTTTGTATTATGCATGAATGTGTATGTCTTCTAGAATGAGGGATGTATGCATACGAAAAATTATGTGATGTAGAATAAGAGCATTTATTCGTAGAACCCTATGTTGAGAAGAGATAAATGTGAATGTGTTGCAGGATAAGTGTGGGACAACATGGTGACCACTAGGCAAGAGATGGGTGGTAGTGGTTTCGATAACGGACCTAACAAGAGGCTGGAGAAAATTCTAGAGCTTCTAAATTGGAAAGAATCTTGCATGGACCATATAGAGCAAGAAGTCTGAGTGACACATGAGGATTGAGATTATAGGAATGCAGAAGTCAATCAAGGAGACGGTCATCCAAGGGTAGGTCCACGAGGATGAATTAAGGAAGACCTTGGGAAAGACCTCAAAAGAGTAGCACTGCCCAAGTTTGACAGTAAGGCTATCGAAGCAAGAGTTGAGGCTTGGATTATAGATATGGAAAAATACTTTGGGCTTCATAACCTTTCTGAACAAACTAAGGTGGCATGGGCTACGTATCAACTCTCAGGTGAAGTAGTGACTTGGTGGGATAATGAGAAGTTAGAATGGAATCTTCAACCTATTGAGATCACTTGGGAACTCTTCCTCCAAGCTTTCAGGAAGAGATAGTTACCAAAAAATTTCTTTAACAAGAAAGTGATAGAGTTTGAGAACCTAACCCAAGGAAATATGACTATGATTCAGTATTGGGAAAAGTTCACCAACATGTGGAAGTATGTGCCTTAATATCAGGGAGATGAATGGTTTTGTATCCAAAAATTCATAATGGGATTGAGACCACACATAGGAGCCGAGGTGGATATGCATGAACCCCAAACCATGAATGAAGTTTTCCTAAAAGCCACCAAACAAGAACAAAAACTACAACAATTATCCAATCTCCATAGCGACTCCAATTCTAAGTCACGATACGAGAAAAATAAATTTCATAAAGGAGACAAGAGCCATTAGATCTGCAATCAAAAGAGGGGAAGTGAGTCGCAAGAGAAGGGTGAAGATGGTAATGGTTGAAAGAACAAGAAGGAAAACAAGGGCAAGGGTAAAGACGACCATAAGCAGAAAGGTTTTAGAGAGGACAAGCCAAGAGGTAATAAAGGGCCTCGAGATGGATGTTATACTTGTGGAGGTGATCACTATGCCTTGAATTTTCCTCAATGATCAAAATCATGGAAGGAAGGAAGCTACCAGCAAACTCAGCATCACCAGATCCACGATGTAGTGGATAACAAGTAGGCAAAGTATCAAGCTTCACCAATTCAGTTGACACGTAAGCTCTAAGGCCAATCTATCTCTATCTTAATTGATAATAGAACTATTGAATGTTTTATAGATCCTAGAATAATATCCAAGATACCCGTTAGACCTAGATACATGGTGAATACATGGACAGTCCACTATGGTAATCAAGTAGAGCGGAGGGTAGATACATGTCTCTTTTGTAGTGAGTTAGAGCTTCCAGCTTTTCAAACTCAAGTCAACTTGTATGTGGTACCTTTAGGTTCGTATGATGTAATTTTGGGAATAAATTGGTTAACGAAGCATAAGGATATAGTGAACTATGAGGATAAGATGGTCAATTTTCTGGATGATAATAGAAACCTAGTCGAGGTTTGTGGAATGCAAAGACTCTTAGAGTTTAGACACATTTATGTGATGTAGTTCAAGAAGGCTCTTCAAAAGGGATGTGCAATTTATGCAATGCATGTCAACAATCCTGACAGCAAGGAACCATATTTAGATGACTATCCTATTCTCAAGGAGTTCCAAGGCGTATTACTTGATGAACTTACGGAGTTACCTCCAAAACGGGAATTCTATTTTTCTATTGACCTTGTTCAAGGAGTTGAGCCTTAGTCCAAGGCACCCTATCGGATGACCACCAAAGAACTCTATGAGTTGAAGGCCCAGTTAATGAAATTGTTGGATAAAGGGCTTATAAGACCTAGTGTGTCTCCTTGGAGAGCACCGGTTATCTTTGTGAAAAATAAAGATGGAACTTTGTGTCTATGTATAGATTATCGGATGTTGAACAAGGTGACCATCAAGAACTCGTATCCACTCTTGAGGATTGATCAGCTATTTGACCAAATAAAAGAAGCAACAATGCTCTCCAAAATTGATCTTGGGTTTAGGGTACCATCAATTGAGAATTAAGGAATAATATATTTTGAATACTACATTTAGAACTTGATATGGATGTTATGAGTTCACAATGGTACCTTTTGGTTTATTTAATGCACCAGCAGCCTTTTATGAACCTCATGAATAGTGTATTTAGAGACTGCTTGGATGAAAAAAATTTATCTTCATTGATGACATTCTAGTCTGCTCAAAGACTATCAAAGAACATGATAGACATTTGAGGATAGTTTTTTAGTGACTGGGAGAAAGGAAACTCTTTGGTAATTTGTCCAAGTCTTCATTCTATCAGGACATGGTGCACTATATAGGCCATATCATTTCAGCTAAAAGAGTCTTCGTAGACCTCGAGAAGATCAAGGTGATCATGGAATGGCCAGTGCCTTAGAATGTGTCAGAATTTTGTAGCTGCATGGGCCTCACAAGATACTATAGGAAGTTTGTACAAGGGTCTCCCAGATTGCATCTCCTATCACCTCACTCCAAAGGAAGGGAACATAGCTTGAATGGACTGAGAAATGCGGGCAGACATTCCAAATCCTGAAGGAGAGGCTCACAATGACACCAGTGTTAACCATCCCTGATCCTAATGGGAGATTCACTATAATCATAGATGCTTCAGAAGAGGGATTAGGAGTAGTATTAATGCAAGACAAACAAGTGGTAGCATATGAATCAAGAAAGCTCAAGCAACACGAAGTGAACTCTATGCCTCAAGATTTAGAATTGGTTGCAATAGTTCACGCCTTACAGATGTGGAGCCATTACCTTTTGGGAAAGCCATTTGAACTCAAGACGGACCACTTAGGGTTGAGATACATATTTACCCAGCAAAACCTTAATGCACGACAAAGAAGATGGTTGGAATTCCTTAGCGAGTATGAATTTTGAATTGAATACATAAAGGGAAAAGAGAATGGAGTGGCTAACGCTCCTAGTACATGAAGACATATGGAAGCCATGATCTCAACAAGGTCTAACTTGAGACAGTAAGTGATTCAAAATCTACTAGGGGATGAGCACTATGAGAGTGTGAAGAGCGTCCTAGCAGTAGATCCTTCAAATCATCGGTTTGATGGGTACAGGATCGAACCAAATGGTATGTTGAGATATCAAAGGATAATGTATATTCCTGACTCTAGAGAGCTGAGGAGGTTGGTTTTAGAAGAGGTTCACAATGCACCTTATTCAGGACACCCCAGAGTATCCAAGATGACCGTAGAGTTGAAAACTCTGTATTTTTGGCCTAAAATCAAGAAGGATGCAGTGGAATACGTAGTTAGATGCTTAGAGTGCCAATGATTCAAGGCCGAGCATACACATCCAACCAGGTTACTATATCCTCATGACATACCTGAGTATAAATGGCAAGTGATCAACATGGATTTTGTACAAGGTTTATTGTTGAGCAAGAACAATAATGATGTTATCATGGTCATGATTGATAATTTGACTAAGGTTGCGCACTTCATTCCAGGAAACATTAAGGATGGATCATTGACCCTAGCTAAGAAATTTTTCTAGGAGATCTTTTGCTTGCATGTAGTGCTAGAGACTATCATTTTTGATAGGGACACATGGATGACCTCAAGGTTTTGGACGACCCTAAATGTTGCATTAGGTACCAAACTAAATTTCAGTTTGTCTTATCATCCTTAGACTAATTGGAAGACAGAGAGGGTGAATCAAGTATTCGAAGATCTCCTCTGGATGTATTGTATGGACCAACAGTATAGATGGGAAGAATATTTTCATCTGGTAGAGTTTTCCTACAATAACTCTTATCATACATCCATATGCATGGCACCATTTGAAGCTCTTTATGGGTAGAATTTTCATACCCCCATCAATTGGGATAAGTTGGAGGACAAGATCATAGTAGGACTTGAAAATCTTAAGGAAATAGAGGAAAAAATGAGGTTCATTAAGAGTAGACTGAAGGAGGCAGTAGACTGACAAAAGAGTTATGCTGACAAGAACCAAAATCTTAGACAATTCACAATCGGAGATAAAGTTTTATTGAGAGTTAAACCTCATAAAATTTCTATTTCTTTTGGAAAGTCTTCCAAGTTGGCCCTAAGATATGTGGGATCATTTGAAGTATTGGAAGTGATTAAGCCAGTTGCTTATAGACTAGCTCTACCACTTGTTATGGCTCGACTCCATAATATGTTTCATGTTTCCTTGCTTAAGCTATATCGTCCTGATGTGACTCATGTGCTTGATTGGAAATCCTTGCAGGTACAAGATCCAAGACTGGTGCTAGTGGAGCCCATTAGAATCCTAGATAGACACAATATTAAGTTGTGGAGAAGAGATATTGCTCAATTTAAGGTCCAATGGGACCAATACTCAGAGGACAATGCTACTTGGGAGGATGCAGAAGAAATAGAATGCTCCTTTCCACATTTTCTTTCTTGAGAAAGAGATTTCCATAATTTTGGATCGAGATACTATGATATTTCATGCTTAAATTTTGATGAGATGTTGAAATAGAGATATAAAATTTGTTGTGATGTTGAAATAGACATATATAATTTGATGTGATGTTGAAATAGACATATATAATTTTAATGAGATGTTGAAATAGACATACATAATTTTAATGAGATGTTGAAATAGACATATATGATTTGATGAGATGTTGAAATAGACATATAAAATTTGTTGTGATGTTGAAATAGACATATAATTTGATGTGATGTTGAAATAGGCATACATAATTTAATGTGATGTTGAAATAGACATGTATGCTCAAATGTGACATGATATTTTTTTTTCAATATACTAGACATCAAGACGATGTCTCTTCCAAGAGGGGAAGGATGTCATAACCCAAATTTTATTGCATATTTATTACAATATGGTAAATTGAATTATTGAAGAAATTCAATATATTAAATAAAAAAATTGCAATTTTCAAAAATAGATTGAAAGAAGTTGACTGATGTTGACTATGCGAACTTTTGAAATTATCTTATATGTTATCAAGAATTGACGTTACTTATAAATTTTCAAGTCCAAGTGTGTGCAGTTGTAGGGTGATAGGTTGAAGGATGAGAACACGGTTGAAGTAGGATTCTATAGCCAAATCAAATGGTAAATCAGTTGGAATCTGGGTGCACACACTACAAATGGTGTGATAACTTGCATTTGAATTATTCTACATATATAGAACATAATTTCATGACTTGAATTGTTTCAGTGATTGAAAATGAATGGCTTGTAGATTAAATTGTCTACCTAAACCTTTTGTTTTGAAGAAAATGAAAGTACTTATTGCAAGGAATGATTAAAGAATAAGAGTTTCATCATGTAAAATTATACAATTGGATGTTCAAAGCAAAATAAAATTTCTTATCTAATTCAGTGATAGCACGTGAAACTCATAAACTCCTTCAAACAAACAATTTATAGGCATATATATAAGTAAATGTAAATTTGAGAACACATATAGAAAATGTGAATGAATTTTGAAAACACATATATTATATATACATATACATGTTTATATTGTTTTAATTTAATTCGGTAACCGATAATATCATATCGGACTATGTGAAAATCAAGAAAAAATCTTGAAGGTGACCCACGAAGGACGTGGCCTACCGAAAAGATTATGGTAATATTCAAAAATAGAGGTCGATGTCTATGGCAGAAAAGCCATAACGGTAACGCCCCAGTTGCATGCAATGAGAACATTGTTTCCATTTTATAATGGATAGTGGGGAAAAAGAATAGTGAATTGGGGGAAAAATTGACCAGCAGCAAGGCAAAAAACAAAGAAGAGCTCGTAGAGGTGGAAAATCAGAGGCAACCTTCACCCAAAAATCCTGGTTAATAAGGTAAATTGGTTTCCTTAGAAACAAGTTCAATTTCATTATCATTATTTTGCATATCATGCTTGTGGTAGTCACTGCATTTGTTGAAAATTCAATAATGCAGTAAATATGTATTTTCTCTGCCTATGTGTTATAGCCTTTAGCTGAACGAAGTGTCTTATTGACCACCTTTTTGGGGTCGCATGGCCTATGACCTTCCTTGCATAAGAAGTATCTAATTTGGATCCTTATCGATTAGCCTATAGAGCTAGGTCAAAGCTTGGAGCCATTAAGATCGTGGTTGTCATATAAACTCGCGTGATGATGCTAGCCATATCAAGGCTATCAAAATTTTAGTCCAATCAAATATGTATTTTATAGTATCTAACCTTGTAGTGGATCGATTTTCAATCCTATGGGAAGGGGTATAATCCCCTATGTTTCTCATTCAAATGTATCGATTTTGTTTTTATTCAAATGTATCACCTTTCAATTATTGGCTAGGTCGATAATGGTAAGAGGGTTAAATCCATTGTTGGGAATGTGATTAATATTTGCATAATGATGTTGCCATCAATTAGAAGAAATGATGGAATGACCAAGTTTGGGTTTCATTGAAATCATGTATGGTTTGATCTTCATGATTGAAAGGTATTTTTCTTTGAAATAGATACAGATATTAGTTTGCATGTTGAAATATGTATAGGGTATAAACCCAATAAGATTTTTTGAGTAAGCTTGAATATGACCTTTGATTGGTTAAGAAAAGAATGAACCAATCATGTAAGGGGTAGTTGCTTCTAGAGTGAATAGTGAATTCTTTGTTAATGGCCTTGAAAGGCACAGGTTAAGTTAGGAACCCTGATAAACTTCAAAGTTAAGTTCCCTAACCATATGGTTGCCCAGTCTCAATTCAACGAGTATGTTGAATCAGTTCATTTTAAAATGAAAAAATAATTATGATGAAAAGAGAATGTGAGTCATGAGAATGATATGACTGAATGATGAATTACTCTATTTGAATCACAAATCTAAATTATTTTTAGAGAGTAAATAGTAATTTGATTCTTCTTTTTCAAAGACATATGTAAGAATAATATCCTAATACTTGAACAAAATAGTGATACCTTAGTAGACTAGAGCACCTCATGGTAGATGTTGCTAGAGGGTAGATATTTCTTATGAGATGTTGAATTGTAGAAAGTTACCTTTCGAGATAGGCGCCGAAATGGAGTTCTAAGAGTATAGTTTTCTTTACCAAAACCTATTGTTTGTGTTTGTTGCAACATGTTTATTATGCTTGGTGAAGCAATATAGTTCATTTTGTATGTATGAACTTTGTGATATCACTCTCTGTCATTCCTAGCATAGATCTTGCATTTTATTTTCTAACTTGTAGATAGAAAATTGCATGTTGATGTATGGGCACACACCAAATTCCATCTTGTAGATTGTTCTCTTGCTAAACTTTTCATGCAGGGTCAAGCATTCTTCAAGTCAGAATAATTATGGGGAAGCATAAGCTTTGTGTTTGGGTGGTAAAGTGCTTCAACCTGTTCTTGTCCACCAACTGTGGAGGTGAGTGTTGAAGAAGAACCTTAGTTGTTCACAAGATTGTGATAGTCTAAGATGTAACTTGATGTAATACATTCATGTATTTGATGTAAAGTGTACATTGTGTTTAGGTGTGGAGCCTGATCAGTCTCCAAGTGGGAGATTGTTGGTATGTGGCGATTGATCATTCTATATTGTACACTCTTTATGTATCCTCGCCAGGGTCCGGGGCCGGGCCGAGCCCTGGGCGGGGGTTTGTGGGTGGCAGCCCCTGAAAACGGGGGCTCGGGGGCGGTAGCCCCTGAGAAATTTTTTTGTCTTGCTTTTTCGCAAAATTACCAAAAAAGGGAAAAATCATAAAAAAGGAAAAAACCCCGATTTTGTATAACCCTAATTTATAAAGGGTTTGGGATAGAGTTACAGTATCATAAGAAACAGGCGATTATTCGTGATATTGTAATAGGGTTTTGCACTGGTTAATAATATCATTGGATGGCTGCGATTTGGTGGATGTAGCCCACATTGGGTGAACCACGTTAAATTCTCTGTGTTAGTTTTATGTGTGTTTTATTTCTGGTTTATTTGATAAAATCTGCATTTAGCTTTTAGATATCTGCCTTTGAAAACCTAACACATTGTAATGACTTTGAGGCCTTAGGAGACAAGTCAAACCAGATATTACAATTTGACTTTTGAAGTGAATATATGAATCATTGACTCATTTTAAATGGACATGTGTAGCTATGATTGAATTTAGCCACTAGTTATGTATTTTTAATTTGGAATATATTCATGTGTCATTTACAATAATGTTAATTAAGTAATAATTTAGAATGGGTTATTACACTAGAACCCTAGCCATATTTCATTATTTTCCCAAATGATTCACGAGATCCAATAGCCTCCTATCTAAAGCAAGGAGGTTCTCTGTGGAAATAACAAGAGCATCATCCTCATACAGAGGTGGGGTCATAGGAGAAACAAGAGGAGTAGGAGCATGAGTGGACTCCTCGAGGAAGCTCGCCTCCATCTCTGAAACCATTTCCTGAGAAGAGAAACTAGTAGTGATCTTTCAAAAATCCATCTCTAGATGTCATATGCTTCTTCTAACAACATACCCGGAGTTTGTAGATCGCGTCATAAAGCTCATAAAGCTTCACGATGTACAAGTCTGCAACCCACACAAGACATGAGAGGAAGAATCTCGACACAAAGAAACAAACGATGTGATGTTCACATCGGGTTCACCAAAATGTAGAGGAGGGGAACTGACTTCTTCAAGACCCTAGGTCACGAGAGGGTCCTAAGCAACAGGTTGCCCTGATCTACCTCAAGCTTGCTAAATGATTCATAAAGTGTAACGCCCCGCCACACAACCCTAGAGGAAGTTTTAAAAAACTACTTAAATAAACCAATTTTTTTTTTGATTAAGAACAATTATCATGCAAGTTCAATACCCAATGCCAACAACCTCTAAGGTTACATGGCAGAGGTTATATAGAACCTCAACTAAAAACATGAATTTAAACCATGTCATTTAGTTAATTAAGAAAAAAACACATACATTCCAATTAGGATAATTACATCAATGCATAAGGGATAACTTTCATTTCCATTTATCCATAATTAAGTAATATGGTTACAACTCTCATTCCCCAAATGAAGCAAGACCAATAAATAAGATTACAATTACAACTTCCACCTCAATAACAAAAGAGGGGTAATAAATTACAAGAACAACTAAAATAAAATAAAGCAAGAACTGAAACTGAATCCCACGAGCTCTCCAACTGAAAATCTCGTCGACACAAACATGAAGAAAGCCTAACAGATTTAGGTGCATGCCACCCAACCAAGTGGAACCCAAAGGCCCACCCCCCATACTAGGAGATAGTAACAAGGAATCCTAGCTAAGGCCATCTACCCCTAGACATAGGCTAACACAAAACTGAACCAAACTGAAACAACCAATCACATGCACCACACAAGTACAACACAAGTACATCACGAGTACAACTCTAACATGATCACATTGCTTCCAGATATAAAGCAGATCAAATATGTTAAGAGAACCATACACATAATAATCGAATACCAACTATGGTCACAACAGGTATGTTAAGGAAACCATACCCATAAAGTCAAATACCAACTGTTGTCCTAGACATAGTGTCATCAAACAGCTCGTCATGGGTTTACCTCTGGGAATCTTCATAGGCTCTAGCCCCCACTGTGGGTTATCTTGGTGGCCTCAACCAAATCCCGACCCCCATACTCACTCATGTGGAAATCAAATACCTTTCGCACAGACAAGATAGATGACCTTGCCATTCCAGGCCTTCCCACTCATCCCAAGTCTAAACAGGCACTTGTGTCTATGAGTGAGGCATAATTATCTTGATTAGTGAGAAGCACCACCTAATCTTATAAGTTTTATTTTAGTTATCACTTGATTAAACCACCTTTGAAGGCTATCCAATTTACCTCTTACGAGCTTTGGCCCCGACAGAAACCACTCTTCTACTTGACAACTCACACACCATCCAATTACCAAGGGTACCAAAGTGCAAAAAACAAGATAACATGACCACTCCTTTCTCAGGAGGCGAAAAAATTTCAAACCCTCTCCAAACATTGGAAGTAACAAACATAACAAAGCCACTTCTTACAAGGAGTCACAAATCACATAATCCCCTCCTTCCACAGGAGGCACAAAACATCCCCATTCGTGGAAACCGGGTAATTAACTGATAACGTAACATGCACCACCCAAGGGATTCCAAATGAGTTGACTACCTGACACGACAACCCACATAATCAAAATGCCATCTGGAAGACTTATTAATCTCTATAACTCAATTTCCCCCAAACGATAACAAAAACAGTTCACATTCAAGACGAACAAGAAGACGATAATTAATTTCTACTTTGGATTCACTAAATCCATTTCCTCATTAACATTCAATAATTTATCGCATTAAATAAACTAAATTAATACGTCTTTTCAGATAAGGGAGAAATTAACACTTAATTATTTAATTTCCCTACTTGCATTTAAATACTAAAAATCAACCAGTTTATCATATAAATCAAATACGTTGCTTTAAAATAAATATTGTTTCCTCATTTCAATAAAGCCATTTAAAAATAATTAACTTGACTTGAAAATGTATTATTTATTATCAAAACTAATTCCCCTTTAAAAATGTGTTTTAAAAATAAAACAATGATTTAACTAAAGTTATCACGTTTCAATTTGTTTTTTTTTTTCTTATTTTATTTTATTTTATTTATTTTTTTAAAATTTTGCCCAAACCCTTAGAGATTTCGAAATTCGTGATACAGGCCAGGGGTCGGTTTTTTCTTTTTAAACATAAATTTTTGACATAAACCTAAGTAAAATAAAAATATAATAAAACTTTATATATATATATGCTTTCAAAAACAGAATTTCCATAACAAATTGGGAAAACCATATATGAAATAATTATTTTCATTCAAGAATACCACTTTATTTTCTTGAAGAAATTCATTTTCAACCAAAGTTTTTTCCTTCAAGTTTAAATGCAAGATTTTAAAATAGATTTTATTTGTAGACCAAACATAGGTTTTGAATGTTTCCAAACAGCTAATCTTGCAAACAACAATTCCAAAAAGACATGAACCATTTCAAATTCAATAAACAATTTAAATATCATGAACCTAGTATGCAAGAGTTTGAGAAGATCCAAATGGTGCACAGATCCTTGCTTGGATTCCCTCTTCAAATCAACAATTTCCTTAGATTCAATCCAAACCCACCAAAATGCAAAATTCTTCCAACTCTCCTCTATTTTTCAATTTTTCCAACTTCTTGAAAAAAACTCATTCTAAATCCAATAATAAAGAAAATTCCAAAATATCTCAAAAATATCAATGCAACCACCCTCATAAATTTTTGAAAACAGAAATAGAAAATATCTTTGTTTTTCAATTTTTTTGAATTCAAAATTTATAAAATGTAATTTAACTTCTTTTTTAATTTTCAATTTCAACAATATATCCATAACTAACTTAACTTATTTCAACATCATAAATTTAATTAATTAATAAAATAGATTTAATCCACAATTAAATTATTTATTAATTAAATTAAATTAATAATAAAATAAGTTACATTACTAACATAAACCAGATAAAGTTAAGCGACAATTCAAATACCAAACCATATATTTTAACCTTTTTCAAATTTGCAATATAAACTGGAATCAAAGCCAGATGACTACATTAAGGCAACTTAACCCGACTAACACCTGACGACACATTATGACCATGGTGATGACTTGGCACGAAAAACCTAGCTATTATCTCCCAATCGAATATCGTTGGGCAATGGACACGCTCGAAGCTGTGAAACTAGGTGGAGTCGATGTCATGTACCTGTCAACCTACGAACAAAGAGTATATCCACATGCATTTATATGTCATAATTAAAACACACCATGAAGAGGAAATCGTGGAATCGCAGGGCACTCGCAAGCGAGTGATGTGATATCGTCCCCTTCACCAATACAGTGTAACTAACTGACAAATCTAACATAATAATGTAATCAAAACATAAAACATCATTAATTCGAATATCCAGTTATGCTAATTCAAAACATGCCATAATGATAACATCATTACAAAATACCATCACATCAAAAGATAACATTCACATCACTTTACAGATAGCGATCAAATAGAAACCGAGTACCATAGTCAAAGTACAAACAGAAAATAAGACATAACCAAACAAAACACTGTTCGATCAAAAGAGCAAAACGGAGGGGTATTACATCCTCCCCCCCTAGGGTTAGGCTTACTCCTAGAAGCCTGAAACTACCCCTAGTGCAAAATCCATACAATCACACATAACCAAGGGTTCCAAACTGAACCACTCCAAACCTCAACATAAAAACAATAGCAACCTGTGCCATATACAACCCAGCCAAGTACACTGTCAATCCAAACAAGACAACATGGTGAAGCAACCACCAACCAAGTCTCCAAAACACATAACCCTGGATTAACATACATAATACACGTATGTACCAATACACATCACCGGAAACCAACACAAGACTACACCATGGTCCATCTAGGCACCGAAAAGTGGCATACGAATCCATGATAGAAGAATCCATGAACCAAGAACAACTAACTAGCTTAACAATCCATACATCACCATCAGTGGCTTGATGGTGTTAGGTCATACATACAGTGAGACCATCCAAACAAGACCACAATGACCTGTCTCTTGTTGTGTAAGGTGATCAGCCTCCAAGAGATAGTCATCACACATAGGTGAGTAGTGGGTCCTAGTTGCAAAACAGCCTCACATACCCCCATCCTCAATGTTTCCTGCGTCTACTTCCTCATACACACTCACCAAGTCCGTCTCATACGTCCTTGGAGAGGAATAACAACACAACACATAGCCGACATTGAAAACAACAAAGATAACTAGCTTAGCCACCAAGTTCATAAAGAAGATAAAATTAAAGTTCAATTCCAACAATAAGGCAATAAAGGTGCACAATTTCAACACTGAATCAAATATATAACCACTAGGGTTATAAGAAAACAAGATCACCAATTGTGGCTAAACCTTCACAATCAAATATAAAAAAAGTGTTGGCCCTCACAATCAACTAAAAAATCATCAATAACCAAAAGAAAGTTCACAATCTTTAAATTTTCATTGTACAACACTGTGTGACTAGTTACTAGCCACCAAATGAGGAAGGAGGAAACAACGTCCGACTAAAATACTAATAGCCCTCAGGTGGTGCGGAATGAGCACGCAATCCACATGACCCAGAGTGCCTCCACGACTCTCAAACAAGATACAATTAATGGTTTCTTACATTTACTGGGGTACAACTACATACATAATCCCACAGGAGCATCCAATTCCATAACCCATGGGTTATGTATCATGACTTTCCAACCATAACCTTTTATTAGGTTACTTTCACGCTACTCTTTTCCATTGAGTACATCATGCTAAAGTAAAAGCCATGAACACGTGATCACTTAACAATTCCACTAACAATTTGCAAGGACAACATAGTGGGCATAAATGTACCCAGAGAACCCAGTGTATGAACCTAGTGCTCTGATACCATGTGTAACGCCCCGCCACACAACCCTAGAGGAAGTTGCAAAAAACTACTTAAACAAACCAATTTTTTTTTTTATTAAGAACAATTATCATGCAAGTTCACTACCCAATGCCAACAACCTCTAAGTTTACGTGAAAGAGGTTATATAGAACCTTAACTAAAAACATGAATTTAAACCATGTCATTTAGTTAATTAAGAAATAAACACATACATTCCAATTAGGATAATTACATCAACACATAAGGGATAACTTTCATTTCCATTTATCCATAATTAAGTAATATGGTTACAACTCTCATTCCCCAAATGAAGCAAGACCAATAAATAAGATTACAATTACAACTTCCACCTCGATAACAAAAGAGGGGTAATAAATTACAAGAACAATTGAAATGAAATAAAGCAAGAACTGAAACCGAATCCCACAAGCTCTCCAACTAGAAATCTCATCCACGCGAACATGAAGAAAGCCCAACGGATTTAAGTGCATGCCACCCAACCAAGTGGAACCCAAAGGCCCACCCCCCATGCTAGGAGATAGTAACAAGGAATCCTAGCCAAGGCCATCTACCCCTAGACATAGGCTAACACAAAATTGAACCTAACTAAAACAACCAATCACATGTACCACACAAGTACATCATGAATACATCACGAGTATAACTCAAGTACAACTCTAACATGGTCACATTGCTTCCAGATATAAAGCAAATCAAATATGTTAAGAGAACCATACACATAATAATTGAATACCAACTATGGTCACAACAGGTATGTTAAGGAAACCATACCCATAAAGTCAAATACCAACTGTTGTCTTAGACAGAGTGTCATCACACAACTCCTCATGGGTTTACCTTTGGGAATCTTCATAGGCTCTGGCCCCCACTATGGGTTATCCTGGTGGCCTCAACCAAATCCCAGCCCCCATACTCACTCATGCGAAAATCAAATACCTTTCGTATAGACAAGATAGATGGCCTTGCCATTCTAGGCCTTCCCACTCATCCCAAGTCTAAACAAGCACTTGTGTCTATGAGTGAGGCATAATTATCTTTATTAGTGAGAAGTACCACCTAATCTTCTAAGTTTTATTTTAGTTATCACTTGATTAAACCACCTCTGAAGGATATCCAATTTACCTCTTAAGGGCTTTGGCCCCTACGAAAGCCACTCTTCTACTTGACAACACACACACCATCCAATTACCAAGGGTACCAAAGTGCAAACAAACAAGATAACATGACCACTCCTTTCTCAGGAGGCGACAAAATTTCAAACCCTCTCCAAACACTGGAGGTAACAAACATAAGAAAGCCACTCCTTACAAGGAGTCACAAATCACATAATCCCTTCCTTCCATAGGAGGCACAAAACATCCCCATTCGTGGAAACAGGGTAATTAACTGATAATGTAACATGCACTACCCAAGGGATTCCAAATGGGTTGACTACCTGACACGACAACCCACATAATCAAAATGCCATCTGGAAGACTTATTAATCTCTATAACTCAATTTCCCCCAAACGATAACAGAAACAGTTCACATTCAAGACGAACAAGAAGACGAGAATTAATTTCTACTTTGGATTCACTAAATCCATTTCTCAATAAAATTCAGTAATTTATCGCATTAAATAAACTAAATTAAAATACGTCTTTTCAGATAAGGGAGAAATTAACACTTAATTATTTAATTTCCCTACTTGCATTTAAATACTGAAAATCAACCAGTTTATCATATAAATCAAATACGTTGCTTTAAAATAAATATTGTTTCCTCATTTCAATAAAGCCATTTAAAATTAATTAACTTGACATGAAAACGTATTATTTATTATCAAAACTAATTCCCCTTTAAAAATGTGTTTTAAAAATAAAACAATGATTTAACTAAAGTTATCACGTTTCAATTTGTTCAATTATATTCAAATGACATTTAAAAAGTCAACATTTTCTTATGCATATTAAATTTATAACCACAACAAAAGAAAAACATATATATATATATATATTTATATATATATATATATTTATATTTATACCAAATATGTATATATATCTTTATAAAATATATACATATATTTATTTATAATATATAAATATATATACTAATATTTTAATATTATAAAAATATAATATTAAAATATTAAATATATTCTAATATTATAAACTCATAATATTAAAATATTAAATATATTTTAATAATAAATAAAAAAGATGAAATTTTTTTAGGGTCAACACCCGCATCGGGGCGCGCATCTGTGGTTTTGGTGGAGGAACACGCCGACACAGTGGGGGGCGACAGTGTGAATACACAGCTGGCCCCATTTACATGGGGCGGCTGTGTATTCACACAACCCTTCCCCAAGCTCCATGCACGGCGAGTGAGGTGGTCGCGTCGGGCGCGACTGCCCCCCACACGCCTCCCATGGGGGGTGCGGTGGGGGTGAGCCCCTAGCGCCTCCCCCAACCCTGGTTTTCTTCCTTTCTTTCTTTATATATATATATATTTATTTATTTATTTATTTATTTATCTATTTTATTCTATTAATTTCACCCAAACCCCTGCGGATTTCAAAATCAGCGATACAGGCCAGGGGTCGATTTTTTCTTTTTAAACATAAATTTTTGACATAACCCCAAGTAAAATAAAAATATAATAAAACTTTATACATATATATATGCTTTCAAAAATAGAATTTCCATAACAAACTGGGAAAACCATACATCAAATAATTATTTTTAGTTAAGAATACCACTTTATTTTCTTAAACAAATTCATTTTCAACCAAAGATTCTTCCTTCAAATTTAAATGCAAGATTTTAAAATGGATTTTATTTGTAGACCAAACATAGGTTTTGAATGTTTCCAAATAGCTAATCTTGCAAACAACAATTCCAAAAAAACATGAACCATTTCAAATTCAATAAACAATTTAAATAACATGAACCTGGTATGCAAGAGTTTGAGAAGATCCAGATGGTGCACAGATCCTTGCTTGGATTCCCTCTTCAAATCAGCAATTTCCTCAGATTCAATCCAAACCCCACCAAAATGCAAAATTCTTCCAACTCTCCTCTATTTTTCAATTTTTCCAACTTGTTGAAAAAGACTCAATCCAAATCCAATAATAAAGAAAATTCCAAAATATCTCAAAAATATCAATGCAACCACCCTCATAAATTTCTGAAAACAGAAATAGAAAATATCTTCTTTTTTCAATTTTTTTGAATTCAAAATTTATAAAATGCAATTTAACTTCTGCTTTTTTAATTTTCAATTTCAACAATATATCCATAACTAACTTAACTTATTTCAACATCATAAATTTAATTAATTAATAAAATAGATTTAATCCACAATTAAATTATTTATTAATTAAATTAAATTATTTATTAATCAAATTAAATTAATAATAAAATAAGTTACATTACTAACATAAACCAAATAAAGCTAAGCGACAGTTCAAATACCAAAGCATATATTTTAACCTTTTTCAAATTTGCAATATAAACTGAAATCAAAGCCAGAGGACAACATTAAGGCAACTTAACCCGACTAACACCTAACGACACACTATGACCATGGTGTGACTTGGCACGAAAAACCTAGCTATTATCTCCCAATCAAATATCGTTGGGCAATGGACACGCTCGAACCTGTGAAACTAGGTGGAGTCGATGTCATGTACCTGTCAACCTGCGAACAAAGAGTATATTCACATGCATTTATATGTCATAATTAAAACACACCATGAAGAGGAAATTACAGAATTGTAGGGCACTCACAAGCGAGTGATGCGATACCGTCCCCTTCACCAATACAGTGTAACTAACTGACAAATCTAACATAATAATGTAATCAAAACATAAAACATCATTAATTCAAATATCCACTTATGCTAATTCAAAACATGCCATAATGATAACATCATTATAAAATACCATCATATCAAAAGATAACATTCACATCGCTTTATAGATAGTGATCAAATAGAAACCGAGCACCATAGTCAAAGTACAAATAGAAAATAAGACATAACCAAACAGAACAATGTTCGATCAATAGAGAAAAATTGAGGGGTGTTACATAAAGCTTAAGTGGTTAAGATTAAAAAGGAAGATCAATCAGGTTGCTACTATCATTTTGCTAACCTAAATGTTTCAGGTTGTCAAAGGAGTTGATTCCTAGAATTCAATCTATGACTTAGACAACTCACTTCCTAAGGATGGTAACGCAAAACAAAAACTCCAACATGGTGCGCTAGAATCTTAGTGAGGTGTTGGCATTCATATGGATAGAGAGTGTGAGGAACATCTATAAACACTAGAAAATAAGCTAACAGATTGACCAATAGAGTTTTACACTATGAAAAAATATAAAGAGAGTACAAATGAAGTACAACAAGAAGAATACTTTAACTAGATATCTTTGAATTGACAAATAAGGGTAAGAAAGCAATACTGAAATTCACACAACTTGATTCTTCAAATAGCTCTTACTGAGAAGTACCTACACACACCAAACCAAGGAAAATGTTGGGGTTGTTTTTAGAGGATCACCTTAGTCAGTCCCCCTACTTTTGTGTTTCCACCTCCATGGACAGCCAGATAGCAATGATGTAGAAAATGATATAGAAAGTGTATTGGAAATGGAAGTGCCAAGCAATACACAAAACATAATATGCTACTATGCAAGTACAATGATGCAAAAGTAAATGACAATGGTGGATATCACCTTTACAACCACGTGCTCTCAAGGCAAGTAGAGGAAGGCATGAGATTGCAAGTTCTTTGACAATGGTGTTGTAATGAATGGAGTGGAGAAGCCAAGAGATCATTAGCTTGCAACTACAATGGAGGTGGTGAAGCTTGAAAGTGTGTAAGTTGATCAGCTAAGCACTAGGTAATTTGAAAGGAAAAATGGAGGCAAAGGAGTCGTTTCATGTCAATCAAGGGGGTAGGAGGCATTACAGTTCGTGTCCAATGGAGGAATGTAATGCCTCTACAAATTCCAGAGGAAGGAATCATGTCAGGATGACAACACGGTATGTGGGCGTTCATGCAGCGTGCACACGTCCTTGCAAAAATTCCTCCACCGACATGAAAATAGGTTGCTAGTTAGACAAGGAAAGGTGATGGATGTCAAGATTACATCATCAAAATTATATTTTCTAAGGTGAATGGTATGAAAATGGGGAGTTTTCAAGGGGTACAAATTCATTCCATTACATATACATATGTCGTGTATTAGAGTCTAGCAACTCATGGGAGCCTCAAGATTGTGAGAATATTTATGGTGCGAGGGTTCTTACCATTTCACAATCATCTTTGTATTGTGATTCACCTCTCAAATCATGTGGAAATCACTTGAAAACACATTGAAATCCACATGAGAGGCACAAAATAACTCACCACATATCTACAAATCTTATCTTCATTCAATGTACCCCTGGATCTTATGTTTGAGGGAATGGGCAAGCTAATAAATTTGCTAACAATATTATTAATGGATATTGTGAAAGCATCAATCCTAAAACCCCTAACCATAATATTAAATGCAATATGGGCCAACTATTTCCTTTTATTCTCCTTGAATTTACACCATTTTTTATTTAAAATGGTTTATAAACATGATCTAATCTAATTAGGTAACTTCATTAGATAAATGTTCACTTTTTTATTATGTTTTTTCCTTTACTATTATAATTTATGTGTAAATGTGTGCCCTTTTTCATGAGCAATGGTTTCTAAGCCAAAGAATACCTAATCTAGAGAGTTATAACATTGTCCCTAGTCATAAGTGGTCTTCTAGGTGTGTTGGGAGGTAGGTGAGGTTAAATAGTGAAATATGTAAGAGTTTTGAACTATTGGGGGTTAGGGATCAAGGGTTAGGGGTTGGGGATGAATTATAATTTTCATTCTTTCAATTAGGGCATCATGGATCAAGGATGATGAGGAATTCATACCATTAAGGTATGGGGATTGGGGGAAGTCCAAAAAAGAAATCCTAATTTAGGTAATAAATTTTAGAATGTCAGGAATCAGGAGTTGTCCATACCTTATAGAAATTACCAAAGTGGAGAAAGGAAAATTTTTGAATCCAAAAGGATAACAAAGAAAATGAGAAATTTCAAGAGTAAAATTTGGTGGAGAAGGTATAAGAGGAAGGGAAAATTTGAAATTCTAACACATATACTTAGGAAAATATTAGAGGGTGTGGAATTGGGATGTCTTGGATCAATGAGATGTATTTCAAGAAGGATAAGTTTGGTGGGACAATAAGGATGGAAAATTATGGATTTGTATAGTGGCATATCAAGGTGGTCAAGTCTAAAATTCTAACTAACCACTCATACTTATAAAATCAATCACAAAACACCATAAACTCATAATTTTTTAGATTTCTTGCAACTATTAGTACATGAGGGATGACTAGGGAAACACTTAGGAATTTTTTACGCATAGAAGATCCATTGAGAATATATCATGTTAGTTACAAATGGTGGGTTTAAAATGGTAAAGACACATATAAGGGATGAAACTCAAGAAAAAATGGCATTATAGATTTGAGTCCAACAAGCTTTGGTTGGGGATGTGTGTCTCTTGTAAACACAACAAGGATATAGCTAACTTTGGGTAGTCACCAAAAATGTGGACCAAAAGGATATTAGGACAATGATGTAGGAGCATCTGGGTGTACTAGAAATTAGCATCACCCAAAAATATTTGATTTTCATGTTAAGTTGGATTTTGTTTCAAATTTTTGGTTTTGGTTCAAATTTGGTGTTGTAGGTGAAAATTGAAGAATTTGAACTTTAATGCTCTTTCAATTCAATTTCACCTCATCTATAGTCCATGCCAGGTGGAGAATTATGGAGCTCAATTTGAATTAATTCCTATGCTCACCAAACATTTGTAAATTTAAATACATTGCCTTCCAAAATGTAATTTTATTATTATGTTGCCTAGAAATTGGAGAGACAAGGGGTGTTGCCAAGAGAAGAAGGAGAATAGACGTTGAGGGAGAAAAAAATAAGTTTTTTTGAAAAATAATAGTTAGGGGAAGAAGTGGGACGCCTGGGTTGCAAAGGGAGAGTTTTTGAACAAAGTTATCAAAACGAGGAAATTACAGACTTTGCCCAGGAAAAATGAGAAAGAAGTGGGGTGTGGAATTTATCCCAGCAAGGTGGAATTCATAGCAACCAGTCCATATTGCCAGAGGGGGTGTGGGAGTTCTCTAGGAAGGAGAATTTAAAATAAAAAATCAGAATTATAATTGTAGATTTTTATTCTATAGGTGAAGCCAAGAGAGGGGTGTTGGATTTGGAAGAGAGCATTTGCAAGCATGAACTCTTTGTTTTTGGAGCTGATTGTGTAAAAATTTTAAAAAAGAAAAATCAAATCAATGGAAATGAAATTATGAGTTGGTTCTTGTTTGTGTTGAGTTGAAATTTTTAATTAATTAATTTTAAGGATGAAATAATAATTACCTAGGTTGTAATTCCTCCATTTCTATAGTGTTCCAATTGAATTGGTAATTCGAGTAAAAATTAAATTTCCTAGTAAAACAAATAAATTGTGAATTTTGAAGTGTTTGGCTACGAGGGTGAACTACTTGGCAAGGTACTCCGTCATTGACTACATTAAGTGGTATCAGAGCTTGGTAAAAGGATCATTGAGGAGGTAACAAGAAGGTGAAGCTCATTGTGAAAAGATAAAATTAAATAATTTGAAGAAAAGCTGAAGAGGATAAAGTGTGTGTATGTTTGATTTTGCAACTACATATTTGAATATTATGTGAAATATTTGTTTTTCATCCAACAAGATAAAGTTGGGTAGAAGATGCATAAACTTCCTCCATTGAGGAAAAGTGGGTAGAGGAAGTCTTGAGAGAAGAATCTTCCAGATTCTTGATTGGGTAGAGGATGGTAAGTGTGAATTTTTGCTGCAGGGAGTACCTGCAATTGGTTATATAAATTGTGTGTGTATGCAAGTTGAAATAATTGTAGATTGAGAGAGTGAAAGGATATCTTCCAAGAAGAGGATTAGATGGGTCATGAAGAAACCCATGAGAATTTTTTTATGGAGCAGTGAGAAAAAGGATTTTTAGATTTTATTTATGAAGAGGTGTTGAAACTCCAAGCAAGGTTAGATGCCCTTGAAGGTGCAAAAAACAAGGAAGGTGAAATGGAAGAGAAAATATATGTGAAGGAACATGTGCAGGCAGTTGGACAATAGAAGAGAAGTGTGAAGATGAGTGGCACACAAAGAGGATAGAATTTTATTCTGAGGAAGGATGTGAGTATTGGAGTGAGTGTGACGAAGCAAATCTCTCTCGTGAGGTAGACAGAATTGAGAAGAAGAGTGTTATCTTGAAAGAGGACAATGAAGAGAGAATTCAAGAAAAAAAATGTAAGGAAGAACATATAGGGGCAGCCCACACAAGTGGAGAAGATGCTAAGTCATAGGCTACAACAATGACAAGTCCTTTGTAGGAAATGAAGATGGAGGTGATGAAGGGAGAAAGTAAACATGTTGCAGCCCATACAAATAATCATGAAGAGGAAAAGAAGAGGGGAAAGGATGGACCTCTGATTTTATTTAATGCTAATTTGTTTACAAGAAACCAAGAAGAGACTAAAATAAGAGAAAAGGATATTCCCATGCGGGGGAATGAAGAAAAGGTGGGGAACTTGGTGATAGAAGGTATGATTGTAAGAGATGGTATGTTGGTTCAAGAACAAGATGGAAGAATAAACCATGATGTTGCAGTAGAGACATGTCTTCTTGAAGGCATGAAGTTGATGAAAAATAATGGCATAGTGAAAGAGGGAGGTAACAATGATGCATCTATTATTTTCCACATTACTTTCATAGAAATTAAAGAGGATAAATCAGATTTGGAAGTTGAAACTATGGACTTGGAGAGTCCTAAATTTAATAAACAGATTGGGGAAGATGAGGATAATATCTTGTTGAACAAAGAGATGAAAAGAATAAATGAGTTTTTGGTAAGAGATTTGGTGGACAAGCATGAAGAGGGGCTTGTAAAACTTTCGATTGGAGGTGAGAGGATGAATGTTGTAGTGAAAGATGAAGTAAAATATGTTGGGGCAGTGAAGAATAATGAGGTAAATATTGATTATAAATTCAATTTTGATATTTTTTTGCCTTTTTTGATAAAGGTAGATGAGGATGTAGAGAAAGAAAAGGGCTTGCTTATGGAAAATTTTAGTTTCCATGAAGTAGTAGAGGTAGATTGGTATGCATGTGTAGCTATAGATTGGTGGGTGGATAATCCATTTTTGCAGATAGAAGTTGTAGACGATGCTAATGGTGAGACTTGGTGGAGGTGGTTGGTATGTGGTGGGTCAAGTCCCATGAGATATTGGAAGAGAGAGGGTTGCATTTGGTGGAGGAGGTTGGAATATGATGGGAAGGATCTCATAAATAGAGAATTAAGGAAGCATTAGGTGGAGGTGGACAAAACATGGTGGACATGAGTCCATAAAAGGAAGAAAGAAGAGGCTACAAAATTGTTGGAAGAGAATGGCGAATGTTCTGAAAAGATGTTGTAAGTGGAGGAAAAAGAAATAATTTCATGTGCACTTCTCACAATGATGGAGATCGTTCCAGATTGCTTGCAATCTAAAAGAGTGATTTTATCACCCAACTCCAATTTTGTGAGCCTATGCTCACAAAATTTCTACCTGGTGTGTCTAATGTAGGAGCATCCGAGTGAACTAGCAATCAACATCACCTAAAAAATATTTGATTTTCTTGTTCAATTGGATTTTGTTTCATATTTTTTGTTTTGGTTCAATTCTCATGTTGTAAGTGAAAATTGAAGAATTTGAGCTTTAATTTTGTTTCATTTTAATTTCCCCTCATCTATAGTCCCTACCAGGTGGAGGATTATGGAGCTCAATTTGAATTAATTATTTAAATTAATTCCTATGCTCACCCAACATTTATAAATTTAATTGTCAAGAAATAATTTATAAATTTAAATACATTGCCTTCCAAAATGTTATTTTATTATTTTATTGCCTGGAAATTGGAGAGACAAGGGGTGTTTCCAAGAGGATAAGGAGAATAGGCATTGAGGGAGAAAAAAAATAAAAGAGTTTTTTTGAAAAAGAATAGATAGGGGAGGAAGTGGGACACCTGGATTGGAGAAGGAGAATTTTTGAATGGAGTTATCAAAACAAGGAAATTGCAGACTTTGCCCAGGAAAAAGGAGGAAGAAGTGGAGTGTGGAATTCATCCCAGCAAGGTAGAAGTCGTAGAAACTAGTCCAGATTGCCAAAGGGGGTGTGGGAGTTCTCTAGGAAGGATAATTTAGAACAAAAAATCGGAATTGTAATTGTAGATTTTTGTTCTGTAGGTGAAGCCAGGAGTGGGGTATTGGATTTGGAAGAGAGCATTTGTAGGCATGAACTCTCTATTTTTTCGAGCTGATTGTGTAAAAATTTCAAAAAAAAAAAATCAATGAAAATGCAAATGCAAATACAAGTTGGTTCTTGTTTGTGTTGAGTTGAATGTGTGAATTAATTAATTTGAATGATGAAAGAATTATTACCTATAGGTTGCAATTCCTCCATTGTTATAGTGTGCTAATTTAATTGGTAATTGGAGTAATTATTAAATTTCCTAGTAAAACAAATAAATGTGTGTGAATTTTGAAGTGTTTGGCTGCAAGGGTGGACTACCTAGCAAGGTACTCCATCCTTGACTGCATTAGACAAGTGCACTTCATCATGATACATAAATTTCATGATTACACTAAACACACACAAAAAAAATAAAAACAAACTATGTATATAGTAAAACAACATACAACCAATGGCATAGAGGCACAAAGGATGAAAAACATAACTTATGGAAATAATTGCAAGTTTGATTCTATAGGAAAAACCATTGCACAAGGGCATGGATAATTCATTGCACTAACTTGTCTTTATAAAAAGACAAGCCTATTGAAGGAGATGATCTTTCTAAAACTAAAATTTTATCCTCCATGCAATCATAACAATTGAAGTCTTTTATATGCATGCACCAAACCATAAACATTAACCAAGAAGTGAAGATCATCTCCATTATTAATTTCATTACTTCAAGGTAGCCACAAGTAATAGGTTTTGAACCTATTCCATGATGCATCCATCACCCATAGCACAGACAAACTTGGGGTGAAACATAAAAAATTAGGTAAAATTCAAAAGAAATAAAAGTTTTTTCATACCTACTAACCTCTTCACTTGAATTGAGATAAAAATATAATGCCTCCAATTCGTATCACAAGGAATAGTATACTTGATCAAAACCTTGACGTGTACAAGGAGGGAAACCATCTAGCATCCCAAATTAGAATGCCTCAAGCTTAGGTAACCATAAATTCAGGTTGCAACATGTTGATCTTCTTCTTCTACTATTGGATAGAATGTAGGTTGCACAAATTAGTAACATGCACTAGAAAAAATATCATTTGAAAAGCCTTGAAATGACGGATGAAAGAGTTGGTTTATAGAGCTAGAGAGGGGAATGTGAGCAATAGAAATTCAATCTTCATTAACAGTTGAGATTGAAAGAGAGAAAGTAGGGAATATTCATTGGCTAAGAATGGCCATAGAGGTTACCCAATAATGATCTCATAATTTTTATTTATTTTGGATAGATAGGTGTGCATAATATAATAATAAAGATGGAATAACGAGGGGCTACAAAGGAATATTGAGTGGATATTTTGGATATTTTCATAGATAGTAGATATTATTTATTATTTGGAAGGGATAAATGGATAATATTTGTATTTTTAAAATTTTAATGGGGAAAGGGATGTATTGAGATAATTGTTTTATTAAGGATAGGTATTGAAAGGGGAATTTGGAAGGGGACTATAAAATGGGAATGGATTATGACTAGGATATGACATGATACTGGAAATGTTAGGTGATGGTTAGAAATAGGTGTCTACACTTTGAATCTAAAGAAATAAATTTTGGAGTGATAGAAGGTAAATTACTTGCACATGATTTTTGAAAAAAGGGTCTATCCATAGATCTAGAAATAATTAAATCTATTTTGAAGATCCCTCTGCCTAGGAGAAAAAAAGAGTTGAAAACCCTTTTTAATAAGATTATTTTTGTACAAAAATTCATCTCATAGTTCACTAAAATTATTAGTTCATTTAATACAATGTTAGAGGTAGGTGCTAAGGTTGAGTGAAATTAATAATCATGTTAGATTTTTAGAAATCAAGATGTCAATTGTTAATAATTTGCTACTAATTAACCATTATGATATTTGAATACTTTAAATTTATTCATTTTCTTCATTACACACTAATATTATTTTGACTCAAAGAAAAGAGGTTGAATATGAGAGACTTATTGCCTTCATGAGTTCTCCATTTTTTATTGCAAAAATTAAATATTCTAGCATTGATAAGCAAGCATGTGCATTGGTTACAATTGATAATAAGGTCAAAATTATATTTTATGAATCAATTTTTTTCTATTGTCCCTAATCATATAGTAAAAGTTATGTTGATGAAACAATTATTGGATGAACGCAGAGGTAAGTGAAAGACAATTCAATTGGAGATTAACTTAAATATTTACCCCATAAAGATAATAAGAGGGCAAGGTTTGAGTAAGGTCGTCACTAAAATTGATTCCTCTGTTGTTTTTCAACAATAAACTGTTGGATGTTGTGGTTGTGTTGTTGATATGTGGTTGTCATTGATGTCAACACTATTAGCATTTTAATCTGCCTAATGTTGTATATGTCGAGGAGATTGATAAAATTGAAAAAAAAAATATAGTACAGGCAGCCAGTGGAGCTGAGAAGGTCAAAATGTTGGAAAGCTCTGTGTGTTGAAGATCTGAAGATGCACTTCAAAGGGTTTTTTGTTGAATCTTTCTAGTATGTTGTCTGAAATTTTCAAAGGTGCGCATAAAGTTTTGTGGAAGTTATGAAGATTTGTGTGCCTACAGTTATCCAGTTTTTGTAGATGGTGTTCTTAGTTGAAGCGGATGAAATTATGGTAATTTCCTGTGTTGTGCATGTACCTATGATGTTCATAGATGAGTGAAGATCATACTTTATCCTTGTTGTACGCCCGTAGTGATTGGAGTGTTTGTGATCAGATATTTTTCTGATATGTGCCCGAGTGTTCATGTTATTGGTTGACATTGTGGTGTTAGCGTGTTGCGGATCTATGAGGATTAATATTTTATTTTTTGGCATGTTTGGTGATGTTTGTTTGAGTCCTCACTATGTTGTGACTAACTTGTGTTGGTATGCATTGTAATTTATTCATGTATCAAGGCCGGCAGTTGTAATTTATTCTTTATTTGTGGTCGACTGGATAGTGGATGTAAATCTGTGTAGCGGATATATATATAGATATATGAGATTGTTTTCCTCATTTAGAAAAAAAGTGCTCAAGTGTACAAGTGATGTACAAGTGTGAATAAAGGTCAGATCATTCAGAGTAGAGTGTGGAAGAGTTTGAAGAAGTTTTGTGTGCCTAATAGGAACTGTAATCAGGATTTTGTAGAAGCTATTTTCTCAGTTCAAATTCATCAGATGGATTTAATCTGATTGTTGTATGTAAGGCAGTGAGCCTTCCCTTTGAGTAGTGTGCTCTAGGTAGTGCGCCTAAATGCAAGTGCATTCTCTTTTTATTCTTCATTATACTTCTAACACATGGTATAATCTTGTGGACTAACATCCACTGTGGTTTTTCCCCTAACAAGGTTTCCATGTATAAAATATTGGTGTTCATGTGTCTGTAATATGTTGTTGTTCTTATGCTTGCACTGTTAATTATCAGATCTATGATATAATTTTGGTTAATGTTGTATAATTTTGATTTTGGTAACAACTAATTCACCCCCCCCCCCTCTCAGTTGTCTATCCTTGTTTTGCCAACATAAATAGGGTAATATGTTACTAAAGATGAGTAAGACATAACTAATTTGATTTATTATTTGTTGAATAGAAAGTTTCCAAATAATTTAGATTCATCACAAATAAAGCATTTACACCATAATAGGAATAAATTAATGGGTAAACCCACAAAAGTGGTTTACAATTCGAGTGAGGAAGGAAAAGTTGAAAAAAATGACCCCATGTAAAAAAAATTGCTTTTAGGGGTTCGAATGAACTATTTGGTTCGAGCGAACCAAAATAGTGTTTGCTAGAACCCAGGTTCGAGCAAACCCATTTAATGATGGGCCCCACCATTCTCGGAAAAAATCCAATTGTGGAGAGGGGGTTCAAATGAACCCTAGTTCGAGTGATTCATTTGAACCCCTAGGGGTTCGCTCAAGCCCCCATTTTCCCCCCTTCTCCCCCTCAGGTAGCAAAAAAGTCTAGAATTTTGCGCTTCGAAGCTCGAGTTGAGGATGAAAATGGAGGAGACTTCACAGACCCAATTGGTTGATGGTATTCCTCGGAATGAGCTATCCAATTAATTTAATTTTAATATTTCTTTGTTTTATTATGTATTCATTTTTTAGTTTTATTAAACATAGGTTTTTCACTGAAAATCAAGCTCTTTGTTCTGCACATGTGGAAAAATAGCAGATTATCAAAAAAAAATGAAAAATACGAGTGCACCAGATATTGAAGTCCTTGATCCAACAAAAAAAAATTGAATTTCGATACATACAAATAACTTTACGTTATACGATCTGCCTATGTCTAAATTCTAATTGGTTTGACTTTGAAAATTGATTAAGGAAAAACTATTCAATAAAAAACTATGAGACCAATTGGAAGCACTAGATATCAGAGTTACAAATCTAAATTTGAAAGAATTAGAATTTTATCCATGGAGAAAAATTTATGTTGTATACGGTTAGCATCACACCTTAAAACTGTTGTTTGCTGAAAAAAACTAGTTTTCGAAGGAGATGGAAAAATAAGTGCAATCTACAAATAAAATGTCACAAATCAATAGTTTGCATCATCTTCAAATTCCTCACAATTTAGCCACTATAGTTGACCGAAATTGAAGATCTAGTTAGAAAAAATTATTTCAGTGTCCAATTTGGCCAAAAAATTTAAACTAGTATTGTGGGATCACCCCAATGGTAAAATTATTCAACTCAAATAAATGATTTACACCTTAATAGCAACAAACTCATGGTAAAATTAGAAATATTATACATGAGGGCATGTACTTGAGCCATTTAAATAAAGATGAAGTAGCCCAAGTGTTAATAAATTCTCATGAGAATTTTAGTACAATATATAGTTAAGGTGTTTGTACAACATATTAGATACTTAAAGTTGGCTACTATTGGCCACATATTTTTAAGGATACTAATGTATATTTTTGAAACTATCATACCTATTAGGTTACAACTCACAAAGATAGGAACCCAATTGTTCCTTTACAACCAATCATTGATGCTCATCCATTTTTCTAGAAGGTTCTTAATTTTAATGATGATACTAATTCTATTGTGCCCTTAATCTTAGAGTGTGCATAGGGTTATGAGTAATCATCTTGTGGCTACA
The DNA here is from genome assembly GCA_007115665.2 of Sequoiadendron giganteum. NCBI lineage: Eukaryota > Viridiplantae > Streptophyta > Pinopsida > Cupressales > Cupressaceae > Sequoiadendron > Sequoiadendron giganteum. The sequence goes on from CM021103.1 coordinate 582,128,791, forward strand.
TTAACTCTTAATTAAGTTATATGGTTATTATTTAGATATTTAGGTCTTTCTAAGAGTCATATTTAAGTTTTTGATTCAACCTAGATGGTGACCAAGACATAACTAGGTATGCATAGGAGCTAGAGGTAAGTTTATTATTATCATATTATGGATTGTGTTTTTATTGGAGATATCTAAATTTTTTCCTCCTAGAAGTGGCTTGTTATTTTTAGTTATTATGAATTATTTGTAAAATATTTCATATTATATTCCTCTTGTGTGCATGTTATTTTATTGCAAATGGTATCAAAGCATGATTAGCATTGTAAAGGGAGGAAACAAGGTGTTTTTTAATATTGGAGGTTATTTTGAGAGGTGCATATCTTTTGTATTTAAGAAAATAAATTTTATTTTTGGAGATTTTTTAAAGAAAATATTAAAGATACTACAATCCAAATTCAAAGAAACTCGAGATAAATTAAGTGACTTTTGCATAATTAGGGTTTCCACCAAATTCACTCTCAAGGCTGTAAATCAGCTAATTTATTGGATATTTATCTTCAAAAGTGACATATAGGCCCTTGTAAGTTATAGTAAAATATGTTTATTACTTAGAATTTGATTTGTGTGATTTGTAAAATTATTTTTCCCGACATGATTACAGATTGAGGATATTACTCTAAATGAGGAAATCAACAAGGTTAAGGAATAAATTTTATCATTGAAGAGGGATGACTAAGGGAAATTATTTATAGAAGAAGGATATGCAGAAGGAGATGAATGATTTAAATTCACTTATTCAAGGTATGAGATATAAGGGATAAGATTCACATCATGAGGTGGAAGATAATGCTTTTATTGCATATGATTTTTGGGGGTTGGAATTAGATCTCAAGAAGAATCAACTCTCAATTAATCCTATACCTAGTAATTTCACACCAAAATTAGATATGAGAAATCTTGATAACAAGGATCTAACCAATTGGCTTTGCCAAATGGAGTAGTTATTTTATCTTCACCATGTTTCAATTCAAAAAAAGGTGGTAGTGGAATCATTATACTTGGAACCAAACCAATTTATTTGGTATTGATGGTTATGTGAAGAGAATAAAAAGAGGGGTTATGTGGTCATATGGTTAGTTTTTCAAGAGGAACTTGCTATCCATAATTTTATGTATCGCTACTTTTTCCAACTCACTAAATTAAAGCAAATAACTGTGATCAAGGGCTATACTCATCAATTTCAAATCTGGTGTCTAAGAGTGGAGAATATTACTAAATAAATTTTGAAGGAATTATTTCTAGGAAATTTAAAGGACTACATAAAATATGAGGTGCTTTTTTCCAACCATAATCCTTGTCTTAAGCAATACTTATGGAAAAAGATGTTGAGGAAAAAATTACCAATGGGTAACAAGGGATTGTAAACATAAGAGAAAGGAGACTGACACGGTCATGGCCTCAGCCTACCAAGTTGACTCCACAATTAATTGAAGAGAAGAGAGAAAAATGGATATGTTTTAATTGTGATAGAAAATATAGTCATGATCATAAATATGTTGAAAATAAATTATTATGCATTGAAGGTCCAAATGAGGAAGAAGAGAAGGAAGAATTAATATTATATGGAGAAAATGAGATTAAAGAGGAATCTAGAGATACACACCCTATCATTTCTTATCATGCTCTTTTTATTTTAAGTGTCCCGCAAATTTTTTAAAGTGGTGAGTTTCCTAAAGAGAGAGAGAGAGAGAGAGAGAGTAACAGTGTTGGATGACTTTGGAAGCACTCACAAATTCATTAACAAGAATTTAGTTGTCTAAATTACCCTACTCTAGAATTCTAGGTCCAAATTATAGATGGGGATATTGTTAGTTATTCAAAACAAAATGCAGCATTAAATTAACCATGGGGGAATATCGACTTGATTTCCCAATGTTTTCTATTCCCATGGGTGCAAAAAATATATAGTACTAGGAGTACAATCTATCACTACTTTAGGAACAATTTAGATAAAATTTCAAGAGCTATTCATGATATTTCACTCAAAAGGAAAGATAGTGGAGCTAAGAGTATTATGTGCAAAGTCACCACATATGGTAAGCTCTCATCAAATACAAAATTTTATTAAGAAAGGAGATGATGGATTTGTGGCCTAATTTTTCATTAACAACTTGTCAATTAGATGCTCCTACACATTTAGATCTACGAGAAATTATAGATCATCATTCAATGGTTTTTGGAGATATTCCTAAAGTATTTCCTCCTAAAAGGTATAATTATTATTTCATACAACTAGTTTCTAGGAGATCCAACCACTTGACATTGGGCCTTACAAGTACCCTTTACAAAAAAGTTGAGTTAAAAAATATTGTTCAACATATGTTAGAGGCTAGTATAATAAAGCATAGTCAAATTCATTTCTCCTCTCCTATGGTGATGGTTCATAAGAAGGATCAAATATGGAAAGTGCCAAAACTATAGACTAATCAACATGTACACCATCAAAGATAGGTTTATTATTCTAGTCATTGATGATTTACTAGATGAATTGACTGGAGCTATATTTTTTGCAAAGCTAGATCTTAGATTTGGTTATCACCAAATCCAAATTAAGGAATAGGATATTCACAAGATAGAATTTATAACTCATGAGAATCATTATGATTTTCTCTTGGTGTCATTTTCTTTTACTAATACTCCATCTACATTTCAAAGCTTGATGAATCCTATTTTTAAGAATTTTTTGAGAAATTTTGTATTTGTGTTATTTAATAATATATTAATTTATAGAAAGACATGGGAAGAAAATTTGGACCATGTAGATCAAACATTAAAATTTATTAAAGACCAACAACTCTATTATATGTCTTGCAGGTGAAATTTTAGTCTCAAAGAGGTGGAGTACTTGGGACACATAGTATCACATGAAGGAGTTAAGGTTGATCGTAACAAAATTAAGGCTCTCATGAAATGGCCTATTCACAAATCTATTAAGAAATGTAGGGTTTTCCTAAGAGTCACTAGATATTATAAAATATTTGTGAAGAACTATGGTTGTATAGAAACATGCCTCATATCTCAATTGGAGAAGGATTATTTTTAATTAATGAGTTATCAAATGGAACATTTGAGATATTAAAGGAGGTTGTGTGTACTAATCTAGTTCTAGTCACTCCAAAATTCATCAAGGATTTTTTTGTGGAGTTTGATGCTTAAAGTAATGGTATAAGTATATTTCTCATACAAGAGGGTGGACCCATCACTTTTTAGAGTCATCAATTGAAGGGTAAGAATCAACTCAAACCCATTTATAAGAAGGAAAGGATACCTATTATTTATCAAGCAGTGGAGACCACATCTAGTGGGTAGAAACTTCAAATTTATGATTAATCATGATAGTTTAAGATATTTTCTAAAGAAAAATATTATCTTAAATGGGTCACTAAGATGTTGGGTTATGATTTTGAGATTGTATATAATAAAGGGAAGGATAATATTGTGGAAGATGCATTATCTAGGAAGGATGAGAAGCGCGAGGCATTATTATGTTTTATTTCAATATTATAAGTAGATTGGGTGGAAGAATCCAAAGAAGAGTGGTAGAATAATGTTACTAAAATAAATCTCATTCAAAAATATAAATTAATCCTAGTAGTTCAAATATGTTTTTTTGGAAGGGAGATGCTTTGTGGTGTAAGGAAGCTAAGGTAGTAGAACAACTTCCTACACTAATATTGAAAGGAGAGTTATGAAAAAACTTTTTAGATCTAAATGGTTATAGAAATTTAAACATAAATAAACATAAATAATATTCATACCACAACACAGAGATTTACATGGGACCCTTTCGGGAGAAAACCCCACTCTAAAAGTTGCCTAATATATTATTCAGAAATCAACAAGATTACAATATATTTGTAAGGAAATATTTCTCACAAGAGTATCACCAACCAAAGATATGGAGACAACTCAATATTTATAAGACTCTTGCACACAACCTCCATCTCATGCACCTAATAAATAGGAGATACAATACATGAAACTGTCAAACGGTATTCCAAAACCATGAGATAAAACCACCTAAAAAGTGGCACCCATCTTTATCTCCAATAAAAAATTCCTATGATGTGTAAAAACACACACCACCACATGTAACTCCCCATTTACAACTCATTTTTGTGTCCAACACATTTTTACCTCCCATTTCAAGAGACCCAACTTCTAGAGGCCATAAATTTTGATCTAGGTGTCTGATTGATGAACCGTTTGAACCGCTAGAAAGATCATGAAGTACTCTATCAAGATATAACTGGTTTTTCTATTTACAACCACTTTAAATCCCAAACAATGCCTCTAAAGCATTCAAACCAGACTTTTAAAAATGAAAACTTTTATATCTTCAAATCCAAACATGATCTTACAATGAAACTTTATGAGCATGTTTATTTAGCCAATTTGAAGCTTTGGGGAAAATTATGCATCAATCCATACTCAAATGTAAACTTAATATATATAGTAAAACCTCATGTAATTGCAAGGTTGAGACACCATTTTTCTTATATTCTCTCACTTGTCAAACACCATACAAGAGAAAAGGGGGTATCAACACTATAATTTAATCACTAGGGGTTGTGAGGCCTATAGACTCCAAACACCATTTGAACTTCTCTATACTCACAAGCTTAGTTAAATAATTTACAACATTCATAAGATTTTATACGTTAACCAACTTCGCTCTTTCATCCTCAACTATATCTCTAACAAAATGATATTAGACATCAATGTGCTTGGTTTTGGCATGAAATGTTGAGTTCTTAGCTAGATAGATCGAACTATGACTATCACAATAAACTATCACTATACCTCGTTTAATTCCAATGTTTGAACATAGACTCTTAATCCAAATTTCTTCTTTACAAGCATGAGTATCTATCATATACTCAGCTTCAGTAGTGGACAAAGAAACCACATCTTGTTGCTTACTCATCCAACTGATTGCACCACCAAATAAATTAATATATAAGCATTGGTGGATCTTCTTCTATCAACATCACCTGCCTATTCTGAATCCACGTAACCACGAATATTGAGGTATTTTCCATCTCCAACCATATTACCATGATATCACAACGAATACTTTGAGGTGCCCTACAAATATCTAAAGAATCTCTTAACTACATCCTACTAGGATTAGACATATATCTAGAAAGAAATCCCATTGCTTGGGCAGTGTCTAGTCTAGAACAGACCATAGAAAACATCAAACTTCTAACTGCACTCTGGTAAGGCACTCTATTCATTTCTTCCATCTCCAATGGGGATGTTGGAAAATCTAAAGAAAATTTTATTCCAACTATAAAAGGAACACAAAATGGTCTACAATCATGCATGTTAAACCTCTATAAAACTAAATTGACATACTTACGTTGGCCAAGCGATAGCTTTCTATTAACTCTATCTCTTCTAATTTTCATTCCAAGAATGTGTTTAGCTGCACCAAGATCTTGCATTTCAAATTTAATTGCAAGTTGAGATTTTAGTTCTAAGAGAATTCCTTTCCCTTTACCAATAAATAACATATCATCAACATATAATGCCATAAACAAGAAACAATCTCCATAAAATTTATAATAAACACAATGACTTGATTTATAATGCTCAAGTCCCAAACTCAACACATATGTATCAATTTTTTTGTACATCCTAGGAATTTATTTGAGGCTATACAAATATTTATTCAATTTAAAAACTATATTACTTTTACCTTTCACCATGTAGTGTTCTAGCCGTGTCATGTAAATATCCTCCAAATCACCATAAAGGAAAGTCATTTTACATCCATTTGCTCAACCTCTAGAACATTAGTAGCAACAATAGAAATTAAGAATCTAATGGATGCCATTTTTATAACAAGATAAAATATCTCACCATAATCAACACCTCAACTTGAGATTAACCCTTTGCAACCAACTATGCTTTGTACTTCTCAATACCTCCATCTAGACCCATATTTTTCTTGAACACCCATTTGCAACCAACAAGTTTTTGTCCTTCAGGTAATGGTACAAGATCCCATGTATCATTATTTTTCAAAGCTTCCATTTCTTCATCCATATAAATCTTCCAAGATTTTGCATCATTCATACCTAATTCCTCTTCTACAAATCAGGGTTCATCAATGTTAGTATTCAAATCAAAAATACATCTCCAATCCTCAAATGAATACCTTTAAGGTGGTTTCCTTGTAGACCTTTGAACAAGTTGAGTTGGAGGTTCTTCCTTCTCTTCTAAAGATTCAGAGTTAGATGATCTCTTCTCAACTTCTTGTCCATCCAAAGGCCTCAATTCAACTTACTTAGGTGTAGAAATAATTTGAATCACATCTTCCCACTTATTTGGTTCTTGTTGTAATATAACAGAAGAAGACTTAGTTTCTCTAAAAATAACATTTCTACTATATATTACCTTTTGTGCTATAGGATCCCAAAGCTTGTATCCTTTCACACCATAGTTATATCCAATGAAGATATGTTTTACAACCTTGTTCTCTGACTTTGTTCACTTCTCCTTTGGTACATGTGCATATGCCTCAACCAAAAACTCTAAGATGTCTCAATAAAATTTTGTAACTTGACCATGCCTCTATAGGTGTCTTATTAACAAGAGTCAATGTAGGAGACTTGTTAATCACCTATAACAAGCAGTGGTAACAACTTCAGCCCAAAACCTTTGTTCTAGACTAACACCACTCAACATAATCCTAGCCTTCTCCATCAATTTCATGTTCATTCTTTTTGCAACTCCATTCTACTATGGAGAATACAGAGTTATCTTTTGTCTCAAATTCCACAATATTTATAGAATATATCAAAATCATTAGAGAAAAACTCAATGCCATTATCATTCCTCAAACATTTTATTTTCTTTCCAGTTTGTAACTCAACCATTGTTTTAAATTCTTTAAATCAACTAAAAACTTTAGATTTACTCTTTAGAAAATATACCCATGTCCTTCTACTATAATCATCAACAAATGAAACATGATATATGTATTTTCCAATCGAAGGAACATCTACAAGACCAAACATATCAAAATGAATAAGATCCAATACACCACAAGATTTATGAGAACTCAAGTAAAATTGAACGCGATTTTATTTTCCATGAATGCAATTCTCACATAAATCAAGATCAAGATTACAATCAAACAACCTTTCAACAAGATTTTTATGTTTCAGGGCCCTTAGACCCTTTTATCCAATGTGACCAAGTCTCTTGTGTCATAGCATAGTCTTCTCTATAGGTAACTTTAATTCAGAATAAAGATCACTCTTGGGTACCTAGAAGCCATGGCTATCTATTGAAGATGAAACCCTCACCTCTTTCAATAAATTAGCCACAATATTTCTTTTTCACAAAAGTACTATTGCTCTCAACAATGCATGCATCAAGTTTATATAGTGTGCCATATCTAACACCTTTAATGATCACCATAACACCTCTAACCATATTGCATCTTTCATCAGAAAATACTACATGCACACCTACATCTATTAGTTTTCTCACAAATAAAAAATTTTGTGCTAATCCAAGGATATGCAACACACCATTAATATTTTTTATTCTACCATCAAGAAACCTGGTTCTAAATTTATCGTGACCAATAATTTTTAAACAAGAATCATCACCCAAGTACACCTTAACTCCATCAAGTTCTTCATATTCAAAAAACCAATCTATATTTGAGGTCATATGAAAATATGCACTTGATTCAATGGACCATGCATCATTACCTACACAAGTGGCCAAAGCTGAAAAAAATACATAACCATCTTCCTTCTTATATTGGAGCATCTATAGGACTAAACACATTATAATGAATAATATCCAATACACCACAAGATTTATGAGAACTCGAGTAAAATTAAACGCAATTTTTTTCCATAAATCCAATGCTCTCATAAATCAAGATCAAGATTACAATCAAACAACCCTTCAACAAGGTTTTTATTTTCCATGGCCCTTAAACCCTTTTCAACAATGTGGCCAAGTCTTTGGTGTCATAACATAGTATTTTATGTAGGTAACTTTGATTCAAAAGAAAGAGCACCATTAGGTACCTAGAAGCCATGACCATCCACTGAAGATGAAACCCTCGCCTCTTCCAACAAAGTAGTCACAGTATTTCTTTTCACAAAAGTACTATTACACTCAACAATGCATACATCAAGTTTATATAGCATGCCATATCTAACACCTCTATAAATAACCATAGCACCTCTAACCATCTTGTATCTTGCATCATAAAGACTACATGCACACCTGCATCTATTAGTTTTCTCATAGATAACAATTTGTTTGCTAATCCAGGGATATGCAACACACCATTAATCCTTTTTTATTCTACCGTCAGGAAAATTGGTTCTAAATTTACCATGACCAATAATATTTAAACAAGAATCATCACCCAAGTACACCTTACCTCCATCAAATTATTTATATTCAAAAAATTAATCTCTATTTGAGGTCATATGAAAAGATGCACTTGAGTCAATGAACCATGAATCATTGCCTGTATGAGTGGCCAAAGTTGCAAAAAATGCATCATCTTCCTTCTCATATTCAGAATCAGAATCAGATATTTTCTTCTTCTTCTTCTTATTTTCTTCTTTGCACTCCTTACAAATGTGTTTAGGCTTACCATAGTTCCAACGAATAGCTTTGGACTTTCTAGGAGATTTGGATCTCTCCTTGGATTTGGACTTATCACGCTTCTTTTTCTTCTTACATTTTTCCTTAGGTCTTTCACAAACATTTAGGGCCTCCTTAGCACTAATGGATACCTTTCTCCTCATCTCTTTAGAGAGAAAAGAACCATGTTTATTCTTCAAGATAATAAAAGTACTCCCAATAGCCATAAGAAGAGAATCCCACAAATCAAGCAAAGAACAAAATAAGATCTAACATTTCTCCTCCTCATCCAATTTGACACCAACTGATTCTAATTGAGCCACCAAAATATTGAATTCTTAGGTGGTATGTAATTCATCCACCCTCTTCCACCCTCAAGGAATATAATTTCTTCCTCACTAAAGATTTGGCTTGATGCATTTCACCAGCTTTCTTCCATAGTTTTTGTGTAAAGGTTTCTTCATGGAAATTGATCATAATAGAGTATTTCAAACACGATATGATTATACCCTAGGCTTTATGGTCCATAACATCATATTGAGAAAAAAATTAGGATCTACAAGCATCATAAAATTATCATCAATAGCATCCCACAAATCTCAATCTATTAACAGATCCTCCATCTTCAACTTCCACATCTCAAAATTGTTTCTAGAAAAATTCTCTACCTCTATTCTCCTTGATGTGCTTTCCATTTTAAATTCCTGCAACAAGATCACAAAGTATCTTTTGCACAAGCTCCCACTTAAACCTGGACTAGTTCAAAAACTCCAACAACCCACAACTGAAACCAAAGGTGATCGAGCTCTGATGCCACTAGTAAGGAAGCTAAGGTAGCGGAAAAACTTCCTCCACTAATCTTGAGAGGAGGGTTATGTAAAAACCTTTCAGATCTAAAAATTTAAATAAACAAACAAAAATAAACAGGGATATTATTCATACCACAATACAGTGATTTATGTAGGGGACAACCCTTTTTGGAGGAAAACCCCACACTCCAAAAGTCGCCCAATATATTATTCATAAATAAACAAGATTACAATATACTTGTAGAGAAAGCTTTCTTAGAAGAGTATCACCAACCAGAGATCTAAAGGAAACTCAACAGCTATAAGACTCTTACACACAACCTTCATCTCATGCACCTAATATATTGGAGATACAATACATGAAACTATCAAACGATATTACAAAACCATGAGCTAAAACCACCTAAAAAGTGGTGCCCATCTTTATCTCCAATAACAGATGTATATGATGTTTCAAAACACACACCACCACATGTAGCTCCCCGTTTACAACTCATTTATGTGTCCAACACATTTTTACATATCCCATTTCAGGAGACCCAACTTTTGGAGGTCATAACTTTTGATCTAGGTGTCTGATTGACGAACCATTTGAGCCAACAGAAATCTTGTGAAGCACTCTATCAAGCTATAGCCTAATACACTAGTTACAACCACTTTCAAGCCTCAAAAATTCCTCTAATGCCTTCAAATCAGACTTTGAAGTTTGAAAAATAAAAACTTTAATGTCTTCAAATCCATACATGATCTTGTGATGAAACTTTACAAGCATGTTTAAATTTAACCAATCTAAAGCTTTTGGGGAAAAATTTGCATCAATCCATGCTTAAATTTAAACTTACTATAAATAGTAACCTCATGTAATTGCAAGGTTGAGACACCATTTTTCTTACATGTGGTATATAGAGAGATTATACCTATGCAATAATTTCACTCTCAAACACAATATTTTGGAAGAGCTTCATGGTTATCTAACTGGGGATTATTCATGATTTTTGAAGACATGTTATCAAATGAAGCAAGGTTTCTTTTGGGAATGGCTTAAATGTGATGTTCAAAATTTTGTGGTGGAATGTTTGGTATGTCAAATAAATAAAAGGGAGATAGTTAAGACACTTTATTTTATGCAACCCTTAGTTATTCCTAGCTAATGATGGGAAGAGGTCTCCATGGATTTCATCAAAATGATTTCAATATTTAAAGGTAAGAATATCATCACAACAATGGTGGATCACCTTATTAAATATGTATTTTATTGCATTATCTCATCCTCTTACAACAAGAATAGTGGAAAAAAAATTGGATAATATATAAAAGCTACATGGTACACCTAAGGTTATTATCAATGACCATGATCCTATCTTTACTAGTAATGTTTGGACAAATTTATTCTCTAGTTTGGGTTCTCAATTGGCTCGTTTCTTCATACCATCATCAATCTGATGGGAAATAATAAGTCCTTGGAAGGGTATCTGCGTTTTTTCACTTTAGATAAGAAATCTCAATCAGTAGATTGGCTACCATGAGCAAAATGGTGGTATAACACTTCCTTCCATAGTTCATAAAAAACATCTCCATTTATGGTATTATATGGTTATCATCCTCCATCCATCACATCATCATTAAGGGTGACACTGATATTTCTAGTTGTTGAGGACCACATACATCATCAACAACAAGTACTTTCAAGACTCAGAGAGAATTTGGCCATGGCAAATTAAATGAAGCAACAAGTTATCCAAAACTCTAGTGAATGGATTTTTTAGGTTGGGGACTAGGTTTTCTCAAGATTATAGCCTTATAATAAAATTTCCCTAAAGTAACAAATAAATAACAATAAATTTTCCCCAAAATATTTGGCCCATACCAAATCATGCAAAAGATAGAAAGCTTCATCTACAAGCTTGAGTTACCTCCAACATCAAAGATACATTTAGTTTTTCATATTTCCTATTTGAAAAAAGTGATTGGGTGTAATATCCTTACACCTATAGTATTATTAGAGCTAGATGAATAAGGAAGAAACATATTGGACTAGAGATAATTTTTCAGACATGCACAAAGAAGCTAAGGACTATAACACTCACTAAGTATCTCATTTAGTGGCAGAAGTTACTAGTTGAAAATGTCAAATAGGAGGATGAAGAGTTCATCCAAAAGCATCCACACTTGATTAGAATTGAGAATAATGCTTCTCTGAAGAGGGGGCATGATTTTTCCCTTAATCTGAGTGTGCATAGGGTTATGAGTAGTCATCTTGTAGCTAACTATTGTGTGCATAAGGTTATGAGAAGACAACTTATGGCTACCTATCGTGCGCATGGGGTTATGAGTAGTCAACATGTGGCTACCTTAACTCTTAATTAAGTTATCTGATCATTATTTAGACATTTAGGTCTTCCTAGGGGCATATTTAAGTGCCTAAGTTATCGTGGGTGGCATCCAATAAATAGGTATATATAGGAGCTAGAGGTAAAATTATTGTTATCAAATCATGAATTATGTTCTAATTAAAAATATTTGGAGGTTTACCCCTTGAAGTGACTTCTTATTCTCTATTATTATCAAATATTTACAAAATATTTTATCTTATATTCCTCTTTTGTGCAATTTATTTCATTACAAATCCTCATTCTTTTATAGGACACAAGCTTATGCTCATAGCTACAAATTATTCTACTTGATGGAATAAAGATCAACTATACAATAATTACACCACCAATATTATTATGAGATTCCTTGAGGAGCACATTGTTCCTAATTTTGGGATGTTTCTCTCTTTAGTTTGTGATAATACTCCAACATGTTCTTATATTTAATTTTCAACTTAAGTATATGACAATAAGATAATTCTTATTTTTGGCTAATTATTATCCACAAGGAAATGGTGTTGTTGAGTCTATGAATAAGAATTTACTAAATATTTTAAAGAAAAACTTAAAGAATAATCGTAAAGAGTAGCATACTATACTTAAATTCACTTTATAATTTGATAGGACAAGGATTAAGTATCACTTAAGTGAATCTAGTCAATGGTCAAGAACCATTTTTTTCTAGTTAATCCTAAGATTCTCACTTTTTAATTCATAAGAGATTACCTAGAAATTGATGACAAAGTTAAGGCTATATTGTTGAACTTACTACAACTTAATGAAAAGAGAAATATAGTCTAAGAACGCTTCAATAAACACCAAGCTATGGTTAAGAGATAGTTTGATGAAATACTAAAGGTTAAGGCTTTAAAGATAGCCTATTTATTTTGAATTTTGGATAAAGCACGTGAGAAAAAAAAAGAAGAGAATATGTTAATTTGACGCATTGCTTGTTCCTTTTTAAATCTCTAAGATTTTAGGAGAAAACATTCAACCTTCAAACTTTGAATAGGGAGGTTGTTCCATTCGAAGCATTATTTTCATTCCCAGTTTTCACAAGTTTTGTTTTGTAGATATTTTGTATATAATGTCATTTGTTCACTATTTTAATTTGGTTTGGTATTTGATTTGTTGTTTTGTTATATCTTTGGTTTAATCTAGTTTAGTGTTTGATTTTATGTCATTGATGAGTTCAATTTTTAAGTCTGATTTTATTTGCTAGGGGTATCCATTTCATTTTTAAGGGAAGAGGGTTGATGATGAATGACACTAATGTTGATTTGTTGTTATATATTACTATTTTTAATGTTAAAAAGCATGTTTTCAGTTTAGATTTGATGATAGAACAGCAATATATATTTTAAATATTCATGATTTAACTTACTTTGATGAACTAGTTTGACATGTGATAACATTTTCTTAGAATTTTACACAAACTACATGCTAATAATTTTGAGCTTGTTTGGATTAATTAGTATATCAAGTGAAATAACTGCAAAAGAAAATCTAAATTGTCATCATGATCCCCAACCTATAAATAGACTTTTTTCCTTGATATTATGTTAAAAAAACAAACAACATGAAAAAGAAATGACAAAAGTTAATTTTAAGTGATTTAAATAATCTCTATCAAGACTATAAATACATGGCTAGCAGTAACTCTTGCCTAGAGTGGAATCAATGATAACTAATTGGGACTATTCAGTGAACTTTTTAGACTCGGGTATTTCTTTAAACCCGTTTGGGTGACCAGAGATGAGTCTATGAGTAACGTTGAATCCACAGAGTTATTACCAAAATCTAATTGAATTGAAATTAAAATCAAAACAAAGCATAAACTGTGACAGTTGTTAAACACGTACAGTCCATTCAAGATAATTGATTCAATTTGAAACTAGTTATAACATGACTAGATTTGATACTTGTTTTTGTATGGTTGCAGATAGATACATGGCACCTTCATGGACAACTAGGAAATCTGAAGATCACAGGCAAGATTGCTAAGTGCAAAGTGGTTGAAGATGAAGACTAGATGCTACAAAGTGAAGAATCTCAATGCAAATATAAGGACTAAATTTTGTATATGGAAAATAAGATACAACTTGCTAAAGCAATGAAGAGATTATTTAAAACTTGTTTTTGGTTGAATTCCTTGTTATCTAATACAAGGAAACTCAGTAACGGTATGTGGATGAATCAACAAACCCTGTGTCATATTTTAATATGAGGATTTGCATGGAGATTGTCAAGGTTTGTGACAATGTGCGGTGGAGGTAACTAATCTTGTGATTTGTTGACATGAGGATTTGCATTGAGATTATTATCAAAGAAATTATGACAGGGAATGTTAGTGGTGATCAAAAGAGGTGTTAGAATATCAAGTTTAATGTTTCAGGCAAATTCACTGTCAATAAGTTTACTTCTAACAATTTATTGTCATGACAAATTTATTTTGTGGAAAATTCACTGCCAACAATATGATATGAATTGTTGATGATGAATTTTCCACGAGATGAATTTACATGGCAATGAATTGTTGGAGGTGAAATTGTTGACAGTGAATTGTTGGTGGTGATATTTTCTCGAACCCAAGTCTAAATGAGTTCAAAGGGGATACATTTGCAGAGTACCTTCCTTATACATTTGGCAAAGAGATGCAGGCCTATAAGATAAGAAAATCTCGACATGGAGATATTTGAACATGAAGCCAAAGAGCAGTTTGAAGCTTTGTGCATTGGAAATATAATCCAGAGGGCGGTTATATAAAGGGATTTGACCAAGGGACTTGTGTCATCTAATAAGAAAGGTAGTTTTAGAGCCCTATTTCCAAAGGAATTATACATTGAGACTATACTTGAGAATTGCTACCAAGGAATAATGCCACAAGCATTAAATTCAGGTTGCTTTAGAGGCTTTAGATTATAAATAAAGGATTAATCTAAGCCGTTAGATTATAATTTACATAATTTTATCTTCATAAAGACAAGTTGTAAGACTATATGATAGTTAGAAGTTTTTTTCTTGCATTTTAAGATTATTATTATTTTTTCTGATTTTTTCAGTTCTTCGGACAATAAATAATGTTGTTGTTTATGTATTTTTAATAATTCAATTAAATAAGATAGATTTTCATATGTTAGCTCAAAAATCTCATGAATTTAAAGTTTTGAAAGATCATGTTTTAGATTTGCTCATGCATATGATAATTTGTTGCATGTTTCTTCATCTTTATATTTTTCTCAAATTATTGCACCTTTCTTGTCACTTATTGTGTGAGAATTCATCAAAAAAGAGTAATTATTTAAAGATTTATCTTCACAATAGAATTATGATGTTCTATGATTACAAAATAAGAGATCACTCTTTTTTTCTTGTTATCTTTTGCAATTTTTTATGCAGTTGATTAGATTAGGATATAGGTTAGGAGTACAGTTGTAATCTAATTTTATAAATTTTTATTTTATTGATTATAAGTGATTTTTGTTGCTAATTGTACTATGAAATGATAAGATTAAAGCATAGTATTGAACAACCACATCATCAAGATCCAAGAAGTCATCGAAATCCTCATCCAAGTCATCCAAGAAGGGATAAGATCCCTCATCATCCAAAAAGGGATGAGATCCCTCAAAATCAAAATTATTGTTGTCCTCCACAATTGGAAGAGGGTTAGCGAAGGGCTGAGGGGGTGAAGCCTTACATGAATTAGAGGAAGGAGGCATCGAGCCCCCAGAGGCCACTATTGGGGCATTAGGGGAATGCGAGGGGTCCAACTAAGCAAAAAAAATCCCATGATTTCACCAAATGAAATCTGCCTTTAGATCACTTGCCTTCTTAAGCCTGAAATTTTGTGAAGTTGCAACCTTGGGGGAAGTGCAACCAGCAATTTTTTGACTGAGCTTTTTGCAGCAAAAATGCCTGAAGGGGAGACCCTCATAATTAAGGAATTGGGTCCAAGTCTCGAAGGCTAAATGGATCAAAACAGAGTGGTGCACCAGTTTGGATATGTCAATGATGGCACAGACTCTGGTGAATCAATAATGGGGGGGTCCAGCATCCACCCTAATAAATGATCCAAATTGTCGATCATATATTTAATGAGCTCAGGTGCACGCATAATCAAAGGTAGGTTGTACAGCCTTGTCTAGATGGGAACCAAGGTGATCTTAACCGTAGCAAGATCAAAGAATGGGGACCAATCTGTTCGGAAGAGGCCAGATTGACCAAAAAACCAAGGGCACTATAATTTGACAAAGTTACAATCCTCCACAAAGGCATAGCGAAGCAGGAAAAAACCATAATCCAAAATGTCGATGTCTGGAAGGGTCAAATTGTTCCAAGTAGTCTTCATCTAGTCAATGAATTGAGCCACCTCGAGCCTCTTGCACAAACAGCGAACAAAAAGAGATATGTTCCCAAAATCATCCAAAAAATCACCAATTCATGAATCAGGAAAATGAAAGTCGACAAAGGTGTTCGTCAAGCGAATCACCATGTCACCCAGAGAGCAGATTTTAGGTGTAGGAGGTTACAAAGAGGGAAAATTAGAGGGTTGCGGAGAGAAATCATGAGTGACCTAAGTTTTATAAAACTCAGAGCAAACATGAAAGGGATTATGCCGGTTCCGATAGTTGTCAATGAGGAGGGGAGCAACTGGCCCAGGAGAGTTTGGAGGCAGATTTGGCACAACTAAAGGTGGGATATCCACACGCGACCCCTCCACAAGCTTAGCAGCATGCACCTTTCCCTTTTTTTGGGCTTCGCACTAGATCGAAGCTCCCGACGTTGTCCTCCATCTGTTGCCCCATCTGCATGAGGGTTTTGCACCTTCACACATCACGCAACAGAGAAAACAAAATTGTGATACTATTTTCTTTACAATTTTGATTGACTACATGTTGAGAATTTATACATTCTAATGACAAAGCAAGTACATATTTTTTGAGACAAATAATAAAAAAATAACCTTCAAGGATTCCAGAGGGTGTAACCCTTTCAATAAGTACTGCCCCAGAATAAAGTAGTATGGAAAAAAAAGGAAAAGAATGAGAGCACTGAGGTTGGGGTAGAAAATAAATTTGATATAATTTGGATATGTTCAAACAAATAATTCACAATATGTGTCGGCCTCCTATATTGATCCAACAACTAAGCCCTCACAGCTGTGATTTAGAGATTGGACATCTAACCTGAATAGCCATTTTAATTATCATCAAGGTGCATTTAAATTATCAACCCAAGGACGTAAATTTGAAATGGGTCAGCACTGTATGTGCACTAGGAATCCAAAGTAGCCATATTCATCCTACAGCTAAGAAAGACACAATGCTGAAAGTCAATTGCTTGGAAGGAAATAACATAAGAGTTGAGCATCAACCAATAACTAAACTAAGCTGAAATGCATGACAGAAATGAAAATATGAGCAAACAAAATGGAAACTACTTTGTCTGCTTTGGCTGCAGGAACAGTCACAGAATGGAATTCTAGTGGCTGCAGGAATAGACAGTGCCAGATTCTTAACTAATTACTGAACATAAAATAATAACTAAACTAAACTAAGGTACATGACAGAATACTCACCAAGTGGGCCCCCTTGGATGAGTATCCCCTAAAACTACTGTAAACTCAGATGCACGAACTTATAACTTCATTTCATTCATTGAAAAACATGAGTACAATCGAGCAACATGACTGTATTACTGAAAAACTCAAGAGTGCAAGTACATCATCAGATTGAACAACCTTTGATTAGAACCCCTAAAGGAGCATCAGAGTCTTATTTATCTAATCACCTAGCAAGGCGGTCAACTCCAACGGATTCGGAGGATGCCACATTTGGGAAAGTGAATAAAGTGGAGAGGCGGCTATGCACGCATAGAATCTGTCAGGCATGTTTACCTTAACATGAATCTGGCACCGCAATAACACCTATATTTTCTCAACAAAAATTAAGACTATTACAAGGCGGTTACAGTTTGATTTGAATGAGGAATATTTCCGCCTTCAAAAGTCTTTCCTCCATTAAATGACCACCTTTTTGACCGGTATGGCGAATTACCAGTTGGCGGAATCTTCCCTAACTGTAGGCTTCTAATTATATATGTATGACAATATTAGTATGCACAACAACTGCATATATGTAACTATCTCAAAGTGGCATTCATTAATCACATGCAAAATTAACATAGATGGTTCATATAGCATTTCAATATCATTTAAAAGTCGTGAAAATGAGTTCATGTCGAAAGTCTATGGCTTTAAGGAAATATCATAAAAAGTTCAACATCCAAGCATCAAAGTCTATGACAACTGCAGCAAATGGATAACAAACTCTATCAATAATTAGACCATAAACTAGACTCATCAATATGGATGATAAAATGAGTGTTTCTAGATAGCATAATTATCAGGGAAGTGCTTCAAATAATAACAATCATAATGTCACTCCCAACAATGCAAAAAATTGTCCTAGTTTCACCAACTAGGCCTTTCAAACCTATGTTATGTCCTAGGGAAGAAGAGGTGCATGAAAAGGTTCTTAAGGCTGAAGTTCCAATTATAAATGATATTACAACATGTTATGTAGAGTACCAATTCCTCCTAGAAAAGAGATCTGGGTTGAAATTTCTCTTACCAACTTTATAAATTTGAATAAGTTGAGTATAAATAGCCCAAGGCTTGAACCAATGTTGTCAACTATCCCGAGAAATATGCAACATGTTTTTGGAAAGATGGCACTCCTCACCTTCCATAGACCTAAAAAATTCATAACCCATGCATGGATATATAAGTTGGACACATACATGTCCCTTATACCCATAACTAAGGATGAGACCATAAATTGTTTGACAATACATCTTGATGGCATTGCATATGAATGGTGGTAGGTCATGGATTGATAACTCAAGGTCATAGCTCCATCAACTCATATAATAAGATCTATACATTACTATTTAAAATGTTTGATAGGATGGGTCTTAAGGTGCATTTCAAGGAGCTAGCTTAGTTCAAGCAGTTTGGTTTGATGGAGAAATATGTGAAAAAATTACATAAACTAGTTGTGATGGTGTCTAATGTTTCAAATAAAAGTTTAACAATGTTTTAATTGAAGGAAATATTGAATCTCTCAGGGGTTTGGTTGAAGCCTTCAAATCACCTTCTCTCTAAGAAGAAATCTAAAGGGCCTTAAATCTAGAGTAATTATTCCAACGAGTAGGTTGTAGAAAAATAACTTCCCTCCATGTTCAACATCTTAAAAGCTACCCTTCAAAGAAGGAATTGGAGGATAGAAATGAATTGAGAAGAAAGAAACTTTGTTTCTTGTGTAAGGATCTTGGTCACTGGGACATAGATGCCTTGGTAAAGGGAAAGTGTGCTACATTGAAGTAGTCTCTAAGGATGAGTTAGGGGTTGAGTAACCTGAACTATAGAGTGAGGAAGAAGAGATAGTACCAAAAAGTGAAGCAAAAGAAGATAAATTAAAATATCAATATGGAAATTTATGAAGCACTATACCTAATCTATCAAGAACTCCAAGGTACAACCCTTTTCGAATTTGAGGAGTCCTAAAGGTAAAAAGAGTCTTTGTGTTGATCGATACTAGTTCCATGCACAACATCGTAAATGAAGGTATACTAACTAGATGAGGACTCAAGATGAAATACTTCAAGGGCTTCAATGTAATGATGGCTGATGGTTTTTCAATTACACTCAAAATATCTCTCAATTGAACCTAAATTTAGGATAGTATGATGTGAAGGATGACCTCTATATGGTTGGTATAGGAGATAAAGACATGGTTTTAGGTATTCAATGGTTGCATTCATTAGGAGAGATCATGTATAAAATTTCCAAACCATGAAGTTAATATTCCAATCAAAATAATAGGAAACAGTTCTTTGAGGGATAGCTAATGGAACACCTAAGATTGTATTTGCAAAGATGATGGAGAGAATTTTTAGCCATGGACAAGTAGATTGGTCAGTGCAGTACATAATATTCACAACCAAATCTCTTGAGAACAAGAAGGCGTACCCTATAGATGTGTAAAATATTTTAGACATGCACAACAAAGTATTTAAGAACATTCCTCCAAGGAGACCACTTGGCAGGGGCTCCAAGCATGTTATTAAGTTGTATGAGTGATTAAATCCTATCATTTCCACTCCTTACTACCACCATCGAAGGCATATGAAGGAAATTGAAAGAGAAATTAAGGAACTTATAGATAGGGGACACATCCATCTTGGTTCAAGCCCTTTTGCCTCCTCTATAGTCATCGTTAAAAAGGATGAAACAATGAGAATTTGTAATGACTATAAAGCTTTGAATAAGAAGACTATCAAAAATTTATATCAAATCCCTAGGATTCATGAATTAATAGATGAACTCCATTGAACAATTTATTTCTCAAAGATGAACCTCAAATTAAGCTACCATTAGATACAAATTTGAGAGAAGGGCATCCATATTGTAGCCTTTTGATGCCCATATGAGCACTATAAATTTTTAGTCATGCAATTTATCTTGACTAATGCTTCAACCACATTCCATTCATGTATGAACCAAATTTTTTTCCATCAACTAAGAAAATTTATCCTCATTTTATTTAACAACTGTATAGGAGCGAATTTGCACCCCTAATGCAAATTCCCTTTTTACCCCTCTCCACTTTAGAAAACCAAATGTGGAGGCTTAATTCCACTTAAGTCTATTGTTCTTCATCCACTTGGCACCCATTTTGAGTGTTGGTAGAGGCGTTTCTATCGAGGACACCCGCGCGGCGTGCAAACGTTCGTGCGGAGTGCTTACACCCATGGCAAATTCCTGTGATTGGAATCTACAGAGATGTTCTACTTCCTATTGGAAGTTGAAGTGTAACACCTCCCTTTGACTGGCTGACCCGAATATGGCCATTTCTTGACCTCCTTTCTTCATATTCATCTCTCATTCATCCATTCTCAGATCTTGATCATCTTTACACAATCTCTCAGCATTTTAGCATTTCACTCCAAGTATTGCAGCAATTTTCACACTCCATAGCAGCAATCCATCACTCCATAACTTCAATAGAGAAAGCATAGGATGACTCCATTGCAGCAGAGGCTTGATTTCCTCTCATCTTTCTCCTCCACTATCCTTGAGCGTTTTGGATGAAGGTGGTAAGCTCCTCACTCATCTTCTCTATTACTTGGTTGAGTTGGCACATTATTTTTTTGTAGTGTTTTGTGTGCTTTGCTTGTATTTCCTTCTTTATTGCATTATTTCTTTATCGTTGCAAACTTGGTTGTCTATGGAGGTGGAAACACCAAAACAGGGTTTGACTGAGGCAAACCCCTAAACAGCCCCCCAAAATTTTCCCTCTTTTTTTGTGTGTAGATAGAGATATCTTGGAGCGAGCTAGTGAATAAGCTATTGTATGAGACCATCTTCATCACCCTTGCGGTAATATACTTTCTTCATCACATTCATCTTTATGTTTCATACTTCATAGTGTTATTTTTCACCTTTAGAAACTCTTAACTAGGTTGTTAAGTTTATTTCTTAGTGGTTAGACCTTGTCTCCCTGGTTTTTTGGTCATACAGAAACCAGCGCACCTGAGAGATGCTAGCGCATCACGCTGTCATCCCAGAACCGTGCTCATTTCCTCTAACAAAGAGCTATTTGAGATACAGATTCGACCCTAAAAACTGACTCGCCTAGTCTCCTTTCAACTCTCAAGTTTGTAGAGTGATCAAAGTCCTCATCATTCTCATCTTGTCTATCATAAAACTCCTTTAAACTGAGGTAAGTTAAGGCAGCCATACTACTCTCAGCCTTTCCTGACCTGGGGCCTTGCAGTGGTTGGTCCCCCTCTCTTACATTTTTGGTGAACTTGACGTAAACCATTTTGGTTTCATTTTGCAATACTGAAAGTCCCTTTCCTCGTATCCTAGGAGCATTGTAGGTGTGAGTGTTGTGAGGCTCTCGCCTTGCAACCCAACCAACAACCCCTAGTAGGCGTAGTTGAAAGGTCCTGAAAGTGTTGCGTAATGAAACCTTGATTGGGTCACTATCTTATCACATAAACTTTAGGAGGCTCTGTGAAAGTATTGTTTAGTGTGTGTGATGGCCTCTTTCTTAAATCAACCTATTCCTTCTATGCAGCCTATGAGTAGTAGTACTCGTATAACCTTCACTTCACAGGACATGTCCATGGGCTTTAATAGGGAACCATCTCCTGTTTATATTTCTGCAAGGATAAATGGGAATACCGTAGCAAGTGTCCTCATTGATCCGACATCTCAAGTGAATATCATAACTGAGGAGATCATGTTAATAAAATTCATGCATAAGGATGGATATGATGCACCTAAAAGTACCATCTGCACACACGATGGACTTCCGTACCTCCTATAGGGAGTATTGTCCTATTGGTCCTCGTTGGACCTAAATTTGTGAATCTTAAGTTTGACATCATCCCCTGGTCTGAATTCTTCAGAGTGAAGCTAGATATCCCCTGGCTACTAGCTATGAATGAAGTTCCCTCGGTTGTACACAAGTGTCTAAAATTTGTTCATGGGGGTTTGGTACATGGTGTTGATGACACGAGTTATAGATCACCAGTTGCACGTGGCATCTATACCTTAGATTAATTTTGGCCTGCACCTATTGGTCCTCTCCTGCCCAGGAAGGACCTCCTATATCACACATATCAAAACTATAAGAAAGGACGTTCTAGGCTGAAAGTGAGATACCCTCCTTCGCCTTATGCTATCTCACATAGGGCTTTCCTGAAAGCTAATAGTGATTCTACCAAGGCATGAAGAAGAGAAGAAGAGAAGTGGTCCTGAGATCTTCCTTCCTGCTCTTTCGTTGTTGAGCCTGATGCCTCCTCTTGCTCTGTTGTGGTACCATCTTCTTGTCTCACGTTTGTGAGAGAATCCCATTGTGCCCACTTGGCAAAAGACAAAGCATCATGTTTTTGAGCTTCTTGTCTTACCCATGGAACCTAGGCCTGTTCGATATGGTAGAAAAAATCCCCTCATGGAGATTCCTCTATGTCCCAGCCTCCTCGGCCTCCTATGAATACTACTCCTAAAGAAATGAACGAGAAGAGGCCTACTGCCAAGGCGTTGGAGTTGATTCCTCCTACCGTTTCTGAACCTGCTCCTCTTTCTCTCATCTAGGAGTCTATACCTCCACTGGAAACAGTTGTGGAGGACACTCCCATGGCTAAACAGAATCCCTATGTTCCTTCGCAAACCCCGGCTTCTAGTTCAAAGAGTCACAGAAATCGCCTTCCACGCAAGCGTAAGTGCCGAAGAAAGGCTCTTCTGGCTAAGAAATTTTCCTTATAGAAGAAAGAAGAGGAGACAATTGCTCCTGTATCAAGACCTCCTATCGTGTCCTCCTCTCTCTTCCTTTTTGTGTCTGTCCAAACCAGCTTTGTATCGCTTTTGGATTCTGTTGCGAGAGCACATGCACCTAGAAAGGTGCAAGTGTTCATCACTCCTTCCGTGGAGTTTCCTTTATTGACACCCATTCCAAATGTCTCATCTTTTTTAAGGCCCGTGGATATTATTAACACTTTGATGGTATCTACTACGGTTCTTTCCTCCTCTCCCTCTACCCTTCTTGCTTCGTCTATGGGGAGTCTGCCTCTTCCGATGAAGAAAAAGGTAGAGAGTGGTCTCTCCAGCAATGGAGGACGTAAGAGTAGCCCACCTTTTCTAAAAAATTTTCTCTCACCAACTTGTTATGTCTTAGTGACGAAACCAGTCCCAGCCTCCCCCGAGTTTTTCACCGCTCTTGAATCACTCGGTGAGCTTAGCGGTGAACCTCGAGCGCAAACTCCTTTGTCTGTCGAGGTGAAACATGGCACTCTCATTAATTGTATGTTTAACTAGGTGGATGAAGTGCCGACCTTTCCAACAATATTTGCAAGGTCGTTGACCTTAGACCCACAAGATTTGAGTGACGGAGACCTCTCAAATCTTTCTTCCTTATCCCTTGTTGCAAGAGGATTGGAAGCTCCTCCCCTTAATATTACACCATTGCAGGCTCGTCATCCTTCCCCCTACGATGATCTAGAGTTGGAATTTGAGGACCTCTTGGTTGACCAATGTTAGGGGGAGACCCTCTTCTTGATCTTTAGATTAGATGTGTGTGTGTGTTGTGATGTGCTTCCCCCATGATTGTGCTATATGTGCCTGGATGACCCTCATCACCCCTGTTGGTTCTTGGATACAAGTGTGAAATTTGTGTCATAAACCTTCCTCTATGTGTATCATCATTCTTCCATGTTTTGGATTGACTTTCGACAAATTGGGGATGATACAAAGCGTTGGGGGCATTTAGGCTTCCTTCCATGTTGACCTAATCTTTTATTTTTACTTTGTCTTCTTGTGCATTTCTCACATGGCCTAATATAGTAGGGGGTTGATGGTAGTTCATTTATATACTATTATTATACTTCTATATATTTATGAGCAATTTTGACCCCGAAATATCAGGCTACCCCTATGCCCTTTGTATGTGTTCTCTTTTCTTTTGCTTTCTCTTTATCTTTCTCTCTTATTTTCTTGAGTTGTCCCTTTCATGTGCGACAACACCACTTCTACAATACTTGGTCTTCAAAAAATGCATTCATTTCCAACAAATCTTTTCTCAAGAATCTTCGGACACTTCTTTGTTATAATTGTTCTTGACTTGAAACTCTAACGAAACATGTTTCCTTCATCATGGGTTCGTAAAGAAAGGACTTGGGAACCTTCCTGCGAAGCGGGAATAGCTTTAGTCTTCCCCTCGCATGGGGTGCATATCCTTCCTTTCAAATTCCTTGATGAAGTGAAAATATTTCAAAATTATTCCTTGATGACGAATCGATTCGAGAAAGAAGGCATTGGATTTTGAACAGTGTGTCCCTCGAGTGGACCCTTTCTTTTCACATCGAGTTCCTGAGGGACCCCTTCAAAATATTCTATCTCTAAGGAGTTCCATGGCGTCTAGCTCGGGGGTAGCTCAACTAGACTGGTTTCACATCTTCGCGTCTAGCTAAGGGGCAACCTGAATAGACCTACTTCATGTCCTTTTGTCTAGCTTGGTGGAAACCCGACTAGACTTTACTCTTCAAACAGTGCGTCCCTTGAGTGGACCCCTCTTCCTTTTGAAGGGTTCCTAAGCGAGCCCTTTGAAAGTCTTCCAGCTTGGCGATGGTCTGCATGATTGTTCGTTCACTGGCCTGCATGGTCGCTTCTTGATGTGTTCTATTTGCGAGTAAACATGTCATCATTTCTGACTCTGCGGAGTCTCCTTTGCTCGGTCTCCCTCATGTGAGAGTTCTTGGGGGATACCTTTTCCTTGCAGGTTTGTGGGTCTATAAGGCGTCCTTCCTGGTTTCCTCCATGCTAGAGTTCTTGAAGGATACCTCCCTTGCAGGTCCGTAGGCCTGTAAGGTGCTTTCTTTCTGCAACTTTATGGTTCTACGGAGCTATGAAGTCCTTTTCTAATCTTGCACTTTCAGGTTCTTCAGACCGTGCTCTGTTTCCTCAACGGTTTAGGTATACATCTTTAACCTTACTACTTCTTCGATCTACTTTACCGAAACACTCACCAGTATTCATGCTCGCTAAAGTGGGGGGAAAATGTATAGGAGCGAATTTGCACCCCTAATTCAAATTCCCTTTTTACTCCTCTCCACTTTAGAAAACCAAATGCTAAGGCTTAATTCCACATAATCCCATTGTTCTTCATCCACTTGGAGCCTATTTTGACTGTTGGTAGAGGCATTTCTTTTGGGGACGACCGCGCGGTGCACAGACATCTGTGTGGCGTGCTTACATCTCTAGCAAATTCCTACGGTTGGATTCCACATAGACATTACACTTCCTATTGCAAGTTGAAGTGTAACGCCTCCCTTTGGTTGGCCGACCCGAATATGGTTGTTTCTTGACCTCCTTTCTTTATATTCATCTCTCATTCATCCATTCTCAACTCTTGATCATCTTTACTCAATCTCTCAGCATTCTAGCATTTCTCTCCAAGCATCGCAGCAGCATTTCACACTCCATAGCAGCAATCCATCACTCCATCACTTCAATAGAGCAAGCGTAGGATGACTCCATTGCAGCAGAGGCTTGAGTTCCTCTCATATTTCTCCTCCACTAGCCTTGAGCACTTTGGATGAAGGTGGTAAGCTCCTCACTCATCTTCTCTATTACCTTGTTGAGTTGACACATTACTTTTTTGTAGTGTTTTGTGTACTTTTCTAGTATTTCCTTCTTTATCGCATTATTTATATATCATTGCAAACTTGGTTGTCTGTGGAGGTAGAAACACCAAAATAGGGGTCTGACTGAGCCAGACCCCTAAACAACCCCCCAATATTTTCCCTCTCTTCCATGTGTAAGTGGAGATATCTTGGAGCGAGCTGGCGAATAAGTTGTTGTATGAGACCATCTTCATCACCCTCATGGTAATATACTTGCTTTATCACATTCATCTTTATGTTTCATACTTCATAGTTTTATTTTTCACCTTTAGAAACTCTTAACTAGGTTGTTAATTTTGTTTCTTAGTGGTTAGACCTTGTCTCCCTGTTTCTCTGGCCATACGGATGCCAGCTCACCTGAGCGACGCCAATGTGTCATGCTATCATCCCAAAACCACGCTTCTATCCTCTGAAAAAGAGTTATCTAAGATACAAATTCAACCCTAAAAAGCGACTCGCCTAGTCTCCTTTCAACTCTCAGGTTTTCAGAGTGATCGAAGGACCCCCATAGTCCTCATCATTCTCATCTTGTCTATCATAACACTCCTTTAAACTGGGGTAAGTTAGGGCATCCATATTGCTCTCGCCCTTTCGTGACCTGGGGCCTTGCAATGGTTGGTCCCCCCTCTTATAAAAACATTCTCATATACATTAAGACCTGGGAAGACCACTTAAGGCACATTTATGAGGCATTGGATATTCTAGAAACCCAATCTCTTTTGTCCAAAGATTCTAAATGAAAATTCATAATGGCAAATATTTTATACAGGGCACATCATCATTTCTCAAGGAGTGCAAGTAGACATGGAGAAGATCAACTAAATGTTTTAATAGCCCCCACACAAGACTCTAACATAGTTTTGAGGATTTTTTGGCCTCTACAATTACTATTGAAGATTCATTAAGGGGTCCTCTTAACTTACCACCCCATTAATAGGTCTAACAAAGAAAGGAGCCTTTGTGTGGATGGAAGTAGCAAAATAAAATTTTGACTAGTTAAAGGAGGTAATGAGCTCATGTCCCATGTTAGGTATCTTTGATTTTTTTCCTCCCTTTGTTTTGGAATGGGATGCTTCTGAGAAGGAATTGGAATTGTGTTCATGCAAAGAAATCACTTCATTTTTCTTTGAGATTTAGAAACTTAAGGAGGGGAAAAGGAGATTGTCAATCTAGGATAAAGAGATGATGGAAATCATACATGTATTGACAAAGTTTAGGAAATACCTAGTTGGCAAAAAAAATGTGGTCAAGATGGATCACAATAGCTTGAAATATTTTCTCGACCAAAAGGATTTAAATGAGAAATAGTAGAAGTGGGTGAGAAAAATTCAAGCATTTAATTTTAATATTGAGTATGTTAAAAGGAAAAATAAATATTAGTGTTTATTCTTTATCTAGGACACCAACTTTGAGCTCAATGTTTGACATCTTTGTGGATTGGAAAGTTGATATCATAAAAAATATGCTAAGAATTTTTTTGTTTCTAATGTTTTGGAATGGAAGCTATAGATGAAAGGTACTTGGTATCCAATGAAATCATCCTCTACAAGGATATAATCTATTTAGTACCAAATCAAATATTGAAGAAAAAATTATGAGGGCAACCCATGACACCCTTGGCAAGCCATCAAGGCTATTTCAAAACCAACAAGAAATTCAAAGAGAGATTCACTTGATAAGGACTCAAAAGTGACATCGTTTGGCATGTTAGGAAATGTGTCATTTTCCAAGGGCATAAAATAGAGAAATCATTTCCAATAAGACTCTTACAACCCCTAAAAATCCTAGAGTAGACATGAGAGAGTGTCTTGATGGACTTCATCATGGACTAGTTTCAAAGGAAATGACCTTTTATATGTGGTTGTGGACAAAAACACCAAATATGTGCACTTCTTTTCCATTTCCTCATATTGTAAAGCACCACAAGCTGCTAAATATTCTCTAGGGAAGTGCTTAAGATTCATGAATTTCCTAAAAGAATTTTTAGTGGTAGAGACAATCATTTCTTGAGTCTATTTTGGAAAGAGATCTTTCATATGGTAAGAACCAAAGTCACATCCAATAGTAGCTACCATCCCAAAATAAATGGAAAAAATGAAATAGTAAGTAAGTGAGTGGAAGGCCATCTGAGGAATTCTGTGGCGAGCCATCAAAAGCATGGATAAAATGGCTTCATTTGGCGAGTGGACTACTTTAATACTACGCATTATATTTCTATCAGGATGACATCCTTCATGGCATTATATGTGTATGAAGACAAAAAGTTGTTTTGAACTTATTTTATCTAATAACAGGGTCACAAGATGATTAATTTAATATATTAGGTCCAAAACAATTTAAAGTGACTCAAAAATAATCTCTGCAAATGTATAATTAGTAAAATATGTATGTCAATTTCCATCGAGTGGAGAAAACATTTGAGGTAGAAAATCAGTAGTTTTACAACTATAGTCTTAAAAGCAATCCTTCTTAAAGGCAAGGGGATCTTAAAAACTCAAGCCTATTTTTTATAGGCCTTACAATATCCTGAAGTAGGTTGGAAAGGTATCAATGAGTTCAAATTTTTAGACGAAAGTAAGATTCATAACATGTTCCATGTGTTTTTCTTGAAGAGGGAATTGAGAAAACATATTGAACCTTCCTAAAAGCTATCTCTATTGGATGATGATGGTACACTCATTTTGACTCTTGAGGTATTTATAGAGATCAAAATGAGGAAATTGAGAGGTCAAAGCATTACAAAGTACTTGATTAGATGGAAGAATCTCCTCATTGAAGCTACAACATGGGAAGGACCATAAATTCTAGAACATCCAAGATTGTGGTTGCTTGAGGGAAAGTAAATTTAAGTGGAGTAGACTTGTCATATACCCTTATTTGTCTCTTAATTGAGTAGACTAGAATACCCATTTCCTAACTCCATCTCTCCTAATTCTACTTTGTGCATACATTCTTTAACTATGTCTCCTATTTGTCCACATATGACCCTTGAAGTTTTTGAGTATGGTATCATATCATATTTTTCATGCCTATGTAAGTCACTAGGGTTAGAGGGTTCCCCTTCCTAGCATGACATATCATGTACCTATTTCAAAATATCTAACTCCCCCTGCTACCATGACTTTGATCCATCACCATTTTTCACTTATCTTCCCATTATATTTTCAAATTTGCAAGTAATCGTCCCTTAATACCAAAGCTCGATCCTCTACACACAATGGTTGGGATTTTAGGCTCCTTCCCTTCAACATACCTCACCCTCAAACTCTAATTTCTAACTGAAGGCACAAACCATGAGTCAATTCCAACATTCAAAACTTGAAAATATCACCATTTTCGATTATCCATCTCTACCTATTTCCTTGCACATCAAGAGTGTCATTAACATGCAAATTGAAAACATGGATCCTCATAGGATTCCACCTAGCACTCATATTCAACCTAGTCCTTTTGAATCTAAAAAACATGGACTTATATTAAGGCACACCACAAGGATTACAATTCCATTCCCATTCCTTCTAAAGCATGTTGCCTCTATGTAGCTTCTGAAAACTAAATTTGATTTCTACCTTTTCCTTGTTTTAATGACCTAGCACTTTTCCCTCCTTCTCCCTAACTTGGAAAAAATAAAAAACATAACATAGATGGGCCTTGGCACCTCTAGGTGTATTTCAAAAAAAAAAATCTCTCCAAAAATTAGCACAACTCCTAGAGCCATAACTTTTTATTTAGGAGCTTGATTTGGTCCATTTTTTTAAAGGGATCGAAGATCTCTATAGTTTTCAACTTTTGGGGCCTCAAAAATCAACTTGAAGGAATCTTATAAGACTTATGAAAGCTTAAATCTTTAATATCTTCAATTATAGGCTTTATCTCAACTAGAAACTAACCCATACTATGTGATTTTAAATTTTGTAGCTTTAGATAAAAAATTAGTTCCTTACATGCTCAAACACAAAAAAATGAACATAAAAATCTGTAAATTCAATCCTTTTAGGAATTTTTAGAGGAAATAAACCTCATGGGTATTATCCAGACCTACTAGAAATTCAACTAAACATTTTTTCTACTAATGCAAGATTTATTGTACACCTTTGGATGCTCCTATGTTAAATACTCAAGGTAAATTGAGAAGTGACCTTGTCACATCTCCTAATGTTTGAGGAAAACCAATATGGTCAACCTTTGCTTTAGACAACCATGATGAATATTCATCAAATCTTCCTTTCCACTTGACCAAATATTCCTCATACTTCCTATTTCTAGTGCTCCTTTTGGCGTGGCTATCTAAGATCTCCCTTATTTATTCTCTCTCTGGAATAGGTGTTGGGATATTCCATTTCCCTACTACTGGTCCATCTTATACATTTCCTTCATAATATTCTAATAAATTTTAAATGTTGAAAATGGGTGAAATATTGATCCCATTTCATATTTCGTAGCTCCACTTCATAGGCATTCCCTAATTCATGCTTCTTCAAAATCCTACAAGGTCCAAATTTCTTCAATTTTTAACTTAGTATATTTTCATATAGGGAACCTTTCATTCCTAAGGTGGACCATGACCTCTTCTCCAACTCTAAATTATTTGAATCTCCTCTTTTGATCCGCTTTCTCCTTATATTGATTATTCATTTTTGTAATATGCTTCCTTATCTCCTCATGCAGATTCTTCATGTGTTCTATAAAATATTTTACATCTACACTTCTCTTCTCCTCATTATCCATCTTCCAGGATTCTAAAAATTTCTTGGATTGCTTCCATATACAATATGGAATGGTGACATGTATTTCTATTTACCAAATTTTTATATGCAATTTCAGCCTCTGGAAAAATAAAATCCCATCCCTTTGGCTTTTCTCCTACCAAACATCTTAAAAGATTGCCCAAAATTCTATTTACAACCTCTATAACCATTATTTTATAGATGGTGTGCAAAAATTAACTTTAGATTTATCTTTAACTTCTTCTATGATGTCCTCCAAAAATAACCAACAAATTTTGTGTTTTTGATAGAAATTATACTCTTGGGTAGACCATGAAGTCTAACCACCTCCCTGAATTTAATATATTTTCTATATGAACTACACCATTCATCTTTCAGAAAGGAATAAAATGTGTCATCTTCAAATAGATGTCAACCACCATGAAAATAGAATCATGACCTCTTTGATTCCATGGAAAACCAAGTGCAAAATCCATGTTGATGTATTCCCATGGTCTTTCAAGTACAAACAAAGGTTGATATAAACCATTTTTTTTACTTTTTATCTTAGCCATCTGACATACTCTACAACTATTTGCATACTTTCTCACATCTTGATACAACTATGGCCAATATTAATTTTCACCTATCAACGCAATTATCTTGTCTCTCCCAAAATTCCTACTAATCCTCCACTATGCTTTTCTTTTATCAAGTTCTCTTTCATGGAACTTCTCAAAATACACAACTAACTTCCCTTGAATAACATACCATCTTGGATCGTATAATACATCCATCATGTTATGTCCATGGCCACGGGTTCAAAGCAATCTTTTCTTGTGTGCAAAATTTGGGTCTTTTGGATACAAATATTTTAGTTCCTAAAAACCAACAACTTCAATCCTTGTCTCAATCAACATCATTGAGTTTTTCACCAAAATATGCAATGGGCCTTCCTTCTTGACTTAAAATTGCTTCTATGATTCTACTACTAGCATCACAATCTACATAGAATACCTTGTAAAATTTGGAAGTGCTAAAACAAGTTGCTCTATAATTTTTTGTTTCAACAAGTCAAAAATATTTGCTACTCCTACAATCCATCTAAACTCTTTCATATCTCCCCTCATTGTTTTAGTTAAGGGTGCACATTTACTACTAAAATTATTAATAAACTTTTTGTAAAAACTGACAAGTCCATGAAATGAACTTACCTCAATAATGCTCCTAGGTGTAGGTCATTCTATGATAGCCCTTACTTTCTCTAGATCCATCTTAAGACCCTGAGTTGAGATTACAAATTCCAAATACACTAACTCCTTCACAAAGATGCAATTCCTCAAATTTATCAACAATTTCTCTTCTCTCAACGTCTCAAAAACTCTATGAATATGCATCAAGTGCTCCTCCAATTTTTTACAAAAATTAAAATATCATCTAGATAGACAATGACAAACTTACCTATAAATTCCTTTAGTACTTCATTCATGAGACTTGTGAAAGTGCTCAGTGCATTGGTTAATCTAAATGACATTACCTACAATCCTTCCTTTGTCTTTAGAGTTGTCTTTCATTCATCTCCTTCACATATTCTAATATGGGGATACCCACTCTTCAAGTCTATCTAAGTTGTGAATTAGTTTACACCATTCAAGCAATCCATGATATCATCCATCCTTGGCAATGGAAATCTATACTTGAATGTGATTTTTTGATGGCCTTGTAATCGGTAGACATCTTCCATTCTCCATCCTTCTTAGGTGCTAGTATTGAAGGTACTACACATGGATTCAAATTCTCTCTAATTATCCCATTCTTTAACAATTCCTAAACTTGTCTATTCATCTCCTCAATTTCTACTAGAGTCATTTTTTTTGTTACCTTGTTATGTAAACTAGCTCCTAGTATCAAGCCCGTCTAATGACTTATGCTTCTTACAACTGGAAAACCTTCTAGAACATTATCTAAAACTATATCTGGAAATTCATCCAAGAAGAATGAAATCTCTATAAGTACATATTTATCTCCTTCACTCACTTTAGGAATCAAAGTAAAGCACATATATTCATGCTTCATTGCATGCAAAACAATATTCCATCTACCAAAAAAAATCTAGCAATGTTACACGACTTCTCTTATGTATCCTTTCCAAGTTTCAACTTATGTCTCACTACATCTTTTGTCAAAGAATGGGTTTTAGCATGACCATCATGAATAGCACATATGTCATATTGCCATGGCCTTCCCAATAACAAGTTGAAACATCCATTGGCATGATATCACACAACACTTCATCATGATAGTCTCTAATATTATGATTTTCACTTTATTTTAAATAAACTCTTCCTTTGGGTTTCTTTTTTCCTTCATCCTTCAACAAGGCTCTTATAATGAGAAGGGTTTATCCTCTTTCAACTTCTTCTAAATTCTAAGATCTAGCATCCTCGTCTACATAGGAAAATATATCATTACCCTCTAGTCTTTTATTTGACCCTCCTTGATTTTGATGGCAATCATAAGCTCAATGTCTTTCTTTGCCACATTTGAAACATGTTCCTCTAAATATTCCTCTTCCAAATATTCATGTTTATCTTTGATACCCATCATTTTAGTCTCTAGGGAGATAGGTATATTCACCCCTATTACTCTGATTAGTTCCTACATCTTCATTTTTCTTTTTATCCTCTTGTTCTCCATGACCTCCTTAATATTTCCACTATTTCTTCCTCCATGACCTCTTTCTCTTTTATTGCTCTTAAATCTTCTATTCAACTTTTCTTCTCTCTTCATTTAAACTAGTATGCATCTTCAATAGTTGTCAATATAACTAGGCTTAGTTCTTTTTGAATAGTGGTTTTCAATCTCATAATATACCTAGTTACCTTTTCCTTATTATCCTTTATATGGCTTTCTCTAATGATAACCTTGTAAAACTCTTCAGTATATTCTTTGACTATTTTTTCCATTGCCTCAAACTTTTCATCTTCTCTGGGAGCTACAACTCATAATATATTGGGATAAATTGTCTCTTTAGTTTATCCACCATTCTACCCCATCTAGTTATGTTTTACTTACCACTTCAATTTCTCTCTAACTACACCTCCTTCCACCAGCTTTCAGCATGACCCTTAAGCTTGGTCTTGGAATTTATAACCCTCTCAAGATCTTCCATTCCTTTATATTCAAAATACTCTTACATATCATTAATAAAATTTATCATTTCTTGAGGATTCAAACTACCTAAATATGTAGAGATATCAATATTGGGCCTCTTCCCAATTTTTTTATGGTTGTTAATAATCTAATTTTTTTGTTCCTCTTCACTTTCTTTAGATTATACGCCATCTTGGGCTACATCACCTTCATCTTCAATTTCATCTCTTCTTCTTGGTCCAAACCCTCTTCTCAACTTGTGGATTGTATTTGCTACCTCTACAAAGCTCTAAACCCTTATTTTTTCACTACAACATTCCTACCATCATGGTTTCTTCATGGAGGAATATTAAATTTCTCCTCTTACACTTTTTATAAAACTTCTTAATGTAAAGTTTCCTCAAATCAATGATTCTATTTCACCTTTGAACACACAACCTCTAGATCTTGGCACAAACTGCATGAATCCTCAGTGATCTATCTACACACTCAAGGACAAACCACTCTAATACTACTTGATGGGGGTTAGCTCAAACAAAACACATAGATTTCACATATGAAAATATGGATTTCTTTCTTGAAAATATGATTAATTACATTTAAAAAATGAAATGAAACCTGAAACACACTGCAACACATTACAGCTTCATTCCCCTTGATTTTGGAGCCTTTTGCCTCTTTGTAGCTTCCCAAAACCAAATATATTTTTTGTCTTTTCCCCCTTTTAATGACCTAACACTTCTCCCTCCTTTTTCCTTAACTTGGAAAAATTCAAAAACATGCCCTAAATGGATTTTGGATTCTCCGGGTATATTTTGAAATTCTTGATTTCCCTCCAAAAAGTAGCACAACTTTTAGGAGCCATAACTTTTTATATGAGCACTCGATTTGGTCCATTTTTTTAAATTGAAGGGCTTCAAAAGATCTATAGAAACAATGATTTGTAAATAAATTTTCACCAAATTTTGGGGACTCAAAATGCCATTTAAAACCTCAAAACTCAATTTGAAGGAATCTTATAAAACTTATAGAATCTTAAATATTCAATATCTACAATTTTAGGCTTAATATCAACTTGAAACTTACCCATAAGTTATGTGATTTTAAATTTTGGAGCTTTGGATAAAATTTCATGTCCTTACATGCTCAAATGAAAAAAAAATGAACATAAAAACTCCAAAAATTCAATCCTTTTAGGATTTCTTAGACGAAATAAGCCTCATTTTTGGGTGGTGCAAGATTTCTCTTACATATCTAGATGCTCTTGCATCAATTTTAAATAATTTAAGGCTCTTGTAGAGAATCAAACTTGTAAAAATATTAAGCTTTAGAGAACTAATAATGGTAGTGAGTTTTTTCAATAGATTTGATATATGTTATAAGGATCATGGGATAGAAAGAGATAAGAAAACTTCATATACCACTCAGTAGAATGAAGTTGCAAAAAGAATGCATAGGACATTGATGGAGAGGGCTAGGAGTATGTCAAATGGTACCAACTTGGAACAAAAAAATTGGACAAAAGTGGTTGTCATAGCTTGTTACCTAGTTAACAAGTATCTTAAATCAAGTTGTTTATAAGACACCTTTAGAGGTGTGGTTGGGAAAATCCCTCATTCAGATATCTTCAGTCTTCAATTGTGAGGCATATGCAAATGTTCCAAGAGAAAATCAATCAAATTTTGAGAAAAAAATTGTAAAATGGATATGCATTGGAAATGGGGTTGATGTGAAAGGATACAAGTTTTGGGACCCTATGAAAAAGAAATTTTTATATATAAAAAAGTATATATTTAGAGAAATCAAACCTTCTTCCACAATATTGCAACCAAAAAATGATGCAAAGAAATATATGGTTCAACTAAACCAAAAGACTTAGAAGGTTTGAACTAGAAGCCCATGAAAGACTTGAAGAAAAGATCTCAAATAGCTTAGATAATTCTAAAGAAGATATATAACCTCCACCTCAATCATTAAGAATGTCCACTCAATAAAGACAACAAGCAAATAGATGTACTCCCTCTTATTAGAGATGTATTTCATTTTCATTACTAAAATTTATGAGCCTAGAACTATAAAGGAGGTTCTAGGTATGAATGATGCAAAGTCTTAGAAGGTGGTCATGATGAGTGACGGGGAGTACTATCTCTCAAGAGCACATTTTCTCTTTCTAAGACCTACTCTTTGGTCTTACTAGGGTATTCTTCTCTACCCTACTCACGGGTCACTCCTAAGACCCCTATCTCCTTATAGAACTCTCCATCAACTTCAAACACTCTCCTTTGCTCTCACACCCCTACTAAGCACCTTTGGGCTCAACTTTGCCACAATGTTCCCCAAGCCATTCTTGGGACTATGAATAGGTCTTCCAACTATTCCTTGGTTGATCTTACTTCACTCTAATCCATCTTGTTGGATTCCTTCATCATTTGTCCATCGAATTCATTTAAACCTTTTTTTTAGGCCTTGTAGCCTTTCTGGTCAATTAGGCCTCCTAAAACTAGTGTTCTTGAAATAACTCCAAGACTTCCTTAACAAACCCCCAAAATTTTTAGGGATTCTCTCTGTAGACTTCCTAGGATCCAATCTTTCCTATTTTTTAGACCTTCTTGGTGTCCGTACATAGGTCTGTCACCAAACCCCTATTTTTAAGGGTTTCTAGGGCATGTGACACATTCTGGTTTCTTTAACTTAATTGAGTGCTTTAATGGCCTCCCCTGCACTTCTCCTTGTATACACATGTCCAAGTCACATACCCCTACACCTCTACACCATTGATTGGCACAAACCAATCCGTTAAGCAAGCCCTCTTGCTTTTGTTCTGTTCAAGCACCTAGCCAGAATGCCCCTGCACTCTCCTAGAGCTTGATGGAATTACTAGCTCTCCTACAAAAAAAGACTCCAAAGACCATATTTACACTATATACAAGGTCCACTACTTGATTCCAAGAGGCCATGGAATTTCAGCCACGGGAATTCAAGTGGGGTGCATCTTTTACAAAACTGGCCCTAAACTGAGCAGTGAAACAGAAGAACACAAGAATTTACAAATTGTTAACCATTCATGCCAAAAAACTAAACCAATGCCACACAAAGTACTTACATGTCACAAATTAAAGATTCAATGCATTAGTTCAATCCTTTCAATCCATTAATTGACTGGATCAAGGCTCTGTTTCAAAAACACAATCAAGAAAACTTGTTCTTTCCAAGTCACAATCCGTACAATAGTACTTCCAACTCTTCCAACTGTCAGGTTAGGGTTTTTCTGACCTTATATATCCTATCCCCACATGTTGGGACCCTTAGGTCAGGCTTAGAACAACATAAATTCTTCCTAGTGTTTAGGAAAAGTTGTCATGACAACTTTGCGAGATGTCTTAAGAATACACAAAACTCAAGACTCTAAACAAAATTTCCACAACACACACACCAAATCAACCTTGGGACTTTATCAAATAGTCCTTATTACCTTGGTGGTTGGCTAGAACCACCTACAAGCCAAAATTTTCTAAGACCTTTCAAAAGACCTTAAGGTGCTCCTGCACCATTCTCCCCCCTGCAACAAGGAAGTTAAGGAACCTATGGTGTTAAGAACTCCTCACTGATACCATGCTTCTTGAAGTCACTCTCTACTATCCAGGTAGCCTCTGACTCTGGTTGGTGTCTCCATTTCACTAGGTGCTCCATGTATGTCTTGTGCCTAGTCTTCTTCTTCACCCTTGAATCCAAAATCCTGTCAACCTATGGTATGATCTGATCTGTTACCTTGATTTCTTCCACATCCTTACTCACTGTAGTACTGTACTACTCATCATTCATCTTTGGTCCTTTATATTTCACCAATTCTTTCACATTGAAGATAGGAGAAATGGAAAACTCCTTGGGTAGTTCCACCTTGTAGGAATTTTGACCATATTTAGCCAACACTTTGCATGGCCCTATCCTTTTCATGTGTAACTTACATGGTATGCCCTTGTGTAGTCTATCCTTGTTCAAGTATACCATTACCAAATCACCTATCTCAAATTGTATATCTCTCCTCCCTTCATCTCTTTTAGCTTTCAACTTTCGATTAACCTCCATTAGTGTCTTCTTTACTTGCTCATGAACCTCTCTCATTGATTGAGCAAAATCATCAGCATGACCATTGATTCCTTCATAACCCTTTAGGTCTCTTAGCTCAATTACACCTCTTGGATGTAACCAATATACAATTTCAAATGGACTCTTACCAGTAGTCTTGTTTGTGCTATCATTATACACAAATTTTGCCTGTGGAATAACTTGTTCCCATCCTTGTCCATACTCTTTAGTCAGACACCTCAACAAGTTACCAAGTACCCTATTTATCATCTATGTTTGTCCATCCATTTGAGGATGATATGCAGAACTATGAGACAAGTTGGTTCCTAGCCTCCTCCAAAGAGTCTTCCAGAAGTGTCCCATGAACTTCACATCTCTGTCTACAAATATGCTCATTGGCAACCCATGAATCCTTACTATCTCCTTGAAGAATAGATGGGCAATGTGACTAGCATCATGTTTTGTTTTGCATGGGATGAAATGACTCATCTTACAGAATCTGTCTACTACCACAAACACACTGTCCAAACTAGTTGGTGTCCTAGGTAGCCCTACTATGAAATCCATACTTATGCACTCCCATGGTCTATTTGGGATGGGCAATGGTTGGTAAAGACCTACATTTGTCGATGTCCCCTTTGCCTTCTGACACGCTCCACATTGCTCAACATACCTTCTTACATCTCTCTGCATTTTAGGCCACCAATAGAACCTCTCCACTAAGTCTAGGATCTTGTTTAACCCAAAGTGTCCACTCAAACTGCCATTGTGCTTTTCTTGGATGAGGTTCTCCCTCATGGAACCTCTTGGAACACATAGTTGTTTCCCTCTAAACAATAGACCATTTTGTAAAGTGTAGTCTACATACTCACAGTGAAAGTGATTTTCAAAATCAGTACACACCTTATAGATCTCTGAGAAATCTGAATCTCCCTCATAAAGATCCTTGAACCCCTCAACCCCTGTACTATGTAGTTGTATCTCCTGAATAATAAGTAACCTTCTGCTAAGGGCATCTACAACTTTTTTATTGACCAATTTCTTGTGCTTGATAGTAAAAGTGTATGATTGCAGAAACTCCATCCACTTTATATGCTTCAAACTGAGCTTCTCTTGTGTGTTTATGTAGCTTAAGGCCTGGTTATCAGTGTATACCACAAATTCTTTAGGCAACAAATAGTGCCTCCATTTCTTAAGGGCTTGTACTAAAGCATATAGCTCTAAGTCATAGGATGAATATCTAGACTTTTCTTCATTTAGCCTCTCACTAAAGAATGCCACTGGCCTACCTTCTTGGCTTAGGACTGCACCCACTGCTATGTTGCTTGCATCACATTCCACTATGAATAGTTTGTCAAAACTTGGTAAAACCAGTATTGGTCGGGTAGCTACTTCCTTTTTCAATCTCTCAAACCCCTCATTGGCTTCTTTGGTCCACACAAACTTTGTCTTAAGTCCTCCTTTGATGGTGTCAAGGACGGGTGCACATATTTCACTAAATCTTCTAATAAACTTCCTATAGAATTGAGCTAACCCATGGAAATTTCTGACTTCAGTCCCTGTCTTGGGAATAGGCCAACTGAGAATGGCTTCAACCTTGCTCTTATCCATCTTCAAGCCCCCTTGAGATACTACAAATCCTAGGTAGACTAGCTCTTTTTTCATAAACTCACTCTTCTCAAGATTTATGGTGAGCTTCTCCTCTTGAAGTTTCTTCAACACAAGTTCCAGGTGCTTCATATGTTCCTCTTTTTTTTTACTAAAGATGAGGATATCATCTAAGTAGACTACCACAAAGACTCCTATATAGTCCTTCAAGACCTCATTCATCACCCTCATAAAAGTGCTAGGTGCATTTGTAAGCCCAAATGGCATTACCAACCACTCATATAACCCCTATGTGGTCTTAAAAGTTGACTTCCATTCACCTCCCTCTTTCATCCTAATCTGATAGTAGCCACTTTTTAAATCAATCTTGGAGTAATACTTAGCACCCCCTAAATAATCCATTAAATCTTCTATTCTAGGAATAGGAAACCTATATCTAATAGTTATCCTATTTATTGCCCTAGAATCAATACACATTCTCCACGTATCTCCCTTCTTAGGAGCCAACACTACTGAGACACCACATGGGCTTATGCTTTTTCTGATCAACCCTTGGTCCAAGAGCTCTTGAACTTGCCTTGTTATCTCTTTGTTTTGCTCTGGTGTCATCTTGTATGCAGCCTTGTTAGGCAATGTTGCTCCTGGCACAAATTCTATTTGATGACTGATTGCCCTCTTAGGTGGTAGTGTGGCTGGTGTACCTTCACAAATAATGTCCTTGAACTGGTCTAACAGTTGCTTCACTTCTGCTGACATAGGTGATTGACTCGGTGACTCCTCCTCCTTTGGCTTCAACATGATAGCATAGCCAAATCCTTCTTCCTCCTTCATGTCTTTTAATAATTTCTTCCCACTCATCAAAAGTGTATGGGATTATGCCTTCTCCACTGTGCCTTCTTCTATTAAAGACCGAATCTTGTAAGTTATTCCATTCTTTTTGAATGAGTACTTGTTCTCCTTGCCATGGTGTACTGCCTCCCTATCATATTGCCATGGTCTGCCAAGCAACATATGGCATGAATCCATTGGTAACACATCACATAGTATCCTATCTTGATACTTCCCTATGGTAAACTCAACCCATACTTGCTCATTGACCAATATATTTTTCCCCTTATTCAACCAAGTAACTTTATAGGGACACACATGAGGTATCTTAGTGAGGTTCAACTTCTGTACTACCTCCTCTGAGATGACATTATCAGTGGATCTTGAATCAATGATGACCTTGCATACCTTGCCTAGTATTTTTCACTTGACTCTAAAAAGAGCCCTCCTTTGTTTGTGTTCATCCTTTGTAGGTGCTTTGATCAAGATCCTTCTCAACATGAGATTCTCTCCTTTCTCTGAATCTAAACTCACCTCTGAGTGTTTAGAACAGTCCTCGTCTTGGACATAAGTAATCCTTTTCTCACCTTGTGAAGATGTTGGCTTATCAGGACACCTATATGCAGGGTGACCCAATTGCCCACAATTGTAACACTTCATGGAAGCAAAGTAAGAGTTTCTCCCAAATCCTCCTGATCTGCCTCTTCCACCATTGTGAGAACTTCTACCTCTGTATCCCCCTCTACTATTTGTCTCATGGGTTTGTTCATCAACCTTAGAATCTCCTTGGCCTCTGTTCTCATTGCTCCTTCCACCAAAACCTCCTTTATGTCCACCTTTAGGGTCTCTACCTTTTCCTCTACCCCTACTACTTGAATCTTGTTTCTTTTTTAGTTTTTCTTCCACTTTAATAGCCATCTGATAATAGCTATGGAGGGTAGTAAGTGTAAAGAGACTCAACTTTTCTTGTATGTTCCATCTAAGGCCGTTTAGATACCTGGAAACCTTAATGCTTTCACTTTCTTGCACTCTAGACCTCAACCTTAGTTTTTGGAACTCTTCTATGTAGGCAGCTACATCTAGTTCTCTATGTCTGACATTTTTCCTCTTCTTATGCAATTGGATGTCATAATCCTCAGGTAGATAGTTTTCCTTTACTTTAGCCACCATATTTTTCCAATTTCCTATTGGCTTCTTGCCTTCCTTCTCTCTTTCTTCTTGCAAAAACTTCCACCGAGTTAATTCCTGTCCTCTTAGCCTTGATTTGGCTATCTTCACCTTTTGTGCCTCTATAACCCCATCACATTCAAAGTGATTTTCCATTCCCTCAATCCATTCCATAACTAATTTTGCATCCATTCTTCCTGTGAAAATAGGGATGCCTTCTAGTGCCTTGCCACCTAGTGCCTTTAATGCTTTGAGGAAGGGTTCCTCTACTAATGGAGGGTTAGGTTCTGGTTCTATTTCTTCCTCAACTTGGTTCTTACCCTTGTCTTTAACCCCTACTAACTGCACTTCCATCTTGCCTACAGTCTCTGCAACCTCTTATAGTTTGTGCTTCATCTCTTCCACAATTTCTTCAAGACGTTTGTTCTTTTATTGTTGCTTTGTCAAATCTCTAGCTAGTTCTGCATTGGTCACCATGGTGTTGTCTCCTATGGATTCACGTCCCTCTGACATATATTTTTCAATTCGCAAGCCTTTTAACTTGCTCTGATACCAATTTGATGGGGAGTACTATCTCTCCAGAGCACATTTTCTCTTTCTAAGATCTACTCTTTGGTCTTACTGGGGTATTCTTCTCTACCCTTCTCAGAGGTCACTCCTAAGACCCCTATCTCCTTATAGAACTCTCCATCAACTTCAAACATTCTCATTTTCTCTCACACCCCTACTAAGCACCTTTGGGCTCAACTTTTCCACAACGTTCCCCAAGCCATTCTTGGGACTAGGAATAGGTCTTCCAAATATTCCTTGGTTGATCTTACTTCACTCTTATCCATCTTGTTGGATTCCTTCATCATTTGTCCATCGAATTCATTTAAACCTTGTTTTTAGGCCTTGTAGCCTTTCTGGTCAATTAGGCCTCCTAAAACCAGTGTTCTTGGAATAACTCCAAGACTTCCTTAAAAAACCCCCAAACTCTTTAGGGATTATCTCTATATACTTCCTAGGCTCCAAGATTTCCTAGGTTTTAGACCTTCTTGGTGTCCGTATATAGGTTTATCACCAAACCCCTATTTTCAAGGGTTTTTAGGGCATGTGACACATTCTGGTTTCTTTAACTTAATTGAGTGCTTTAATGGCCTCCCCTACACTTCTCCTTGTATACACATGTCCAAGTCACATACCCCTACACCTCTACACCATTGATTGGCACAAACCAATCCGTTAAGCAAGCCCTCTTGCTTCTGTTATGTTCAAGCACCTAGCCAGAATGCCCCTGCACTCGCCTAGAGCTTGATGGAATTACTAGCTCTCCTGCAAAAAAAGACTCCAAAGACCATATTTACACTATATACAAGGTCCACTACTTGATTCCAAGAGGCCATGGAAGTTCAGCCACAGGAATTCAAGTGGGGTGCATCTTTTACAAAAATGGCCCTAAACCGGGCAGTGAAACAGAAGAACACAAGAATTTACAAATTGTTAACCAGTGGTGCCAAAAAACTAAACCAATGCCACACAAAGTAGTTACATGTCACAAATTAAAGATTCAATGCATTAGTTCAGTCCTTTCAATCCATTAATTGACTAGATCAAGGCTCTATTTCAAAAACACAGTCAAGAAAACTTGTTCTTTCCAAGTCACAATCCGTACAATAGTACTTCCAACTCTTTCAACTATCAGGTTAGGGTTTTTTTGACCTTATATATCCTATCCCCACATGTTGGAACCCTTAGGTCAGGCTTAGAACAACATAAATGCTTCCTAGTGTTTAAAAAAAGTTGTCATGACAACTTTGCCGGATGTCTTAAGAATACATAAAACTCAAGACTCTAAACAAACTTGCCACAACACACACACCAAATCAACCTTGGGAATTTATCAAATAGTCCTTATTACCTTGGTGGTTGGATAGAACCACCTACAAGCCAAAATTTTCTAAGACCTTTCAAAAGACCTTAAGGTGCTCCTGAACCAATGAGGAGATGGTTTCTTTAAATAAAAACAACACATGAGACCTATTACATTTGCTTGATGGATAAACTTTCATTGGATGCAAATGGGTGTGTAGAGGGAATTTTCTAACCTCGAGATAACAGGATCTCAAGGAGAAAATTATCTCTCAACTACCTCAATTGACATGACACAAGTGAACTAGAAATAGAGGAATGTGAGATTTAATAGATTACAAAAATTATCTAGACCTTTTAGACATTAAAGACCAAAAGTGCATGGTACAGAGGTCTTCTAGATAGCTTGGTGAGCTCTTTATTTAGGGCAGACGCACAACTGTCAAATGACAACATGTTGTGTTGGTGTCCCATATAGATAGAGAATAGATACTTCATCACAGGAAGACACGAGGAAATTTGAATGTTTCTAGATGCAAAAGGGATGCAAGATACAAATATACAGGTAATATAAGATTACAGAAATAAAGATGCTAAGTGAAAATTAGATGGAAGTGGCAAGGAGAGGTTTAGCACATCACTAAAATGTTTGTCGAAGTTCAAGTTTTCTCCTAGTAATTTTTCCACTTGCACCTACACACACAAGACCAAAGATAAAAGGTTGGGTCGTTGTATAGGAGTTTGTCATAGTCAAACCCATGTATTGGTGTTTCCATCTATACAAACAACCTTAGATGAGATA
The DNA here is from genome assembly GCA_007115665.2 of Sequoiadendron giganteum. Classification (NCBI taxonomy): domain Eukaryota; kingdom Viridiplantae; phylum Streptophyta; class Pinopsida; order Cupressales; family Cupressaceae; genus Sequoiadendron; species Sequoiadendron giganteum. The sequence continues at coordinate 582,173,099 of CM021103.1, forward strand.
TTTAAAATAGACATGAAATGATAAAGAGAACAATATCCTAACAAATAAAGATAGTATTCTTTAATGAAAAGACTTGAGCAGTTACCACACAAGTTATGTAGCTTATTGGTGCGGTGAAAAAGTAATGAGAAACTCCAAGATAAATATGGCATTTTCGCAAGACGAGCTCGTGTTGATAACAATGGTGTTTACTTGGGAAGCTATAGAAGAGATTTTAGAATATATGTGTATAGAAAATATGGAGAACATTGTGAATGAGAGAGGTTTTGTAGAATGGTGGAGAATGAGAAAATAAGAGAGTTGTGTTTTTTTCGAAGATAGCAAGATTGAATGAATTCCAATGAATCAAGAATAAATGAATCCTCCTCAAGAAATAGGGACTTTTTGGTTCAAATAGTTTTCCCAAGTGACTCCTGACAAGGTTGCAGGTTGGAAAAGGAGTTACGTTGCCAACGTATTCTAAGTGTAACATTTCAACAACTAATTTAGTCATGGATTTTCATGGGATGCTAGCACAACTCACAAACGTCCTCATAGTGTGCATAGGTATGTGAGAAAATGGGACTCAACGATCGAGAATTGGGAATACTAGATGAAAAGAGATGGTTTCAAGTTTAGAGAAAATATAACGACTTTAATTTATCTAGAGAGGAAGCGTATGTAATGTGAAATTGCATAGGATCCAATTTATGACATTACATTTTTCCCCCACTTTAATGAGCATATGTGTTCAAGAGAATGTGAGCTAAATTAAATGAGGATATTATTTTACCTAGGATACGAAGGGGAAGTAGACTCTTCTTTCCATGTGGAGTTGCCTCTAGGGAAGAGACCTAAGTTAATCTTGTATAAAATGGTTGAGTTGCATCACCACAAACATGTTAGTTGAAAACAAATATGTTAGGTGAAAAGCGAAAATTTAGACATCAAGAATTATTATATAGACACAAGATGGTGTCGGTATGTATGGGTAGCAAGTTGTGTTATACTAGGGACCATACGACAATCCAATTGGCCTATGACTGCCACAAACTACATTGTAGGAGAAGCATAAAAGAGACAAAAGGGGATCTTAGTATTCAGGGTTAGTATGATTCATATCAACAACATCTGTATATAACTATATATGAATTGTCATCATGTCCCCAAATATTTTAGATCGTGAAAATAAAAATTTGGGTCTACATGGAAGAAGGCCTAAACTCCCCCAACACTTTGCATCATCCCCAAATATCAAAAAATAAATTATGACAAAGAGAAGAATGATGACATAATTGGAAGAAATGTATGACAAATTATCTCCCTTGTATCGAAGTACCTACAAGGGTTTCTTGGGTCCTCTAGGAGATCTAAGGAAGCTAAGGTAGCGAAGAAACTTCCTACACTAACCTTGAGAGGATAATAATGCAAAAATTTTACAGATCTTTAACAGTTACAAAAACTTAAACATAAATAATCACAAGTATCATGCATACCACAACACAATGATTTGCATGGGGAAAACCCTTTTGAGAGAAAAACCCCACACTCCAAAAGCCAACCAATTTATTATTTAGAAATCAAAAGATTACAATATACTTGCAAAACAAGCTTCTCACAGGAGTATCACCGCCAGATATCAAGAGACACCATGACCACTATCAGACTCTCAGAGTACACCCTGTCTACATCCCACCCACTTATAACAAGCTTTTTGGAACCTTCTAGAATTAGGGTTTTACAAGGTCATTTTTCATTTGACGTATTAATGGAAAAACCTTTGCGTGTTAACGAGAAAAAAACTTGATGTGTCAGCGGGAAAAAACCTTGACATGACAGTGGGAAAAAACCTTGACGTGTCAGCGAAAAAATTGTCTTGTTACAAGTGTACAGTATTTGCATGATCAGTCGCCACATACCAACATGCATCCTATCAATAAATCGTATATAATTGTCAGGTTGAGACACATTTTCCCAATAGCAGAGACCACAAACAAATACAATAAGTACGAGGGAACATAGACAAACAAACAAACTCTAATCTAAAGACATGAAGGGTACTGCTCTAATCGATCATGTCTAGAAATTCATCCTCCTCCCAATCTAGATCATAGGGGGAAGGAGGGTGGGCTTGCAATGGAATAATGACTAGGGCAGTACCAAGCGTCTTGCCTATAGAAAGGGCTATATGTGTGGTTGTTTCAATATCCTCATCTACTAGTTCTTATGATTCAAGTTTCAACGAATTTGCAAAAGTAGATGACAAGGTTGGAATGTCCTTTAGAGATTCAAACATACATTTATTTGGAGAGGAGTGTGGTGACTCAACTACATGTTGTGGAAGATTAAGAGCCTTAGTGCAAACCTCTAGAAGATTAGTGACAAACTTTGCAAAGAGGGATATCTTTAATGATAAGGACAGAAGAAGAAAGAGAATTGGAAGGAGCAGACTTCTTGTGGAAAGATTTGGGGATAGGCCCCTTCTCAATCTTGTGCTTGGACAATAGGCTAGAGTGTTGAGAGGCAAGAGGAAAAGACAAGGCAACACTAGACATGACCTTTATATGGGGCATGTCTATGGGTTACACAAGTCAAGGAACATTAGGCAGAGAAGTGATGAGAGGAAATTCTAGAGAAGGCGCGATGAACACCTACACCCTCTTGGGGTGAGGTTCATCAACATCTCTTGAAGGGATCAAAAGTAGGATAGAAATATGAGCGCAAAGAGAAGAAGGTTGAGGAGATGAAACAGGAGAATTATCCTCAATCTTATGTGCGGCATCACGTTCCCTTTCCATTGTGCATTGACGATGTTTAAGCTCATATGCAAGTTGGTTCCAACAAAGATGGGGATTGGGAATAGGGGCTTGAGAAGACGTTGGAGAAATCGGTGAAGTTATCTTTGCAACCATTAACTATGAAAGGATAGGCTCCATAAGAGGGTTTGTAGAGGCCATAGGTGCAAGATCCTTAACCTCGACCATGGGCACCTTTCCTCATGATTTTTAGGCAAGGTGAGGAATAAGAGGAACCTTTGAGGGTCGAGATGTTGGGGCCACACACAAAGGATCAATCAAAGAAGACCTATCACCCTTACTATATATAGTAGGGTGAGGGATTTTAAGAAGGATGAAAGTTTGAAGACATTGAATTTTGACTTCATTAACACGGGGACCTTTCCTTTTCCTATGCTAGGAGTATTCAAAAGAATGAAAGGAACCACTAGAGGTTGTGATGTCTTGGAAGAATGGGGAGGTCTACTCAACAGAGTGTGCTTGTCTTTAGCCCCTGATGAAGAAGGCCTAGAGGATAAATCTCATTGTTGTAAGGAGTGGGTTGAAGGGGGATTGAAGAAGGAGGTAGAACAAAGTAAGTTGCTAAACCCCCAATATTATATTTATAATATTATTTATACAAGTCACCATGGGGTAGCATGGGTCCCACCAGAGAAGGCCAAAAATGGTCAAGAGAGAAGCCCCCACATGGCACTAGCCACTTGTATCCAGTATCTAGGATAGCTTGCATAGTTCCCTCATGAGGAAATTTCACATTTATGGACAATAGAAGCAAAAACATTCATAGAAACCAGCCAAATAATGCCTAGTTTCACTCTAAACAAGTTGAGCTTTGGTATCACAACAAATGTCGTAGAGACGAACTTAGGTCCCACAAGGATCGATAGAGAAATGGATCCCAAACGAGAGAGAAATATCATCATGTGTGTGAATGGTATCCTTGCACTTGTCATTGACAAAGAGTGTCTCCTTGATTATAACATTGACCCTAAAATTAGGATCAACCATAATGTCAGTAATGACATTACTATTAATCTAAGCAAGAATGTAGAGGGGAGATTACTCCCTATGATAGGTCAAGTCATTATGCATAAAATATATGTCAAGTATCTTGGCCTTCTAACTTGGAGGGGAGATTGGAATGATAGACACCATATTTACATACACAACATCATCATATGGCATAGAGGAAGAAGTAGTAATAAAATTGGAAGAGTGAGATGGGAAGGGATTTGTGTAGATTTTTAGTTGGTTGTCGGCTTTAGCAACAAACTTGTTAGAATCCTAAAATTTTGGTATCAAGGCAGATGTTACCAATATCTATATATGGTCTTGAATTGTGTGTCTCAGGCACACACAACATTCAGTGTCATGTCCAAGCACTTGATGGTATTGGAAGAATTTAGAAGCATCATACCAACTAGGGTATGGCTTGCTGTCATGCAGCATTCTAACTTTCAGAAGGATGGTAAGGTTATGTTTCAATAATTTTTGAAGTACACTTGAGTAAGAATTGGATAGTTTTGTAAAGACCCAATTATGTTGTGACCCAAGTGTGTTATTTTCATTTGTTTGAGGGACAATTACCACATTATTTATTGCTTTATTTCTCTTTGACCCTCTAGAAGAAGATGTAGCCTCGAAAATATCAGGATGTGAGGATGAGGTAGAAGCCCCATACTGAGCTAACATTTGTTGATAGTCTCGTAGCACAATACACAAATGAAAAAATGAAGGATATTTAATCAAAGAGATGCATTCCCTTAATGTTGGATGGAGACTTCCCATGAACATCCTCTAGATTTCATGGTCAAGAAGGTCATAGGGGATTTGTGAGGAAATAAATTGCTAGCGAGAAATGAAATCAATTAACTTCTCATTTGGTTGTTGCTTGTAATGGACAAGGTCGGAGATAGTGACCTTGGAACCAATGTTCGCCTGGAATCATTATAAGAATTGATTCATAAGCTGATCAAAAGAAAACATGGAATTATTAGGTAGTGAGAAGAACCACTCCAAGGCAGTCTCTTTAAGGGATTGCGAGAACTATTTTTATAGGAAATGATCCTAATGTAAAAATTCACTACACAAAGAAGTGAAGGAATTGGCGTGTGTTTTTGGATCTCCCTTACCATTATACTTGTCAAATTTGTGTACCTCAATCCCTTGGGGTATGGGAGTGTTTCAGATGTTCAAAGTGAGAGGGCTACAACAGTAATATAGAGTAAGAGTGGATTAAGTGGCAACATTAGTTAGGTTAGTGAGTTAAGATTGCATCTAACCCATATTTTGCAAGAGGGTGTTTAAGATGGGATCAGATGGTGGGGGGGGCAGATTAGGCACCATGGTATCTAGACTTGCACTATAGGAGTTTGAATTGTAGAGATATGTGGAGATATGTGATACCCCAAAGGATTTTGAGATACATTAACCCCAAGAGTAATGGGAGATACAGGCACAAAAATTTGTTGTTAGTGGAAGACATGGGGCTAGTATAGGACTAGAATTTACCATATGCATGGACACCTTAGGCATCAGAAGATTCAATTGGGTTCCAATGATATCTAATTGGGCATCTTGAGGTCAACTCAAGACTTATGTGTACGAAGGTACATGAGTCTTGACTATGTTTTTTAGTGCACAATGCGATCTGAGATGAGTAGGTTTCTCATATTACCAATAACAGGAGCATCTTGAGCAAACAAGTTGTCACGATTAAGAAAATATTTGAAATGCTTTAGGTTCTCTTCCAAAGACTAGACTTTCTCAAATGGGACCCTAAGAGAAATTTCATTGTCTAAAAAATATGGAGATCCCATATGAGAATGTGGTTTGGACCTCAAAGGAGAAGAGTTCCCAAAAGCCGGTTGGGGTCCAAAAGGATCGGGTGTCTCGAAAAACATCAAGCTGGGTCTAGTAGAACTATACCAATTTGGATGTATGGTAGCTCTTGAACTTCTTCTGAATATGTATCAAGAGGTTATGGACTGGGTTGTGAAGCTCATAGAGGAGTGCCCATGATGCACAACCTTACAAAATATAGAAAGCGGGAGAAGAATATGCAAGATGGGATAGACTTTAATTGATGCTTGGAAAGACTTTGCAAGAATGTGGGTTCACGTTGGGTTCACCAAAATGTAGAGGAGGGAATTTACTGCCCTCAAGATAACATGATCTCAAGGAGAAAATTATCTCTTAACTATCTCAATTGACATGGATCAAGTGAACTAGAAATGGAGGAATACGAGATTTAACAGATTACAAAAAGTATCTAGACCTTTCATACATCAGAGACCGAAAGTGCAGGGTATAGAGGTCTTTTGAATAGCTCGACAAGCTCTTCATCCAAGACAGACACACGGCTATCATATGACAGTGCATCATGTTGGTGTCCCATACAAACAAAGAAAAAAATCCATCACAAGAAGACACAAGGCACTTTGCACAAGTTTCTAGACATGAAAGGGATGCAAGATACAAATGTACAGCTAATATAAGATGACAAAAATAAAGATGCTAAGTGAAAATTAGATGAAAGTGACAAAAAGAGGTTTAAGACAACCAAAATATGTGTCGAACTCCAAGATTTTTCCAAGTAGTTTTTACACCTGCACCTACACACTCAAGACCAAAGAGAAAAGGTTTAGGTGGTTGTATAGGAGTTTCTCATAGTCAAACTGCCATATTGGTGTTTCCACCTCCATGGGTAGCCTTAGACAAGATATTAAAAATAGATGTGAAATAATAAGAACAATATGCTAAAAATAAAAGAGAGTATTCCTTAATGAAAAGAATTGAGAGTTTACCACACATAATCTATGTAGCTTGTTGGTGCAATGAAAAACTAAAAAGAAACTCCAAGATGAAAATGTCCTTTTCACAAGTCGAGCTCGTGTTGATAACAATGGAGTTTACTTTGGAAGCTATAGAAGAATTTTTTGGAAGAGATGCATGTAGAAAATATGGGAAATGTTGTGAATGAGAGAGGTATTGTATAATGGTGGACAATGAGAAAATAAGAGAGTTGTGTGTTTTTTCAAGAGAGCAAGATTCAATGAATTTCAATGAATCAAGAATGAATGAATCCTCCTCAAGAAAGAGGGAATTTTTGGTTCAAATGGCCTACTCGAGTGATTCCTAATGAGGTTGTAGGTTGGCAGAGGTGTTACACTACCAAAGCGTAGAAGGTGTAACATCTCAACGGCCAACTCGGTCATGGATTTTCGTGGGATGCTAGTGCAGCTCGTGGACGTCCTCGCGATGCGCATACTTGTTTGTGAGAAAATTGAACTCAATGGTGGAGAACTGGGCATGCAAAATGGCAAGAGATGGTTTCAAGTTGAGAGAAATCATAACTACTTTAATTTATCTAGAGATGAAGGCATATGTAATGTGAAATTACATAGGATACAATTTACGACATTACATGGTGTACAAAAGAAAAATAGGGTTTAATGGTAGTGTTGAGAACTAAATGTGAGATTGGTTACAAAGGGTTATTCCCAAGTTGAGAGAATATATTATCATGATATTTTCTCTCTTCTAGAAAAGCTAAAATCTATTCAATTTTTATTGTATCATGTTGCAGTGTATAATCTTAAGGTTGAGTAGATGGATGTGAAGATAGAATTTATTCAAGGTGATTTGGTGGAAGAGATTTATATGAAACTTAACTAGATAACTACGTTGAGAAAGGTAAATAAAATTTGGTTTGTAATTTAAATAAATCTATGTATAGTCTTAAGAAATCTCCTGGGATGTGGTACCAAAATTTTGATTCTTTTATGTTAAGTTTGGGATTTTTGAGATCCAAATTGAATCATTGCATCTACTATTAGATGGATGGTGATTGTATTCTCATTATTGTGTTATATATGTGGTATATGTTATTTTTCAATAATGGGAAGTATTTGATTTATGATTTGAAGTCTTAGTTGTTTGAGATGGACTTAGGGGAAATCAAGTACATTCTGGGAAGAGTTAATAGAATACTTTGGTTGGGCCAGAGTAAGTATGTGGACTCAATGTTGGAGTAGTTTAGCATGCCATATTGTGAGTCATTATGTGTTTCTATTACAACAGAGACAATGTTATCTATTGGGCAATGTCCAATCTCTCCTAGTGAGATGGATGATATGAACCTAGTACCTTATGCTAGTGCAATCGGAAGTCTGATGTACGCTTTGGTCTACAAAAAACCAGACATTTCCCAAGCAGTTGGAGTCCTTATCCAATTTATGGCTAATCTTGGAAAAGTAAATTGGGATGTATTGAAAAGGGTATTTTGATATTTGTAAGGTACTTTCAGGCATGTGCAAGAAGCTAGGTCCACAAAAAGTTCAAAAAGTGGAACTATTTTTTCTTGATTTTAAGAATTTGTCACACTTCGACAAAAATTTTGAAGCACTTACATATTAAATCTTTAAAAATTTCAATACTATGAAATTTAGTATTTTGAGTCTAATTTCTAAATATGTAATTTATTCTAATATCTAGATACACATTAATTTTTAATAGGCATATATAAAAACCACTTTTTAGAATTCACTTTTTAGGACCATACATGCATGTGTACAGACACCATAATTTGACCTAAATAAAATTATTTTTAAAATTCTTTTTGGGGAAAGATGTGTAATAAAATGAATATTGATGAGGATATTTTTAATAATTTGTTTCTAAATATTTTTATTGGCCCTAATTGCTATTTTTGAAAACCAACATGTATGGACACCATAATTTGACCTAAACTAATCATTTTTTGAAAAAAAAAACATTCGATATAGAGAATTGTTTGTAGATTGATGTCATATATTTTTTTACAAAAGAAATAATAGATTAAAAGTTATTGAAAACTAAAAAAGCTTGGCATTTCAAGTTTATGGACCAGTTTGCTTAGAAACTAATTAAAAAATAGAAAACATAATCCAATAATAAAAAATGACATATTTAGAAACTAGACATCATGATCTATAATGGGTTTTAATTGCATAAACTAATTCTAAAAAAACCCATCAGCTATATTGCCAAAGTCGGATATTTCTTTCGGCATTGCCTTGGTTTTTAGTTGTAATTCAAAAGCTAAGGGTTGGGTTACCAAAGCTTTCTTGAGCCTAAAACCAAATCAAAAATTGGGTTGGGATTTTAATTTTTTTTAGAATGGATAGTCGCTTTAAAATAGGTGTCTTCTTTAAAATGGGTACCCATTTTAAAGTGGGTACTCGTTCTAGTTTTAGAACAGGTGCCCGTTTAGGAAGGTGATTTTGATCTAAGGCTCAAGATCCTATTCCTAAACGGGTACCCATTCCTATCATATTTTTTTGGCCAAAACTTTCCCTCTTCATGGACCCAACTTCTTGCACTTAACCTTATAAGTATTCCTTATCCTATAGGGAACAAAAAATTAGTTTGTCTCCATGTATTTGTAGATTCAAATTAAACTAGAGATGTCAAAAGTAGAAGATTCACTATGTTTGGTGGTGCAATGAATTGGATGAGTGAGAAAAATACTATGGTTATTTTTTCCACTAGAATAGTAGAGTACATAACAACTCATGCTCATAACGAAACCATTTGTCTTAAGAGATTGTATTCATATATTGGGCTAGAGATAAGATCCATTATAGTTCATTGTGATAGTCAAAGTTTCATGTCTAGAAAATAACCTAACCTTTCATGTGATCCCATGAAGCATATTAATAATAAGTACCATTTTTATTGATATGGTAGAGGATAGGAGGGTGATGCTAGAAAAATTTCACATTTTATAGTGTTGCAGATGCACTAATGAAGCAATGAGCGTAGAAAAATGCAGGTGGTGTTATGATCTTATGGGCCTCTTAGGCCCTAGAAACTAGATAATGGTGTTGATACTCCATTTTTTCTTTCAAGGTGTTTAACAAGTGGGAGAATGTCAAGAAATGTCTCTCAATCTTGCTCCTAATGTTAAAATTATAAAAAAGTGTAATTTGGGGGTATAAAATTAAAAAACTTAATTTCTAGGCTATAGAGTTAGTTTTTGGCCAAAATAAATATTTCATATTGTTCATCACTACCTCCAAAGATATCTTTTGAATAGGTCTCTTCAATCTCTATAATTTTAAAAAAATGGGCCCAATTGACCTCCCAAATCAAAAGTTATTGTCTCCAAAAGTTGGGTCTTTTGCAAAACAAGTTGGACACATAAAAGAGCTTTAAGGGAGAGTTACACGTTGACTAAATTATGATGTGTATTATGACACAAAATAAGGCATATTTGGTTGGAGATAAAGGGACACCCAATTTGATGACTTGATTATAAGGAACTTCTGGCAAATGGAAGAAATTTTATTTTTAGCCTATGAACTCATCTTGAGATTTGAATGTTGGATTTCTAAGCTAAGGATTTGGGTGCCAATTTTTGAGTGGTTTCATCCCATGGTTTTCTAACTGTCATTTGACGATTTCATTTATTGTATCTCCTAAATATTAGATTCTTGATATGGGGGTTGAGTGAGAGTTTTATAGATATTGTTAAGATGCCAGAATTCCTCCAAATCACTACTTAGTGATACTACTATGAAGGCGTATTATACAAGTGTATTGTAACTATGTTGTTCACTAAGTAATACATTGGGTTGTTTTAGAGTGTAGGGTTTTTTTCGTTAAAGGGTTTTCCCCACATCCACCTATGTTATATGGTAGATTATTTATTTTATGTATAAATATATTTTTTTTGTATGTATTTGTTAAAAAAATAAAATTTACGCAATGCTCTCCTCAAAATTTTAGTGGAGGGAGTGTCTATGTGAATCTTGCATCCTTTCACTAAACCTCTATAATAATATCTGAATATATTTCCTCTAATTTAACTAGAGTTTATTGTTTAATAATAACCTTTAATTGTCAAGCCCAAAATAATCTATATTGCACCAAGGTCCATTTAAATAATAATAATGGAGATTTGAAATCCCTGATCATTTCCTTTCTATTTCCAATTAGCGACATATAATACCACAATTTAAAAAATCATCACCAACCTATTTGAAGTATACACAATGATCAATTTTGTGTTGTACTAGTAAAAATTTGAACACCTAACTATCAAATTTATAATACCACATCATTTGTGATTGTTTTAGAACATAAAGAGAATTTTTCAACCTATAAAACAAGTTAACCATCTCTTTAAATGTAAATAGCTTCTCCTTCCCCTTCTTTGCTAATATACCTAGGTTAGGCACTAAAGGGCCTAAAAAATGAGCATTAATCTTATATTCTAGTAGTAGTGAGCTCACCAAATCCATTCATGAGTAGATTTAACTTTCACCATCTTATCATTCTAGAGAAACAACTATCCTACACATATCTTCAGATGGAATCCATAATTAGATAGTTTCCTTTCACTAATTTATACTTTGCATTATCTATTTCTGCTAAGTTTCAAGACATTACTAAGACCTTTTATATGTTTATATACTTTTAAGCAGCCTTAGGTATGTGGAAATGGAAATACGTTATGTTGATATATGTATGTATGAATGCATGAATTTTAATATGATTCTATGTTTAATTTATGATTGTTAGTAATGTGGATGCCTTACAAATAAGACTAGCACCTTGCAACAAGGATTGTCAACTGGCAAAAGCAAGTTTCTCAACCCGTAGCATAAGGACTGTAAATTGTTGTAGAGAAGAAGCCAATTGTTCAAGGCGCAACACTTTCAAAAGGAAATGAAGGTTGTCATTTATTGATCAATCGTGAGTCGCCACATAACACTCTTGCTCACCAAATAAGACATCCAAGAGAAGGAGTCTACTCTTAGTAGGACTAACTTATGACAAGACTATTCTGAGGAACGTGTTTCTGTTAAAAGCAATTAAATTTTTGGGCATAGAATTTGAATTTGATTTCTCTACTCCCGCTTTATATAATTATTATTTTTTCAGGCTGTCTTCTTCTTATCTTTGAAGGATAGTTGACAGTTGTTTCATGAGTTTTTTTTTAGTCTGTGAATAATGAAACTCCCCACAAACCCTATATAGTGGGAACTTCTATCGAGGAGGAGATCTTGTTGCTAGTTGCTAGTTAGCTAGTTATTTGTTTGTCATTATTACTCAATAGTTGCAACAATAGAATGTGTGTTATTGAATAGAAGATCTTTAGAAAATTCTTGTTGAATTTTATGTAAGAGTTTAGTGTTAGAATGCAATAAAGTAAATTGGTTTGATATCATGATTTGTTGAGTAGGTGAACGTTTGAAAACTTTTCTGGAAGCAAAAGCTCAAGAAAGGGTCACTTGAGATACTATTGAACCACTTCAGTTTATGTTGTTAGATTAGATAATGTATTGTTGAATGCATGTGATGTAATTCATGAATTGAATTATGTAGCTTCATGTTCGGCTTCATAATCCGAAGGAATTAGCTAGGTTAGGACATTGTAGTTTTAACAGTTACAGTTTTAATCATTAGGTACACTTAGCATAAAGTAACAATTTATATTCATTTCCCCTATTTTTTGAATTAGCAATTTATTTCACTTTCGAGATTTTATTATCTTTTGTACATGTATGAACCATAAGGAAAATAGGGGTGAGTGGGTGCTCACTTATTCTCCTTCGATCATTCAATAATGTCCTAGGAATCCTAATTGGATTGACTATCAACCTCAAAGGTGAGTTAATTCTCAACAAGAAAGACCTAGGAAGGGTTCTTTTAAGCTTTGAGGCGTTCACCACCAAGCAAAAGCTTGGAAAAGACAGGTAAGCATTCAACTCACAAAACCTAGTAATGCAAGCTAAATGAATGATGCAAATGATGAGATTATGCAACAGCAAGTTAGGGTATTTGTACCCGGAAGTTCTGGAAATGTAATGAGGATTCTAGAAATGCAAAGAGGCTGTCAAAAATTGTTATGGAGGACTAAGATGCCCTTACTATTGACTTAGTCACACTATTGTTTTTCGGGGCAAATGCAAAGTCTTCGGATGTCGAAACCGGATCTGAAATAATTTCTGAAAATAACCTCGGGGGGACTAAGGCACCGTAGGTGGCGACTTAGTCCCATTCTGAATTTCTGAAATCTCCAAATGTGGTCCTAAGGTCCAATGTCTGCACTTCCTTCTTCTCATATCTTAGGTCCTGAAACTTCCAAATCTGAATTGTATGTGAGTTTCCATGAAGATGGAAACTTTGTGATGCAACTTTGCAACTTTTCACTTCAAATGATCTTTAAGTCATCAACCTAAATCTGCAATCACAAACACACAAGAGAATAAAAACTTGTTGATTGTTAGTAAATGGGGGTTTTCCTTGGTCAAACCCCTTGTTGGTAATTAAACCTTAAAATGAAATGAAATGGAGGGAAATAATGAATGAACAACATGCAATGTTACAACTCACCAAACCCTTGCTATGAATTATGCAAACTTGTGTGATAATGGATAGCTTAAATCTAGATCTTGAATCCAATGAATGCTTGATAGATCTTGACTTGAATTGCTTTCTTGAATCAAAACCCTACATCACAAATGTTAGCTCAAAAATGCACATGATGCAACAATCTCCTTGATATGATGCTTGAATCTTGATGATGGCTCCAAATTCTTGATGAACTACTCTTGAATGCTCTTGTGAACTCTCAAGTATGCTATGATGAATTCTCTCACAAAAGACTTGGATTGAAATGAATAAATGAACCTTGTATTTATACCTATTCATGCTTAATATCCTGAAATTACACCACAACAAGCCGACATATGAATTCATTAATTAAAGGAGGCCAAATCTCGCCAGAGTTTGAAATTAAATCTCGAAAAAACTTAAGGGGGACTAAGACGCCCTAGGTGGCATCTTAGTCCCAAGTCTTAAAAACTCGGGTCACATACTCCAAAAAGGGGCCCATTTAAGGTTCCATTGAAAAGGGGGTCCCAAGACCTTTGGGGGACAAAGACACCCTAAGTAGCATCTTAGTCCCGACCGAAAAAATCAGTGACACTTAGCCAGAATCATTAAATTATCATTTATCCATTGATGTTTGTCGGGATTTTCCAAATAAAAGATATAGTTTATAAGGCTTGTGGATGTAAAATAGGACCAATTAAGACATAAATAAATATAAATAAAGCAAGGCGGGCCCAAACAAGCGTGAAAATGCAAGGGTATGCATTTTCCTACACTACAATGTATATTTGTCTATACTCCATTGATGTAGAATGTGTCTAGAATCTATGAATGCATATATTTTGCCAACACTATCTAAATTTTTATGACTCCCTTGTTGATAATTAAATGCAACCCTCTTGTGAAAGATGAACTATTTAGTTAGAGATTCTCAGGTCCTCTGAGTTGTGTGTATACCTATTAGGACCAAGTTAATTAGACATTAGAGAGGCTCTACATTTTCCATTTAAAATTGGCATTTAAAAAGAACTACTTAAAATTCTTTTCAAACCACCTACAAAATATTTTATCATCTTAGAGCATAAAAATTTACTTTAAGCCATGTCTATATTATGGGGCATGAAGTTTCAAAGCATACAAGGGATTAACAAGTACCCTCAAACCTTACTTGAACCCTAAGAAACATTGAAGCACAAACCCAAGGAAAAAAAATAAAGAATAAACCCTTATGCCCACCACAACAAAATCCAAAAACTTGTGAAGACTAAGTCAGATTCTAGGTTAGAGGGTAAACTACCATAGTCCTCACCACCCTATAGTCAAATATGTTGTACTATTCATAAGCAAGCCAGTGAGGGAAAATTACATAGGCCCCACTAGGCCATCCTTGACATTCTTGCATTTTTCACATTTGTGAAGAGGATATTTCCACCAAAGTATCTTCCTCATCATCACAACAAGTATTATCCATATTAGCCTCCATTGGAGGTTTGAACTTAGGGACCTTTGCAATCTCTTCCACAACTTGGTGAGCACCTTCAATTTTTTCCTTTAGCATATGAAAGTGTTGAAAGAAGCAACTATAAACAACTTTCACCTATTTCTCAACTTCTCCCATGTCATCATGCAAAATAAAAGTACCTATGGTGAGAGAAAGCATGGTTGTGCAACATCAAAATTAGTTTATACATTCCAAAGACTTGCCAAGATCCAACAAGAGATTCATCTTGGCATTTGAACATCAACACACAGATCACCATCCATTTTCTTAGCCACTACCTAAATTTTTTGAACTCGTAACTAAAGATATGGATTTTTAATTTCTTGCTCAAGGTAATCAATGAACTTAACTATCAATAAGGTTCCATGAAGATAGGTCTTATGTCATTTATCTTTCCTAGTGACATCTAGTGGCTTCTCAGGCTCGCTCTTCCCTCTATACTTCTTTGTCGACATCATATATAAACAACACAAAGCTCCCAAATTAAACCTTTTGAGGGCTCAATAGGTAATGCCCTAAGTTTAATTATCCCATGGATTTTCTACCATCATCGCACCACACTCATTACTTATTAATAACTTTACACATCTATTGCCCTACTAGCCACAATATGTTTTTTGTATGTACTACCTATACTCACTTGAAACTTCTATGTCTTACATATTAATCATTGTGCCTTGACATGTCCATTAGTAGACCAAGCTTTTCCTTCCCTTTAAATATAAAAGCATCTATTTGTTATAGCCAAAAGAAATTTGATGGAATTTAAATTAGCACTATGAGAGAAAATATCAATTTCAACTCTTTCCACCCAAGAGTGTCCCTTTATCACTATACTATCTTTGTACTTCTCTAATTTAACTTTTGTATCGAACTTCTTAAAAAGTGATTTGTGACCACTTAAGTTTTCCTTCAATGAAAATCATTACCCAAGCCCATGTCAATTTATTTTTTGAAGACCTCCATTTAATCATGCATAGCCTTCGAATATTTACCTTCCTTAAAATTGAAGTGCCCAATAATGCTAGGATTGTCATCAATAACCAATAAAATAAAATAAAAATAAAAATAAAATGAAGTACACCTTTTTGTTTATCTTCTTTATTGAATTGATCTCCTCAAGATTAGGTTATGAGGTTTTACCTCTTTTGGATTACCTTTTATTGGTTCAAATTCATATATGAACTCTCCTTTTAATTCAAATTGAGCTTTTTCTAGTTCTTCCTTTCTTTATCATTATTGTTTGGGGGGAATTGTAACTTCCCTAAAAATTACATTATGGTTATAACCATTCTTTTTTTTTCAAGGTTATAAAGCTTGTGTCCTTTTATACCATCGCAAAACCTAATAAAGATACAATTATCTACTTTGTAATCAATATTTGTTCTCTTTTCCTTTGGAACATGCACATAAACCTCGCAACAAAAACTTCTAAGATATCAAAGAGATGATTTTTTTACTAGTCCATGCCTCCTTTAGTGTTTTATCAACAAGGTTTGATGTATGTGACTGATAGATCAAATAATATTCAATATTTACTACTTATGTCTAAAATTTGTGTTTCAAACCTACACCAATGAGTATATTCCTTGATTTTTCCATTGTTATATGCATTCTCTTTGTAAATCCATTCTACTATAATTTTTGTGGATTTTTATTTTTCCATTCTATTCCACACAAAAGAATTTGCATTCATTTGAGTAAAACTCTCCATATTATCTATCCCCAATGCCTTTATCTTCATGTCTATTTTCCAAGGTTTTTATTTTAAAAAGAATACATATGGTTTCATAGAAAAATCATCTATAAAAGAAACATAAAATAGATAATTTTCCTAGTGACAAAATAGGAACATGCAAAACACATCACTATGTATTAGCCACAAAATCTTACTTGCTCTTGTAGCACTAGTGGCACAATTTATCCAATTTTGTTTACCATATACGCAATGTTCATGTAAGAGAGGGGGACCAACCACTGCAAGGCCCCAAGTCATGAAAGGCCAAGAGTAGTATGGCTACCCTAACTTCCCTCAGTTTATAGGAGTGTTAAGATGAACGAGATGAGAACAATGAGGACTATAAGGTCCTTCGATTACTCTGTGAACCCGGGAGTTGAGAGGAGACTAAGCAAGTCGGTCTTTAGAGTTGATTATGTATCTTGGATAGCTCTTTGTCTGAGGACAAAAGTACAGTTCTGGGACAACAGCGCGACGCACTGGCATCTCTCAGGTGCGTTGGCGTCCGTATGGCCAGAAAACCAAAGAGACAAGACTTAACTTCTAAAAGACGGACTAATAGCCTAGTTTAAGAACTTCTAAAGGTATAAAACAAGACAATGAAATATGAAACGTAGACAATGAAATATGAAACGTAAAGACAAACGTGATAAATAAAGTAGATTACCGCAAGGGTGACGAAAATGATCTCACACAGCAATCCTTTCGCCAGCTTGCTCCAAGATCTCTCCACCTACACACATAAAAGAGGGAAATGTTGAGGGGTTGTTTAGGGGTTTGCCTCAGTCAGACCCCTATTTTGGTGTTTCCACCTCCACGGATAGCCAAGTTTGCAACGATAGAAATAATGCGATAAAGAAGAGAACACAAGCAAAGTATACAAAAGACACTACAAAATAGTACGTGCTTACTCAACCAAATGATAGAGAAGATGAGAGGAGCTTACCACCTCCGTCCAAAGCACTCAAGGCTAGTGGAGGAGAAAGATGAGAGGAACTCACACCTTTGTTGTAATGGATATGTCTTGCGCTTGCACTATCGAGGTGATGGAGTGGTAGATTGTTGCTATGTAGTGTTGCTAGAAAGCTTGGGGTGCATGCTTGAAGTGTGGAGAGATTGTGTATACTTGTGAAGAAGATCTTGCAAAACTCGAGAATGGATGAATGAATGAAGAATATGAAGGAAGAAGGGAAGAAAACGGCCATATTCGGGTCGGCTAGCTAAAGAAAGGTGTTACACTTCGACCTCCAATAGGAAGTGTAACGTTTCTGCAGACTCCAGCCGCAGGAATCTGCCAAGGATGTAAGCACGTCACGCGGACGTCTACGCGTCGCACAGGCGTCTGCGCATTGCGCGGGCGTCCCTGACAGAAACACCTCCACTGACACACAAAATAGGCGCCAAGTGTGATGTGAACAATGGGCTTATGTGGAATTAAGCCTTCGATTTTGGTTTTCTAAAGTGGAAGGGGGTGAAAGGGGAATTTGTGTTAGGGGTACAAATTCGCTCCTATATAGTTCACAAAATAAAAATCTAAGAATTTAGACATTCCTTTATCCATACCTTAAGTGTGTATAGCTCAAATGCCTCTTTCTTGATAAGTTTTATTCACTCGTGTCAAAACATTGTCTTCTTTATAGGAAACATATGAGATCAAACCTTAACAACAATAGAGCTATCACATCCATCAATGATATTGTTTACTTGAAGATTGAATAATTTTCATGAGAAAAATCCTCTTTCCAACCAACACCATAGCTCCAAAAATCACTTTTATTAGATATTACTAAGATGCATGCATTACTCATTTTAGTTATAGCTATTAGACTTCTAGCCAACCTTATAAAATATGTGAAACCTCAAGGACAATTTTATAATTCCATCTTGAAACATCACCATGAATTTTCCATGCCTTATGCTCTTACATGATGGTTTGTCTCCTAAGAAGACATCACCTCCATTATAAATTTCATATTCACAAGCGAGGAGACGTATGAATGTAAACACAAGTTAATCAACCATGTGTTTTGACATGAGTGTGTACTTGAAGATATTAGGAATATGTCCCCTATTCCTTAAGGTGGATGTCTTCATTTCTATGCAAGGAGTATGATTAAGTACCTTGCCTTTGTCAACCTTTTCAAATTTGCATTGCTTCTTAAAATACCCAATTTTACCATAATTCTAGCATTTCACACATCTTCCTAGAGATTTAGAATTACCTCTAGACAATGGCTATCTATACCCTAACTTGTTTTATTTCTCTTAGGAATTACCTCTCACAAACAATGCCCTTTGTTAGATCCCTCATGGATTTTCACCTCATTTCTTCTTATAACAAGCATGTAATTGCCCCCTCAAGCTTTAATTGAAATAATGTACTACTATTTGACCATAACAAGATTTGTGAATTTGGTGAAGAACCTACAAAATAAATAAATTTAGTTTCTTCATCCATTTCAACACCAAGGCTAATTGAGTTACCATTCTAAAATCATTCAAATATTATGTCGATGAGTCACCATCATTCACCCTAAGAGAATGCAACTTCTTTCAAAGAAAGAGTTTATTTACTGGGGATCTTGTCTATAGAAAGACCCTATCTTATATGGTATTTCCTTAGTGTAAGTTTCTTCTAATACATTCAACAATACTAAATCTAAAAGGCATAACCAAACTTAACTCTTTGTCTTCATATCAATGTTTTTCTTATCTTCTATCATTATACTCAAGGACTTCTTTAACTTCTCTTCATGAGAAAAAATTTCATGGTAAGCATCCATAACTCAAATTTTAACCCATTGAAATTTCTCTATCTCCCACATTTGGAGTACTCACCATTTTAGAACACAAAATTCCCCTACATAGAGCTCTCAACTAAGACAACATTTATCACAAAGAATTATCTAAAACCTAGCTCTAACACCAAATGAAGAGAAGAATGTTGATAAGCCTATATAAAGAAAAGCGATGATAACAAAATATTAAATGCAACAAAAAGAATCAATGGTGTATTAATTGTAAAACGTAAGATTATATCTTGGAAAACCTTTTCACAAAAAACCTAGCAAAAACATTACTCACTATATTAACTCAACATCCACATTATAATAAGACTTTTCTCACTTGTGTTTAACCCTAATCCATGTGCACATATTTATAGGCATGTCAATATAGGAAACTATTTAGCAATATTATAGTAAAATGGGTGTAAACCATGAACCCAAAAACTACCTATATGGGCCTCATTTATTTTAGGTGGTTCCCACCCTTGAACCACCGCATGGGGAGTTGTTGGTCCCTCATATCACCCCTTAACCCAACACTTAAACCATAATACAAGCCAAGTGAATTAGATATTATAACTAAGCTCAAACTTAACATAAGCAAGATATTATTTTTAGAACTCTGGAAACATCTCTCAACCACTAAAAAATTGCCATCCATCATCTCTTTGAAATAATTAGTCCACCATCCCCAACACTTAGTTAAATTGTCTTGGTTTTAAACTGCATGTCCACAAAAATATTGTCTACATCAAATCCACACATGTTGGGAAAAGTCGTATTACTCTCTAGTATAAATGTTTTTGAAAAAGTAAGTTGCATTTACAGGGTGTTGTACCCTTTACACAGAGAGCCCTTGGGGCCAAAAAGAAGCTAATTCAAAACATGACATGAACTAGAATACAGAAACGGGACATGGACAGCCGACAGACTGCATGTCGAACGAAGGACGAGGACTAGACAACCCCAAAATTTGAGGGGACAGACTTGACTCCCAGAACCCGAAGTCGTGATTTGGGGAGTCCCTTTTTTTACTCTGCACAGCAAACCAAGAAGGCTCGGAAACAAAGTCCACCAAGCGAGGCGAGATGAGAGGTTCCTCAACAACCACCATGGACAAAGATTCACCACGCACCGAAGCCGGCAACGTAGAAGAGGAGTCAAGAGCATTCGAAGGATCAACAGAAGTGTTCATCGAGGGACAGGCAAGCTCTATCGGCACAACCGCAGCAATACGGGGCAACACTGGTTCCACGGAAGAGATAGTTGGAGGAGGATCCTGGGGAGACACAGCCTCCAAGGATGAAACAGACAAGGAAGGGACGTCCTCCCCAGAGGGACCGACCAAAGAGGCAGAGCCCACCATGAGATGGTCCGAGAGAGCATCCTTCCACTAGGTAGCAACGCCCTTGCGGCGAGCAAGAGGGCAGCCAGAGGCCAAATGACCAACAAAGAAACATCTCCTGCACCGAAAAGGGAGCCCCTCATAGTCCAAAAGTTGCTTCCAAGGTTTGTCCTCCACCATCAAGACCACATCACCATGGAGAGGTTTGGAGATGTCCAAATCAATTAAAATACGAGTCATCGTAGCATGCCCGAGATCTCAAGATGTAGAGTCCGCTTTCAGAAAGCAACTAATGGCGTTGCCAATAGCTTCAAAACAAGAATCCTCCCAAAAATGGAGAGGGAGGTTCAGCAATCGGACCCAAACTGGTATGATATTCAGTGGCTCCGTAAGAGGATTGAAAGAGCGAGACTAAGGCTGAATGAACAACAAATAAATACCCCACATCCACCCCCTTGTCTAACACTCTGCCTCGCTCCTCGGAGGAAGCAAGGGTTGCAAATAAAAAACCTCTAGCGCTAGGATAGAGATAGAGATCAATCTGCCTAGAAACAATAGGTTTCCAGGAAACAAAAAACACACTCATGGAGATTAGGAAGGGAGGGCCACAGGCCATTAAACCTGCAGATCACACCCTGACACACATAAAAATCCTCATTTTCAGCAACCTCAAGTCCACAAACCACAACAGGGGATGCATGGGCACAGGGCAAAGGCTGAACCCTAGCCAGAGCAAGAGGAATCTGGGAACGAGTATTTAAGTCAGCATTGGAGAAGGGTTTCCGATGGCAGCCGAAAGTGTCAAGAGGAGAGGGATTAGGGCCCTCGCCTAAACAATCCCACACAGCAACGTTTGCCTACACGTCGTTCAGAAGTTTCCCATCCACACTTGCCTATATCACATCCTTCAGAGGATTCAGAGGATCCCCGCTCTCCTACAAGCCTCGTCCAAGCGAACCTGAGCAACATCGTTTAGCAGGTTTTTCTCCCATTGAACATCGCTCAAACAGCTCCTGCCTAGCACCATTTTGAAAATCCTTTAGGGCATCACTCTATAGTATAAATGTTATACATGGTGGAATAAGTAAATTTTGTTTAATGAATCATAATAAATGGGTTTAAAGAATACTAATTATTCAAAATTAATATAGCTTGGTTATTGAATGGTTGTTGTAAGATCCCTATAGAATAGAATTGGTTAAAGTGTTAAGCTTAAGTCAAGAGAGTATAGCTTAGATTACAAGATCCCAACAATAGTTTGATGACTATACTTTTGTATAAATAATTACTATGCAATTGACTATCTTAGTATGGGCTTTTTGTTGTCTCAATCCTTTTCCATCTTAAAATGTGTAATGCTTGTGAGTTAAGAATGTAAATCTTAGCCTAAGCCCAACACTTGTTATCAATGCATTTTCTCATTTTGATCTTGTGATGTAAAGACAAAGTGATTGCAATAGGCAACTTCATTTTTCTTTTAACCCAATAGACGATAACCTTGTGTTAAGTTAATCTTTAAGTACAATAAGTGTGTCAATAGTTTGATTATTTTCCTAAGTGATCAATTTTTGAAAAATTATCAATTACTAGAAAGAAGAGCACTATTACATTCCTTTCTAATCCTTTCAAAATTGTTAGTTTTCCTAATAGATACCTACAAGAAAGTGATTTTGGTCCATGTTACCAAAAGCCTTTGTATAGAAGAATTGTTTACATTTCACCTTAAAAAAGGTCCTATGTAAAAACTCTTCATTGAATTCAAGCAAAATCCTCATTTGGTAAAAGAGTTAAATCTTTAGAGCTATATCTTTTTTGTCTAGTATCAAATTGAGGCTCCTTTTATAACGAAAAATATAATAAAGAGTTCAACTTTTCTCTACGCACCTTCATAGTTCACCTCAAGATCTATCAAAATTGTTGTGAAAAATGATTTTTCTTTTAAAATTCAAATAACACATTAACACCTCTACAAAATAAAGGCATAAAAAAATCAAGTTCATTATAGAGGGAGAAATGCTTTATTTTTTTATTTTTTTAATGTATAATTTTTTAACAATTATGTAAAAAAATTAAATATTCCATTTAAACCAAAAGAATTATATTAATTATATATTATTTTATTCAATGGACAAAAATTTGTCAATTTATTCGCAAAAAATTAAATATTTCATTCTAAACCAAACAATTTGATCCAATAGACAGATTCTGACAAAGATTTACAAAATTTTGTAAATTTGTATTCTAACCCTTTTCAAAACAAAAGTTCCACTTAAACTCTTATGAGTTATAAGATTTAATTGTTTTTCTACAAAATTTGCCTTAAATAATGTCTAGACCCTAAAGTTGAATATTTTTTTATGTATGGGTGCATTGTAGGCAGTAGCCAACACCAAAACAAACTTTTCGATTGGTAGGGGTGGAGGCAAGGTGCAGGCTAGGAGGCAAGAGGGAAGACCCATTTCTATGGAGAAGAAAATATCAAGCAAAATGCTGCCAAAACCATGAGAGTTCCACGTAATAGTCTGGTACATATGCCATCAAAATCAACCTAAGTGAACTAAAATCTAGATGATGGACGATGATTAGTCTTCAATTCATTTTAACTAAAAATCTCGTTTATTAATATAGTGGAAAGCCAATGTCCAAAAGATCATAAAGCTAAAGGCAGTGTTTATGAGTGAACATGATGATGAAGACTCTCTACATAAAGATGAAAGGAGTTTGTTCAGTGAGACGCCCCATCTAAGCATGTAGTGAAGTTAATTCCCAATGAAGCTATTTCCAAGGAAATGCACTTGAAGCCCAATCTCGTTGTTTCTCGGCAAATAGTTGAGTGTCCCTGTTCACATAGCGTGTTGTTATGAGTAGATGAGTATGTCCATATTCATATAATTGTTGTGAGGCCAATTTCCCAGCTGTGTTTGTGAGTGGAGTATGTCCCCCTTCATAGGTATTCAGGCGAGTCATTTCCCAGTAAGGAGGTGTAGTGAAGCCATTCGCACTACTATTTGTAAATTCACATAAAAGTGTATTCTCTACCCATCTTAAAACTATGTTGTAATAAGGACATAAATGTTAAGAAAAGTTGTATTACACCATAATACACTTGTTAAACATGGCAAGATAATAAAGTTGTTAGTCATAGTAGATATGTTTAAATATGCACATAAGCCATTCGAATATGAAAGGGGCCAACACAACCCAATATAGTAAACAATGCATGAAGTGTGTGGGGATGACTAAGCCTAAATGAGAACATAGAGATAGGATCCGCTTAGGAGAGACCAAATTAAACATTGCATACACTTACCTCCCCTTCAAGGTTGGATTAAGCTAGTTTTTGTCAACTTACTCTACACCATTTCCCCTAAACAAAAGCTCCTAAACTTCAACATAGCACAAAACTTGAGTGTGTCCTTAGGATGATCCTTCATGAAGATATATGACTTCTCAACAAAGACGACATGATGAAAATTCATTTTAGCATCCTAAAACAAGTCCCTAACATAGTGAATATGGATCTCAATATGCTTCACTCATTGCTGATGAACCAGATTGCAAGTCATCTGTATTGCATTCTGACTGTCACTGAATGATCGTGGCACTATTTGAGCTGAGCTGTGAAAGAAGATTCCAGAGCCACATGAGGTAACAGGCTACTTCCTTCACACTATAATACTTGGCCATGAGTATACAAAGATAAAAAAATCTTGCTTCTTTGTTTTGCAACAAATTTAGGCAGTTCCCAGAGAAAATATATAGCCAATCGTACTCTTCCAACTATCTCGATCTCCTACATAATTAGTAACCAACTTCCTGCTGCATAATTTAATCTCAAGTTGTGTACCCTTAATGTATCAAAGAATTTTCTTAGCTTGCTGAAGCCAACATGAATGAGGTGTCTACATGACCCTCAAAACAAAACTAACAGCAAATGAGATATCAGGTTCGGTGTGAGGTAGATGGGACTCCCCACCAAGGAACTATAGAGTGTGGGACAAACCAATGGGGATTAAAGCATTGAAGCATAATGCTGATAAACCATAGGTAAAGGAGTGAGGGCCGGATGAGAGTTGCATGAACAAACCACTACAAAATATTTTACTTAAATACCTATTGTACTCCTACGATATTTTGTTTCACAAGATGTAATCTAGAAAACCCATATCAGTCATTTCAAAGGAATCATTAAGTTTTCCTTTGAGCTCTTGAATGAAATAAGGAATTTTTTTTGTAATGATCATGTCATCAAAAGAAAACACAATTATGAGAACATAGCTAGCTTGATGGTGCACGTAGAGAGCATAGTCACCTTTGCACCAAATAAAGCTCAAGTAAATGATTGAATTATTAATCTTTTCATACCATGCCATAGGGACCTTCTTGAACCCATGCAAAGACTTCTCAATACTTTACACAAAAGGGATATCACCTGATTTCTGAAACCTTAGTAGCTACTAAATAAAAATAATCATCGCTTTCATGGTTCTCTCAGGTAGTTCCAGCTCAACAACACTTAAAATTTTCAGCAGAAGAATCAGAAAGAGTGTAATCACAGCAGAATGAAGAGTTCCGGGTTTGATTTTCTTATATGTTGAGAATCATATAATGCAAATAAACATGTAAAAAATCTGAAGGTTATGTACATAGTGAATAGTCACATAGACAATAGGGAAAATCACAAAGGGCAGTCATTCAAACATTTTGAGCCAATTTTTGTAGCATCTTGTAATTTGTAGTGTTTGCAAAAAAGTTTTTATATAAAGGAAATGTTTAAAATTGGAGACAAGATTATGATACACATAAATAGATAATCTGCTAGACAGTGATATAATGATTAATCGATTATCTGGTTACAGACATGGCTATAGAGATAAAGTTTCTTATAAATGTCTGTGATGAAAGAAAGGGTTGGATATATTTTAAAGCCAATGAATCAATTAAACGTATATGTAGACATGATGAAGAAGTAGATAATTATAATAATTTCAACAATGCATATTTTTCCTTAGCATACTCGTTGATTTATTCCTTTCATTAAGAATGCCAACCAATAAAACGTTAGAATAAGTAATGTACAGCTAAGGATCTCTCTCTATCGTGGATTCTTGCTTTCGCCAAGGATTTAAAGCCTCCTTGATAGCTTGGTTTCTTGGATCAAGCTCTTCAGCTCGTTTCTCTGCCTCCAAGACAGTTACTTTATCATCTGTGGGAGAATAAATCAGAATAAATTATTCTCTGGGCAACCATTCATAAAGAATAAGGTATATTTTATACAATTATCTGAAAGAAAATCAAACACGGAGATTTTATAAGTTTGCAATTAAAGCAGCATTGCTCAAGCAATCAAACAATCACTACTCAAAATGAAATATCTCAAAATAACCCCATCCATGTTCCCAATAAAGTGCTGGTTAAATAATATTTTGGAAACTCTGCTTGTAAGAGATGGTAAAATTATACAAAAATCAGCTTCCAGAGCTAGAAGCAGCTCCACAAACATGTTAGAGGAAACCTGGAAACCAATTTTGAATTCTCTAATCCTAATTTTTGGAATTTGCATGTGGATACAATTTGACCACGAACTTACACATAAAACAGCTAATAGTGAACTACGCCTAGAGGTTTGGCTTATTCCAACTAAACTGAAACACTACAGCTTAGCAACTTTCCAATAAGCAGATCATCACAAACCTATAGCAATGCATTCATTAACCACAAAAAATAATGTCCCAAACTCGAGTCCATCAAATCTTTTTTCATTATTTACTGGTACGGAAATTTTGGTCATTGTGAGTCACAGTAAGGCTTTTCATAACTCACCTTCTAAGAAGAATGCCAAAAGTCGAAACTCTTCATAGAATAACTTTGCAAATGCTTGAGTACTAACTTTCTTTCCCACTTATATTAACATAAAAAAGTGTGAATTATGGCTAAGACGATTTTAACTAGAGGTTTTACTTATTCCAACTAAACTGAAGCAGTACAGCTTAGCAACTTTCCAATCAGCAGATCATCATAAACCTATGGCAATGCATTTAGTAGTTAGAAAAAATATTAAATAATGTCACAAAACTGAGTTCATCAAATCTTTTATCATAATTTAATGGTAAAGGAACTTTTGGTTATTATGAGTCACAGAAAGGCTTCTCATAACTCACCTTGTAAGAAGAATTTTGTATGTCAAAACTCTCCACAGAATAATTTGCAAAAAGATTTAAGTGTTAAATTTTCTCTCCTACTTATGCTAACATGATACAGTTATTGTCAATTATGGCTAATGATTGTCACCAGAGGTTTAACTTATTCCAACTAAACTGAAGTATTGCAGCTTAGCAACTTTCCAATGGGCAGATCATCACAAACCTATAGTAATGCATTTATTAGTCTCAAAAAATAATATCATGAACTCAAGTTCATCAATTCTTTTTATCATGATTTAATGGTAATGGAAACGTTGGTCATTACGAGTCACAGTAAAGTTCTCATAACTCACCTTGTAAGAAGAATGTTAAAAGTCGAAAATTCTCCACCAATTAACTTGCAAAACCTGAAGTATTATTTTTTTCCTACTTTATATTAACACAAAAATGTGCCCATCAGTAATGGATAAAAAGATTGTAATTATCCAACAGGGCAAAAAGACAACAAGGCAACGCATTTTGAAGTAGAGGAACATTACTCAAACTAAAGAAGAATGTTATAAGTCAAACTATCCACAGCATAACTTTGCAAAAAGATTAAATGTTAAATTTTCTCCTACTTGTATTAACATGATAAAGTGGTTGTAAGCTATGGCTAAAAGGATTGTAACTAGAGGTTTAACTTATTCCAACTAATCTGAAGTATTACAGCTTATCTAGCACCTTTTCAATCAGCAGATCATCACAAAACTATAGTAATGCATTTATTAGTCACAAAAAATAAGGTCAGAAAATTCAAGTCCATCAAATCTTTTATCATTATTTTAATGGTAATGGAAATGTTGGTCATTATGAATCATAGTAAGGCTTCTCATAACTCACCTTGTAAGAATGTTAAAAATTCTCCACTGAATAACTTTGCAAAAGCTCAAGTATTGATTTTCTTTCCTAATTATATTAACATAAAAAAGTGATTATGAGCCATGGATAAAAGGATTGTAATTATCCAACAGGTCAAAAAGACAATGGGGCAATGCATTTTCAAGTAGAGGAACATTACTCAACTAAAGCAAAATATAAACAATAACGAATGAAAGAAGTGCAAGGTCAGAGATGGTAATGAATTAAATGGATTATAATCCCTATGCATCACATGGAGAGTCAAGAAACCTGTGTCATTCAATGAGCACTATATGGATGTGGGACTTCAAAAGCTTGAAGTGTACACTACTTGCTACACTAGGGGATCACCAACAATGTGTATGTTGTATCTGCAAGGGATGCCTACCAAAGTTACCAATGTTAAAATGTTTATCCTAAAAATTGAATCTAATATGCCTCAAGAGATGGATCATGCATATGCTTCTTCGTATTTATGCTAAAAGAAAATCCTGCAAGGTAGTAGGGTACAAACTAGAACATCCAACTTAGATAGGGTCACGAATGTTAGCAAAATGGAAAAAGGAAATTGCCTAATCATGCTGGGAAAGAAAAGCTATTGTACCCACACTTTTTCCTTGGTGCTAGCAACCTACTTGTGCTTGTATTATTTTTACTCTACACTCAAAGCTTGTCACATGCATGGTACATACAAGGGGAATTGAAGCACAAAAGGACTAAGTGAGAACACCTCACCGTTGACTTTTGTGTCACTTTATTGTTTTATGATACATGTCCCCAAGTTTTCCAAGT
This sequence comes from Sequoiadendron giganteum, assembly GCA_007115665.2. Taxonomy (NCBI): domain Eukaryota; kingdom Viridiplantae; phylum Streptophyta; class Pinopsida; order Cupressales; family Cupressaceae; genus Sequoiadendron; species Sequoiadendron giganteum. The sequence continues at coordinate 582,201,461 of CM021103.1, forward strand.
GCTCCAAAAGATATGAGATGGGATTCTTTACAACAATGATCCTTTGTAAGACTATATTCAAGAGATGCATGGAAAAGATGATATAGTCACCAAATAGTTATTCATGAAACAAACTTAGAGACAAAGTCCACAATTGTATTGCGGGAGGGGCATAAGGGCACAAGAAAAAAAAAATGAAAGAATGTTGTGTTCAAGGAATGCAAGGAGTAGTAGATTCAAAGGTATCACATAACAGTTAACAATTTATTAAAAAAATAGAAAAAAACACACTTGAGGAGGAATTGAAACATTTATATTTGGAGAATAACATTAAGGAGAGGTTTGTACATGAGGCACAAGTGGTCATAGAATAAAAGTATTATAATCAAAAGTCAGCATTGGGCAAGAGGATGCACCAAAGATTTCAGGGATAGGCAGTTATCGGTTGAATGAGAAAATAGCCAAACTTTTGGATTTGTTGCAATATCAAGACCTTTCAAGAACCCCAAGGGTTTACCTAAATAAAAGGGTTACACCCCTTGTTACAAAAAGTGAATATCAAGCTTAAGCCTACTATACACTCAATGCAAATGAGGCCATAACATATGAATCAAAAAATGTGAGTAGACATGAAGGTGGAAAGATGCCATATGTTGAAGGCATGCATATCTTATTGAGTCAAAGGGTGAATCACGCAGTTATTTCAATCAATAACAAAAGCATAAGGATGCTGCAAAATGAATCTTAAAGGTAGGATCTTGTTCGGTATCTTTTGGTTCAGTATGGATGTGCATAGACTTGTGCATGTTGAATGAAGCACGCAAGAGTACTTGCATTGTAGAAAACGTCTAGCCAAAGGGGAAATAGGCACTTTGGATGGCATCGAAGAGAGAGAGTTTATACTACAATGCAAAGTGTTCTTTTTAGTAGAGAAAGGGAGAGAACCTTCCTTAGGAGTTGAAACATTTGAATTTGGAAGCTAGTATATGGGAAAAAGGTCTGTATAAGAGGCACAAGAGGACCCACAAAAAAAGTATTTTAATCAACCCTTACACAAAAAGTAGCTCAGAGGATATGTAAAAGACTGCAATAATAGGTCATTATTGGTCTAATGAGATGGCCAAAGTTGTGGATCAATTAAAGAACTTTCATGATGAAGGTGGTATACCTATTGTTAGGAAAAATAAAGATCAATCTTAAGCTCGACACAAAATCGGTGAATAAGAGGCAATACTAGGTGAATCCAATCTTCAAAGCAAAGATCAACCAATAATAGGCCATGTTGACCTCGAAAGCTAACGCTTAGGAGGCTCAACCCTTGGGAAGCTCTAAGAACGTGGGATCATATTGCTATCCTCAGAACAACCTCCAAGATTTTAGAAGCTAGCTCTTCGTTTTAACTAATGGGGGGGCGGAAAAGGGGAAGAAATGAAATAAAAAGCATATGAATAACTATTCTAAGGCGATGCGTCAAAACATCTCAATAGTGTCGCTCATCAAACAGCATAACATAATTTCAGTCTTATGATGATCTGCAAAAGCTTGAAGGAGTGCTTAACATGATCCAAAATTGTACATATGTGAAACTGAAACTATAAAAGCTTGCTATAACAACTGACTACTACCGTTTCTCAATGAAAACACAGAGCATAATTATATTTAGAGTGAGGAAATAGAACACACAACAGAGGCCAGTAGAGCACAAAATTGTGCATTCAATCTTTCTCATTACAAACTAATTGCTAAGGTCTGAGAAATTATATAAATTAAATACTATCTTTTTGAGTCTTTTTGGTCGTAAAAATGATGAACCCCACAAACAACGCCACGTAGGGTTTAAATAGAGAAAACATTTCCCAGATGAGAACCACAGCAACAGAAAAGATTCCCCCACTACCACGCTTGTAAGTCTCACCATCATGGTGACAGTTGAAACGACCTACTTGGGCAATCATAAACATTCCTCGAAGAGGGCAATGACACCATTTGTTCCTCCATGATCCCCTCGCAACCGCACACGAACCTCATTACTGAGAATCAGTGATGGGCATTAATTTTGCAAGATGCATGCATGCAAGCTTACCACGCGTTGACCCTCGCCATTGTCCGTGATAGGCCTGTCAAAAGTCCTCGGCCAACCACACATCATATATCACCCTCGATGCTTAGGGTGTCCCTCGAGCTGCGCCAGCTTGGCACATGGCTAGGATGAAAGCGAGCACTTGATAAAACACAAACACCACTCCATCTCCTCAGTCGGTATGCGAAGCCACCACGTGGCAGTCCATCGCATTGCACCATAAACACAATCCCTCGATCAAGTAGTAGTTGCACGGTTTTGACATGTGGCTACTCTGCACATAAAGTTCAATCTTAAGCATAAGAATCATGGCAGCTCGAGGAAAAAGGCATTATTTCAAACAAAGCCTTGGAAAAGAACCCTTCACAAAAATAAGGGTGCGGTAGTGAAATATCCCAACCAATATTTGTGCAATTTTTTGATTTTTTATGATATAAAATGATGTCCTAATTTTCTGATTTTCAACTTCTGCTCATACCCTAATTTGCTGATGAAAATTTCTGAATATATTCATGCATTAACAGCAACATTCTTTCATTCCAATAATATAAAATCTCATAGTAGTGATGAAAATTTCTGAATATATTCATGCATTAACAGCAACATTCATTCATTCCAATAAATGTCTTCAAGACCCAAATCAAGTGTCATGTGCCATTATTTGTCCCTTTGCTGCAAACTAAATCTTCAAATGTTTAGGCCTTCTTTATCTCCATCACTTCATCATAGGACCCTTAAGTCCTTCCTCCATGTCTCCACTCTTTGCCATCTTCATGTTGCATTGCTTTTCATCGGACGTGGCTGACATAGAAGTCTGAAATTCTCTGTGTGATGAAGAGTGTGCCATGCTCAACTCCTCACAAAGCTTCTCCACCTCATCTTCTTTTCTTCTCAAGGCATCAAAATATATCTCACCAAGTGTGAGGAGATGATCTCTATCCACAAGTAAGTGTAGGAAGTTTGACTTTACTACCACCAAAGCCTCCTTGAGTTTGTGCAAGTCATCAAGAGATAGACCTCCTTCAAACCCTACATGCTTCCCTAGAGCCTTCCAACACAAGCCTGCCATCATTTTATGAACATGATCAAAATGAGTTAGGGCTGCCACAATCTTACCTTCGTTTACCTTCAATTGTCCTTCCAAGTGATGTGACTTATGAGACCTAAAATCTTCATGCAAAATTTATGTTTGGTATTCATAAATGTGCACCTCCAAATCTGCTTCCTTCATGGCCTCTTCTTTGTGGAAACTAGGTCATCATCATGCTTCATCAAAGGATCTCCATCAAAATAATGAGTAGAGTCTTCTACATCATGATCTTCCTCATTGGCGGATCTAGCATGAAGTATGCATAGCTATAACCTCCTTAACCTCCAAGTGATCCTCCATATGTTGCAATGTTAAATCAATCTTATCCAATTCACTTTGTTCACTACATACTGAAATTTATGAATTGCCATCATATGTATGAACATCCATCTCAAAAACACCCAAACTGCAATTCAATTCCTTGCCAAAATGATGTAAAGGTGATAAAGCAAGGCTAGACTCAATTAATGAAACAGCACAAGAACCCATACCTTCATGTAACTATTCTAGCAAAGCTGGTTTGACAACCTTCATGGTGGTATCTTCGTCAATCTCCATGTGCTCTTCATTTGTAGCTTCAATAGGTGAATCTCCTTTGTCCTTGTCCTCATAGGGTTGAAGTGAACTTTTAAAACATATCTTCCTTTATCACTTGGACAATTTCAACATGCTCTTCTTCAATGGTTGTTCCAGAATCTTATTCACCTACAAGTTGATCAATGACTGTTGATTTAGAACCCTTGTTAAACTCCTCGTAGAGATTTATGGATATTTCATTCGTAGAAAGTCTTGATAGGCAGTCTTCATACCACTCCAAGCTACGAGCTACTCTCTATTGTGACAGTACTAATCTTTGTTGTGACCCCTCCAAACTAGACGCCTAATGTTGATGCAAAAATCTGAGTGTGAATCTATTGAAGCTCGTATGAAACTCCGTCATGAAGTCCTCCATTGAAGAAGCTAGGGTTTCGCCCAGCTTCTCCTATATTCATAAGGATTTTTGTCGATAAAATATTCGCCAAAGTGCAGATCATAAAAGCAGTGATAAATTTGTTCATGATAAAATGCCTCCAAATGACTTTGTATTTATATCAAACTTCCCATTTTCCCTCCAATCTGGCTGACCTAATTTGGGCCCCAAAATTCAATTTTTATTTTTTTTTACTTTTAATTTTTATTTTTTTACCCCCAAAAAGAGTCGCCCAACTTCATAGAAAAATTATAAAAATATTTTGCCTTCACCAAAACTCATAATAAATATTGTTTAACCTCCTCCTTGAGTGCCAAAAACAAAAATAATAAAATATTATTTTTTTCTTCTTATTTCTTCATGCTCGTCTCAAAAGGGACATTACAAGTAGACAAAGTCTACAACTTTTGGTGACTCTTGGGGAACTCTACTTGCGGAGGTGAGAACCTAGAATTTCAGGTTCCACACATAAAAGCTCAAAAATCCAAGAAGGGGAGATTGACCGCTACTAGAGTTTCTAAAGAGCGGTTTGCATGGAAGCCCACTCATCTTCAGATGGTTGCATCTTCTTCTTTAGTGCTCTAAGGACCTTATCCAGAGTGATTATCTCTTTGAAAGAGAAATTATTCACATTCCATGCAACAGCCTTCATTTGATATTCCAGCTAGGCGAGTGGCAGCAAAACCCCTTCCACCTCAGCAACACTTGGGGATTGACTAAGGTCCTGAAAAGCGGCTTGGTCCCGTTGCTTCTCTTCCAATATTTGTCTCATCTGATCTTCTAACATGACAGTATTATCTGGAAGGAAAGGGGAAGGAAGTCCTAAATGAACAAGTTGCCCAATGTGCTCCTCCATGCTTGTGATTGTTTGATCCAAAGCATTTAAACATGCTTTACAACATAAGCACACACATTTGCAAATGAGAACACCAGATATACGTGGAAACCCAAGATGGGAAAAACCACGGTGAGAATAGTTGCTTGGATCTACTGTCCAAACCCAACCTCATAAAGCAGAAATATACAAGTGAATTTTACAATATGAAGTAGGCAACAACCTGCCAGAGACACCAATCCCCTATTGTGTTTGTAGGCACCAGCCTACTAGAGACACCAATCCCCAATTGCATCAGTACAACAACCGGATTACAAAGATAAAGCTTGTGGATCTTCAATTGTAGCCTAAGACACCTCATACACTTCAGTACTGGTTACACACACTCTTCCACACTTCTTATGATCTTTTGATAATGGCGCACACTTTGAAATGCAACTCACATTGAATAACTCTAGCTTCACGATCGTCTCATTATATTTTCACTTTGTGTGCTACATCAGATTCACTCAATTCACATTGTGCATCTATCAAACTGATGAACATATACATGACATTACATTAACAGATCTTCTATGTCGGCCAGTGGTCCACAAATAACAAGGACAACATAAGGTGGACCTAAACTCAAATTTCATGAAACTTGTAACAGGTCGGTCCAAAAACAAATTTTGTTGCCGCCAAAAGAACATGATGTCGTGCGCTACCACAAGAACCTTAACTAGGTCCTGTCTTAACACGACACGCAAGATTTGAATTCCACACGCTACTAGTCATAACCGCACAAGCCTTGAACACCAACTGGTTGACAGATAGGCACAAAGAACCTTCTATCATTACAATCTTTTTGCATGTTGAACATATCCTCTGGAAACTTAGGAATATGATAGAACTAGTGTAGACATACTCTCCTCTGAAATTGCAGAGCAAACCTGCATTTCTGAAAGAAATGTTGACTATAATTGTATTGCTAGAGAAATCTCTTTGCCTTGAGAATTGAGCTGAAACATTTTGGTACAGACTTGCGGACCACCACTGTCATAGTGAATAGATGAATGCATGATATTGCAAGCATACAATAGTCACACACACTTCTGAAACTATAACTAGTAACATATATTTTTGCAAATCTCTGCAACTCAAAATGATAAGTCAAGGGGAGTATAATGATAATTCAAGTACTTCTTGACACAGTGACAACCTTTGACATCAATGACAACTTTTGTTCAATAGGGTTGCCTTCTCATTCTCACCTACAAATTGTGGATGACATGGCTTTGATGAGAGTTGCCAAAATCAGAGAAGCAACTACTTCAAATGTGCTTTGGATATCTATCTTGCACCTTCAAGGCAAAGGATTAATGAAGCAAATTCTTCCATATTTTTCTTCAACACCCCTCCTCTTATTTAGTCTAGAATAGCTCGGATTTGGATATTTCATATTGGTGCTCTTCCTTTTGTTTACTTGGGTATTCCACTCTCTGTTGGCCCCTTGCCTAGGTGGACCTAGCAAAATGTGTTGGATAAGTTCCGTGGGAGAGTCAACCATTGGACTTTCAAGTGGCTTTACTTTGCTAGTAGAGTGATGTTATTGAAATCAGTGGTTCAAGTGCTTCCTATTTCTAGGTGCTCAGTGAGAGTTGCTCCCTTAAGTTTCATTAAGGAATAGGATGCTCTCTCTAGGCAATTCTTATGGGTTGGTAATCTCGCCTCTTCGAAGTGGAATTTGGTTAAGTGAGACTATTTGTAGACTGAAGCAAGAGGGTGGCCTTGGTCTATGATAGGCTACCTTCACTAGTCAAGCCTTGGCTTCTCAACTTTACTGGCAGTGGTGCACTTGTTAGGATCAAACTTGGGCCAAGATCCTTTCTTCTAATTATTTGAGGGGAGTGGTGAGTGAAGATGTCCCTAGGATCAGCTTGTCGAGTAAGGGGTCTATGATTTGGGACACTCTTAAAAGGAGTGCTAACTTAATTAAGCAAGGTCTATTTTGGATTTGTAGCAGGGGTTTTGAGGCCCTATTCTGGTTTGACTCTTGGGATGGCTTTCCACCAATCTTGTCCATGTATCTACACTTACAAGATCTTTGTCTTAGCTTTTTGGAGGCTAGGTGGAGTAGGGTTGAAGCTTTCAAAGTAGCTAAGAGCCTGGGGCAAGTGGAGGTGTTTAAGTGGAAGGACCCTCTCAAGTGGCCGCCAAGGGGGCTTTGTGGAGGATCGAGAAGAGTTATCTTGGATTTTAGCAGGAAGAGCTTGCAATTCTTTGATGAAGAGTGATATCTTGGCTTGGAGTCTTGATCGTAGGGGGTGTACTTTGTGGCCTCTAGACATCAGGAATTGGATCAATAAAAATATGGGGGGGAAGAAGTCCCTTGGTGGCAGAATGTGTGGAATAAGTTTGCTTGTCCCAAATGCAACTTCTTCCTTTGGTTAGTTGCCCGTAATAGGTGTCTCACTTGAGATAATCTGCGGAAGCGAGGTTTTCAAGGGTCCTCTATTTGCATTCTCTATGCCAATAGTGAGGAATCTTTTTCACATTTGTTTTTTCAGTGCTCCTTTTCTAGGATCATTTGGCACCTATGGTGGGATGTTTGGAAGCATGCTTTTGTGCATGCTTCATTTCTAGTTGAATTTTGGAGGAGTTTGGGGAGGCCACCTGTTAAGGCTTTCTTTCTTCAGGTGGCTTGGAATATCGGACCCTCTTGCATCCTTTGGGAGATCTGGCTAGAAAGGAACCATAGGATCTTTCAAGGATGGAAGATGGTGGCTCAACAATTATGGCAAAGGATTATTGGTATAATTCAAGAGACTACCCATACTAAGTGTGAGGTGGATATCCCCTTGGAGCCTAGAGAGGGGGAGGTGATGCAGGGACTACGTTTATTTGGGAATGGTTAGAGGTCGAATTCGTCAAGGAAGACCCAGAGAGTGAGTAGATGGTCTCTGCCTCCTGTGGGGATTTTTAAGATTAATATAGATGGATCCTCCAGGGGAAATCTTGGACATGTTGGAGTTGGTGGTGTTGGGAGGGGTAGTTCAGGTGTTGTCTTATTTTCCTTCTCCATCTACAAGGGTCAATAGAGTAATAATCTAATGGAAGCTCTGGTTATTCTTATTGATTTGGAAACGAATTGTGCTCTTGGGTGGCGCAAGATTATGTGAGTCAAACTCTCAGGTCCTAATAAATTTGTTGAATAAGTAGAACTTTGATGGCGTGAATTGGCAATTGGAGGCAGTGGTTCCGCAGAATCACTAGCTAAGCAATTCACTAGAGTTTGTTTCTTTTAACCACATCATGAGGGAGTGGAACAATGTCGCTGATTGCTTGGCTAAATGGGCTTCAGAGCATAAGGGCCAATAGAATGTTGGTGGCTGGGAGCATCTTCCCCGAATTGTGCCCAAAGTTTGGAGAAGTTGATTCATGAGGATTTGCAAGACTAATGGGCTGTATTGGTTGGCTTTCTTGTGGGGTTGGCTCTTTTGGTGATTTGTTGTTGTCTAGCTGGTTAGATTTCTCGGGCCCCTTGGTGGAGGGGGGCTGACTCTTTGTATGTTATGCTGGCTTCTTTTGATTAAATAAATTTTTACCCCTTTTTTCAAGAAAAGAAAAAAAAAACTACAAAATATTTATTAAATGCTTTTGAAAAATAAACAATATTACAATCTTCCAAACCTTAGATGCTTCCTGAATTATAAAAGAAAATTGGAAAAGCTACCTAGGCAAGAAAATTCACAGTAGAAGTAACCTCCACAAAGCTGAGATGCTTTTCTTATTTATTTACATCACACCAAGATCTGGTTTAGTGCAGGGACCTTCGAAATCTATGTGGACCATCCTCCTCACCAACACCTCATTAAAGCTCACAAAATAGCTTGATGGAATAAAAGACACAATGTGCTTTTTAGTCATTGGACCTACCCTTTTTATACACAAGGAATATTCAAATTCCTTTTGATAATGATGAATATTGTTTAGCTTTTTGCTTTTATCATTCACATGAATATTTCCTCTTTTTAACTTGATCCTTTTTAACATTTTATAGGTCATGCCTCCATATGAGGCTTTAACTTACAATTTATGCTCTCTAGTTTTAATTAGAGGATACCTTTTGATTATTATATAATGAGCATCAAATCAAACATTACAATAACACAAAGGCAAAATATTTAGCCTTTAACTTTAGCAAGCCTTTATGTAATGTTAAATGTAACTGGAGAAATTAGGCATTGATTCAAAGTACTGAAAATTTCGCTACAGAAGTCACAAGACCGAATTGTCCATGTTGGTCTTCCCCACAATGCGGTTTCAAGATAAATCTTGGTGTCTATATGTGTGTCTGCTTATGATGTTCACAATCCATTCACTATTTTGAGATAATTATTTATGATTCAAGTTTCTTTATTTTCCAAATACTTGCAAGAAAAGTTATTTAAGTAACTGGGAAGTGAATGAATACGTATTTGAACTAAATCCAGCGAATGCCAGTGTTGCGGAGTAGTTAATGAGAAACCTTGACAAGATTTAACTTACATAAAACCTTACCTGACCAGATTACCATTAGAAACTCAAATCCCACCATCTGTACCACTAGGATGCTATATATTAACTCTAGCGCTTACCTGATGCAGGCTATTCTTCTCTCCTGAAGGTGGGGTATGAGGGCTCTATTGGCCTGATCTACCCAGGGAAAAATTTCGATCAGCCTTCTACCTCTCTCATTTACCTTCTCCTCGCATACTTATTGCTGGAGAGAGACTCTAACAGCCAATTCTAAGCATTTGTGGAGGAAGGGGAGTTATTGGCATTTGCTGCAAACCAGATATGTGTTTCCTCCTAGCTGTCACCATCTAGAACTTGCTTCAACTTATTTTGGAACTAAAGCAGCTTAATCCTCCCCCAACAAATTACTGAGATGTCATAATCTTACTTTTCTGCTTTCTCAGGATCTCTCTTATGGTATTTCCACCCTTCAGAAAGAAGATCAGTCCTATTGTTTTATATCTTCAGTAGTAAGGTTCTATATTTCAGCATATTTCAGTCAAATTCTTGAGAGTGTATCTGCTACAGCTCTCATATTGTTCACACCAGCATTTCATCCTGCCTGTTTTCTTGACCATTGAGGACTCAGAACAAAATGTTGATTTTGATAAACCTCTTTGCCTTTTTTGAAGAGGAAACAGAATAATTTCTGAAGATAACCAGGCTAGATTGATATTTCATTTCTACATTTCACTTTGTGAACAAACCAGCAACCGGGTAGTCGCATCAACATTGCATGAGGACCATCTTTTTTGCCCAACAGGCACTCCAGGTAACTACAGACCTTGCTAGCTCTTAGGAGAACACTTAAAATACTACAAAACAGAAAATTCTTCATGCTCAGATTGAACTCTTGATGTCTTAGACTTTCCTCTTGGTTATCTAGGCTGTCCAGCCTCCTTTAAAGGTCCGACATGCCTTTCAAACCTGTCAGCTATATTCTTGAGCTGGACAGTTGATGAGATCCATCACTTGTGATATAGGTCTCAATCAGACACTGAAACCTCAAGTTTAAATGATGCCAGCTGCATTATTTGTGCTTTTTTGGTAGCATTTAGTATGCTAATCATATCCTCCCTTTTACATGCACTCCTGAAGTTTATAATGGATTTGGCTCAATTGCACCACCATATCAAAGCAGTGGCAGATATTTTAAGAGTTCTACAATTTTTATGGGCCATTATTTGCACATATGGCTATATTTCTTTTGGGTTTTTTTGCACACACCTTTCATACAACATTGCCAGTGATAAGATAGGTGTAGGGACCAGCATCATGGATAGTCATCCCTCCATTTGCCCATCTTGGATTAAGTATGGTAATAACTGGTAATTATGTTATTTTACTGCAACAAGTCAAATCATATCACATGAATATTTCTTTTGATGTAAAAAACCTACAATTATTTTTAAAAACCACTTTACCATTTTTTTCGGTCAGATCTATTGAACACTTCTTTTTTTAAGAGATCGGATCAACACTATCTCTGATCTTAATCAACTTATATTTTCTATTTTTAATGTACTAAATCATAAGATTTAGATGTTGTAAGTTTATATAGATTACCTGAATTTTTTTGCTTGAGAGTATTGTATTTTTCTTGAGTCTCCTATTATTTTTCTACAAACATGACTACAAAGTTATTTCCTATTGTATTATATTGCATTTGCATTACCTAGTCTGTAATGCCCCATTTTATTCCTAAATGTCTGCAGGTTATGTTTCAAAAGAAATCAATAAAGATAATTAATATTACACCAAACTGGCATTAAATAAAGATTAAGTTGTTAAGAATGGTCAACCAGCATATGAAGAGTTGTGTCCCTTGAGCAAGATAAGGCATATAAGGAAGTTAGATATAGAAGGAAAGGGAATGGGAAAGAATTATTATGACTGATTACAAGTACTAGACAACAGCACTAGCAAATTAACTTATTTAAAATTATATTATTATTCTCCAAATGCAGAGATGAAGAGTTATAACTATTGAGGTGAAGAGGTGTGACTCCCTCAAACTTTAGACATAAAAGGGAGAGCATTTCATTTGAGAAAAACATCCATAACATCATTCAAGAATTCAATTGAGAATAGAACCTTATGTGACTTTGCAAGTAAATTAAATTATGTTCTCAAGAGTAGTGATGATGTGAGAAAGAATGTGACTCCTAATGTGAAAGGTTGTGACTCTTCAAATGTGGAAGGTTGTGACTCCCTCAATAATAAGATATAAAAGGAGCATCATTTCCTCATGAAGAAATCATCTATGGGGAACAAATCAATCAATCAGTTTGAGAATAAACTATCATTCTCAAAAGGCAGAAATGAAGGGTGGTGACTCACGTATTGTGAACTGTGGTGACTCCTTCAAGAAATGGATATAAAGGGTAAATCAGTTCATCAACATTCAATCAGCAATCATCACTAATCTATCCATCAAGAAATCAAGCAATCATCACTCATTTATCCATCAAGAAATCAAGCGATCAAAATATCAAAAAGATCAATCAAGCAAACAGCAGTAAGTCTAACAATACATTCAATCATCAAATCATTCGATCATCAAATTTATTCAAGCATCAACCCTTCAATCATCAATTCATCCAAGTAACACGCATTCAAATATGAAATATCAATTCAGCATATCAATCAAATAGGAAATAAGTTTAAAGAATAATATTCGAATATAAATTAGGAATAGCTGTATATATATTTAATTGCAGAAATCAAGTTATAACAGCCACTTGTGAGTAAATCTATTATAATTTCATAATGATATTTTATTAGCAAATTCCTTTAGCAATCTATTTTGAATTTATAGAAGTGTTTTGCAAATAGGGAGGCCGATCAACCTTCCTAATCACAAAGTGCTGAAGGACTAGAAATTCTTAATATCAAGCACGCCACCCCAAGATGAATGAATTGGAGGTTTTGCCATACTCATGGACTGGGAGGCCTAAATGGTGCTCTTGGGCTTAGTTGAAGAGGACAGCCTTCATGCATATTATCAAGCACACCACCCCAAGATAGATGAAATGGAGGTTACTGAGGACTGAGGGATGGAACAGATCTAGAATCATTCCATGCTCTCGCAATACAAGGGCCACCACCCTTGAGATTGCGGTTTGCAAGCATTTCTAGTGAGTTCCTAATATGATTGGCTATAGGAATATACCTTGTAATAATCATTAATGATGTTAAGATATTTAGAATTCAAATATTAGTGATGCTATGAACTATAGACCTAAATATTATGATGTTTTAGCTATGATGTATTGCTCTCACTATTATAATATTTTATGTATTAATTGGAATATAACCGTAAAGTTGATACTTGTTATTACTAATATCAGTTTTTAGTGATTATTATTGTTTTGCAGACCTAAAATCAGGAATTTCCCAAAAGGGGACATTACATGTAAGTTATATATAGATTACATGCTTTAAAATATTTTCTTGAAAAAAAATTGTCAATTTTCTCCTTTTTCTTCCTGAATTTTTCGCTTGAGAGTATTATATTTTTCTTGAGTCTCCTATTCTTTTCCTACAAACATAACTACAAAGTTATTTCCTATTGTATTATATTGCATTTGTATTACCTAGTAGTAAAACTTGTGAGATATTAAAGGGCATATCTATTTGTGAGCTTAGCAAATTATTGATTTCCTATTGATGTTCTCACATTTTGCAATGGCTGCCTGATCAAAATTATTATATTTATATTCATATAAGCAAGAGATATCCTATCATATTATATTGCATTTGTATTACCTAGTAGTAAAACTTGAGATATATTAAGGAGCGCATCTATTTGTGAGTTTAGCAAATTATTGATTTCCTATTAGCGTTCTCATGTTTTGCAATGGCTGCCTAATCAAAGTTATTCTATTAATATAAGCAAGAGATGCATTTTCTCTATATGGAGTACTTATATGTATACTGTTATATAATATTCTTTTAAATAGATCAAACCTTGTATTTTGAGGCTTGGCTGATTTAATCCCATTGCTAGATCACCCTGTGTCTAAAACATCCAGCTCAAAAATGGCTATTCATTAACTCTAGAGAAAACAACTCAATTGCATAATTTTATCTTATTTCTTGGAATCATCGCCGGTTGAAAATTAAGAAAATCAAGACCAAATAAATAAGGAAATATATCAAAAGCAATGAAATGTAGAATGGAGGTTCCTCACACAAAAACCGGTTTGTATCATAAAGTATTCCATGGCAGCCCCAATTGAAGTAAAGCCAACAGCAAGCTTTATGTACCAATCCAGAAATTTCATTTCTTGAATGTAACCCCGATATTCTTTCTTTCCTCCTCACTCTGGAAATTGCTTCTGAAATTAATAAAGGACTGAAAAATTAAAACAAGAATCGAAGAAAAATACAGAGAAATTTAAAGTCAATGATGAATGCCTCTATGCAATAATCATGTAACATGTTAACATTAAAATTTAGAGGAAGAAGATATCCGTAAAATAATTTGTGACACAAAAAATATAATAACTTAAGGTGGCAAAAATGAGAATAATTATTACATGTTTAACATCCCCCAACGTGTCAAAGAAAGAAAGAGAAACTATATAAATGTTCACAGATTACCAATGCAGGTCAACAGGACTTGGAAGTAAATCCAGTAAAGGAATAGCACAGAAAGTTAATTAATGTGGTAGTCCTCAGAGTCTCCTATAAAACATGATGCCTGAAAGTCACAGCTTCCCAGAGGTAGAGGGTCAAGTACCTCTGCTTGGGATACGGGGAAAAGGTCACAAGTGAATCTCATCAATCCTTGTTACAGAAGCAAAAAACGTAGTATAAGCTTAACACATCAATATTATAATTAGTCTAACAAAAATATTATGATTACTCTAACAAACAAAAAGGTGGACTAAGAACATGCTTGCAGATGAATTCCTTCTAAGTGAACAATAGATTACATAAAATGCTGTCTATAGGTCAATATCGTGTTTTCATCATCAACCATGATATACATTATATCTCATTATTAATAATGCCATGCAATCTCTCTCCTGAGATTCAGGCTGGATGACACACATGATGGATATGGGTAGAAATAACCAAACCATCCATGACTACTCCAATATGCACTAGTACTGTTATGGTAAGAGATCAGATACAATGGTTGGGAACAGCTACCATCATTAGGAGCCACCATCAATAGCTTATCATTATAAACATATAATAGGTCAATTGTTTGTGCATCAAAATCAAAAACTTTTATTATAAACTATTTTAAATTTCATTTATTCTTTATGGACTATGGGCAATGATCACAACCCATGGTCTACGTTTATCCCATCATCAATAGAAAACTGAAAGCATATCATAAGCCAGCTTAAACCATGATAGTGATGCCCCTATCAGCAGGGTCTCAATTGGAAAGGTATCACTACCAATTAAAGAAAGTCTCTGGATCTTCCTCGAGGAAACTCACATTGCTCAGAGCATACCAGCTACCTCCCTCTTCAATATTGCATTCTCCTTGTCTAAATCATGGGAAAGCTCTGCAATTTTCTTTGTCTCAGTCTTCATTGTTCCAATCTGTACTTTATCTAATTTTCCATCTTATCTGTTAAGTCCACTCTACCTTCTTATTCTTCATTTTTGCCAATTCCAACTCATAACTGATTGTCTTTCTCAAGGACTCATTTTGTTCCCTAAGATTTTCCACTCGTTTAATTTCATCTTATACTAGAATAATTTTTACTACAATCTATCTATCAAGCTCTAAGAGATTTTTTACCATCTCCTTAGTGATCTTTTTCCATTGTCACACTCAACTCCACTTCTTGACTCTCTACATTTATTCTAAGCACTTGTTCCACATTTACCTATTGCAAAGCATCCTAGTAATCTCTGATGGTGTCACGTTTCTCCTTTCCTAGCATTTTGGCTTCTATGCAGGGGAATTGGGAACTCAAGTGAAAGTGAATGAGCTCAACAATAGCTCCTTGGGTGATCTGATCACTTAACTCTTCTCTCACCACCCTAGCTGACTACAATTATGGTTGAAGTACATCATGCAAATATGATTGCCTATTAATGTAGTCAGCAAGTTGGCCCTCCCTTTACATTTTTGCTACCACACAAAATATGTGGATGCCACACATCAACAAACTACCCTCTTATTTTGGTTATTGGCCTTCCCTTTACAATTTGCTTGATTTTGGTTATTTTTGCAATGAATGGAGTCTTTGGGATGTGGAAGACAAAGAAGGGTAATTTACTTTAAGCAATCAAAGACATGAGACTAATAAGTCCAAAATGGTTGGTATTGAGCAAGATAATGGATTTAATATTCATGTGAATTAGGATGAGATTATTTGTCAATTTCTCCAAGCCATCAAGACAATAAAAAACTAGCAAATATCCTTTCTAAGTTTGAGATCTAAGTTACCAGGTCCTTCATATTTGACCTAGTATGCATGTGGGTACGGTTAGGTTCCTAGTATGATTTATTAAATATTAATTAACATATGTTAATGCTCAAATCATGTTCCTAGAGTTTAGCTATGTAACGCATATTTCCGTTACTTTTTGTTATGGCTCCAATCACGTCTTTGTGATTGTCGATTGCCTTTCCGTGTATTCTATTTATTGTTTGCTCTTTGTAAATAATATCTATTTGATTATTCAAGAATCCCATCTGCTCTCCATCTGTAATATGGTATCCGAGCAATCGATCTGAGCGATTGAAATTTTCGTTTTTTCCTGTATTCGTGCATTTGCGTGAATTTTTGTGTGAAGACACGCGTTCTATGCTTTGGAGCGACTTTGCTCTTTCCGTGCGCAAGTGTTTGATCAGGATTCTCTGTTCGTGTGTTCGTGCGTTCGTGATTTCTTGTGCATCTGGCGGAATCGAGATTTCTTCCTGTTTTTTTGTGAGTCGGCTTTGTATTTGCGTGAAGATCATTCTCGTGGTCTTTTCGTGATCTCACGAACTGCCAGTATCGATCTGGTTTTCAATTTTTATGTGCATTTGGAAGTCAACTTTGCATGAGCGTTCGAGAGTATCTCTTTTATGTTGCTCGTTCTTCGTTTGCGTGTTGGGCTTCAAGTGTCGTGCGTTTGTGTTCTCCGTGCGTGAGTATTTCCATGTGAGTTTCCAGTATTTGCGTGAGCCGGTGTTTTGTTCGAGTGTTCGATGCAACTTGTTTGGATACGATTCAAACAACCTCTTTGTTCTATTTGCATACGATTCACGTGTGCACGCCTAATTCCTATGAGCGGCGTATGCATTCAGTTTGCTCAACAGAGTTGAGCATTTTTTTTTTGTGAAGGACAGGTTTCTGGAGTTACGTTTGTTATATCTGCATTCTTGTGAACCCCTCTATTGTGCACACGGGATTACTTGCTTTTGATCCGCTACATTTGGAGTTTGTGACTATGCATGCATTCAAACAACCACGTCTTTTCTCTCCTACAGCTCTAGAGTTTTCTAGAGTGATCGTGTTTTCTGAAGTGCACAGAGTTTTCTGGAGTTTTCTTCATAGTATGCGCATTTGTCTAAATCTGTTGTCTGTCATTTGAAGGTCATGTTTCTTTTTTTTGGCGGACTCTCTTCTTTTGTGCACGTCTTCTGGTGTTTGGTCAGAAGTGATCCTTATGTATACTCGCAACACTCCTGGAGTCAATTTTGCCGCATAGTGAGCTTTCTTTGTAAAAATCGTGGGCTCTCATCAAGGCGTCACTTGTCTTTATTTGCAGTCTGTGTGCCGTCAAATCTATATTATGATTTGTCTCGTTCTGTGAGAGGTCTTTTTGCAAGACATCAGTTTCGTCTTTATCTAGTTCTGAAGATTTCTACCTAGGTTCAAGGTGTGTTGTTTTGAATTTTGTGTCGTCTATCTACTTGCGTCATCTTCGTTTTTCATGCCTCGAAAAGCGTGAAGCATGACCTCTTTGACCAACATCATGTTGGACAACAGTCAGAAGTTCAACGATCGCAACTACAACACATGGAAGCAGCGTATGATGACAATATTTGAGTATCGATGTCTTGACCAGATTAATCTAGGCACTATGATACGACCTATCACAGTTGATAAGGATCAGGTGAAGTTTGATGAGCAGAATCGAGAAGCCATTATGCTCATCAAGTTATTAGTCACTGACGACCAGTTACCTCAGGTTCCTTCAGGAAAATCAGCGAAGGAGATTTGGGATCTTCTAAAAGATCTTCATGAGACTCCCAACAAGAGTCGTGCGTTCTTTCTGAAGAACATGTTTTCCATCGTCATGGATGAGAATACACCTCTGCAGGCACACTTGACCAACATCAAGGACATTCGAGATCAGCTCGAGGCTATTGGTCGGAAGATGGAGGAAGAAGATATGGTAGTGATCACTCTGAAGAGTTTACCACATCCGTATGAGCACTTTATTGAGATGCTCAACATTACAACGACTAATGTTGACTTGACGTTTCCAGATCTCTGCAATAAACTTCTACAGCAGGATCGTTGGAAACAACAGTTTGGTACTAGTATGGTGCAGGAGCACCTTAAGGGTCTTTTGGAAGATCTTGGCAATTTTGGCTTGTAGGTGGTTCTGGCCAACCACCAAGGTAATAAGGACTAATTGTAAAGTCCCAAGTGTGTTTTTGATGTGTGTGTTATGGCAAACTTAGGTTGGTTTAGAGCTTTGAGGTTTGGGAAAGTCTTAGTGTAGAGACTAGGAAAAACTAGACAATGTTGTCTTGGGAATTTGGCCTAAAAGTTCAAAAAAGGCATTAATGATGTTCTAAGCCCGACCTAAGGGTCCTAGCACGTGGGAGAAAGGTATATAAGGTCATCCAAACCCTAATACCTGGGTTGGAAGTTCATTTTCACGAATTGAGACTTGGAGAGCATATTGTGTGAGTGGAATTCAGCAACTTTTGAGTGAAAATTTGTGTTTGAGCCTTCATCCAATCAAGAATGGATTGAAAGGACTGGTCTAATGCTTTGAGTTTTGCAATTGTGTTATTTACTTACTGTGTGAAGCATTAGATTAGCCATTTAGTTCAATTGTTTTCTGTTTTGCAAGTTTTTGGAGTTTTGGCCTTATAGCCGGTTTAGGCCAGTTTTTGGAAATAATGATCCCCACTTGAATTCCCGTGGCAAGACTACCATGGCCACTTGGAATCAAGTAGGGGACTGTTTGTACAGTGTAAATATGGTGTGTGGAGTCTTGGTTTGCAGGGGAAGAGTTGAATTCATCAAACACTAGGCGAGTGCAAAAGCATTCTGGCTAGTGGCTTGGAGAGGACAGCAGTAAAGAAAGTTGCTGAATGGATTGGTTTGCGCCAATCAACGGCATGAGAGTGTGGACACATGTATTCCAGACATGTGGGTGCAAGGAGGAGAGTTGAGAAGGTCGTTGAAGCCCTCAAAGGAGGAAAAGGTGCTAAAAACCCTAGAAACCCTTGAAATTAGGGGGTATGAGGACAGTCCTATGTACGGATACTTGCAGAACCTTAGACCTAGAAAATATTGAAGCCTTGATAGCCAATAGGAAGGATCTGCAAAAACATTTGGGGGTTGTTAAGACAGTTTGAGAGAAAAGTGAAGAAAACAGGTTCTAGGAGGCCTAATTGGGGCAAAAAGGTTACAAGGCCAAAAAAGGAGAATTTCTTGAAAGCGATGGAGAAAAGGTGAAAGAATCCAATGAGATGGATCAGTGAGGAGTCAAAACAACTAAAGAACAACAAGACCACCTTACCCTAGCCCTGGAGTGGTTAGGACACATTTGGGTCAGTGTGGAGCTCAAGGAAGCCCAGTGGTGGAATGGGTGTGTTGGTGAAGATTTTGAAATTGGTGGAGAGACCTATAAGGAGTTAGGGGTTTAGGAGAGATCCCTGAGTAGGGTAGAGTGGAATACCCTAAGAAGACCAAAGAATAGGTCTTGGGAAGAGCAAGAGTGCTCTTGAGGTTTAGGGCTCCCCATCATAGTGCCACTTCATCCTCTTCAGTACAAGCATTCCCTGACATTTCAAAAGAATAAGGGCAAGCCTTCGTCCTTTTAGCAACACAATCAAGGGCCATCTTCAAATTCTTCCAAATCGAAGAATATTCAATGCAACTATTGTCACAAGTTTGGCCATATGAAGAAGGATTGCCAGAAACACTTGGCCTCTGAACAAGCCAAGCAAGGAGAGTCTGGACCGAAAGCACATGTGGCGGAGCACACTGAGCAGAAGGAGTCTGCCTTCTTTGCATTCATGGCAAAGCGTCCTACAAAACCTGTAAACACTTTTGCTTGGTACATTGACTCTGGTGCTTCACGCCATTTCACACATCGTCAGGATTGGTTCATTCAATACACGCCTTTCAGAGATTCAGTTATCTTTGGAGGAGGCGAAGAGTATACTGTTGTCAGCAAGTACAACATTCAGGTTAAGTCTGGTGGGAGAAATTTGATATTTCTCGATTTATACTTTGTAATGGCATGGAGTTGAACTTACTTTCAGTAAGTTAGATTATGTCTCTCTCTCCTCAGTTGGACATCGTCTTCAATATGTATTCATGCAGTATTGTTGACAGAGAGACGCAGACTACAGTCATTCAAGGACTTGAGGATCATGGTCTTTATAGACTTACTGATTCTGGTGATTCTCAAGAGCACGCTATGGCAGCCAAGAGCACTTCTATCAGCAGTCTCTGGCATCAGCATTATGGGCACCTGAACATGAACTATCTCTCTCAGTTATCACGAGATGATCTCGTTGGTGGTCTACCTGTGATTCAGACTCAAACTCAAGGAGTTTGTGAGGCTTGTTAGGCTGGAAAGCAACATCGGACTCCTTTCTCCAATGGCGACTCATGGCGGGCTTCTAGGGTTTTACAATTGGTCCACGCTGATGTATGTGGTCCAATGCACACGCCTTCCATCACTGGATCCAGGTATTTTTTGCTTTTTGTTGATGATTTCAGCAGAAAGATGTGGGTGTATTTTTTGAAGCTTAAATCAGAGGTGTTTAGCATATTTCAACAATTTAAGGCCTTGGTGGAGAAAGAGTTTGGTTCTTCTATTATTACTCTCAGGTCTAATAATGGGGGAGAATTTTGTTCCAAAGACTTCTCCACATTTTGTGCTACACATGGCCTAAAGCGCCAATTCACAACACCATACACCCCTCAGTAAAATGGTGTAGTCGAGCGTTGAAACCACACCATTACAGAAATGGCACGTTCCATGTTGGAACATAGACATGTTCCTAAGAAGTTTTGGGCTGAAGCAGTGTATACTACTGTTTATCTTCTAAACAGATCTCCTACTCATGCTATGAAGAAGATGACTCCCGAAGAAGCCTGGTCTGGACGTAAGCCGACCATTAGTCACCTGAAGGTTTTTGGCTCCACAACTCATGTTTGGATTCCTGATGCTCAATGCACTAAGTTGGATTCCAAGAGCCAAAAACTCGTGCTTACAGGTTATAGTGAGAACCATAAGGCATACAGATTGATAGATGTAGACACTGATCGTCTAATCTTCAGTCGTGATGTCGTGCTTGATGAGAATTGTGGGCTCTTCTATCAATCTTCTCCTGTTTGTTCTGAGGATCAGCCTCAGAAAGATCCTGATTTGGGCGTTTATCTTCCACTTGGTCCACTTAATGGGAGGGATTTCGCAAAGGTGCAAGTACCTCAACAGCCGCTTCCACCACCGGCCCCTATTCAACACGATCTGGATGTTCTTCCAGATATGTTAGTTCCAGCTGATCCAGTGGAGGTAGTTCCTCCTAATTTCAATATTGGTTCATCTACTCTTCGGCCTAAATGGTGGGCCTTGACGATTGGTGCTCTTCATGATGATGAGTTACTAGAGGATAGATCTGCACGGAATAAGAGCAAATAGCAGAATATTGTAAACTTTGCTCTTATGGCCAACCTTCATAGCATTTCGAAGCCTCAGACATATACAGAGGCTAAAGGCACACCTGAGTGGGAACAGGCTATGACAACTGAACATCCTAATCTCATGCAAAATCACACTTGGGAGCTTTCAGATCTTCCACATGGGAAGAAACCCATAGGTTGCAAATGGGTTTATAAGGTTAAGTATAAAGCTAATGGAACCCTTGATAAATACAAGGCTAGGTTGGTAGCCAAAGGGTTTTCACAACAAGAGGGCATTGACTATGAGGAGACTTTTGCTCCTACAGCCAAGATGGGTACCATTCGGCTTGTCGTCTCAATAGCAACTCAGTTTGGATGGAAAGTCCATCAGATGAACGTAAAGAGTGCCTTCCTCAATGGTAATTTGCAGGAAGAAGTTTACATGACGCAACCTCCTAGATTCAAGGTTGTTGGTAAAGAGCACCAATTATGCAAACTAGTGAAAGCACTCTACAGCCTTAAGCAGGTGCCACGGGCTTGGTACATGAAGATTGATCAGTACCTTACTGATCATGGCCTTCAGCGAAGCCCTTCTGACTCTAATTTGTATGTCAATCGGACTGGTGATGATATATTGTTTCTAGTTGTCTATGTTGATGACTTAATCATTACTGGCAATTCAGATCATCTGGTTGAGGAGATCAAATATAAACTCAGTCAATCATTTGACATGACAGATTTGGGACTCCTCCATTATTGCCTCGATATAGAGGTTTGGCAGTCTACTGGCAGTACCTTCATTTCCCAATCAAAATATGCCAAGAGCTTGTTGGACAAGTTCTGGATGACAGATTGCAAACCAACATCTACACCTATGGAGAGAGGATTGAAGTTATCAGCTCGGTTGGATTCACCCATGCAGAATGAATCAGAATTCAGGCAACTTGTGGGCAGCCTCATCTATCTCACTGCCACTAGACTTGACCTTAGCTTTGCAGTGAGCTACATCTCTCGCTTCATGTCAGCCCCTAAAGCTGAACATTGGGTTGCAACGAAGCGTGTGCTGAGATATGTGAAAGGCACTTCTGACCTTGGCATTTTATATGGGAGGTGCAAAGATCCAAAGCTGATTGGTTATACAGACTCAGATTGGGCAAGTTCTGTTGATGACAGAAAGTCTACTTCAAGGTATGTATTCAATTTGGGTACAGGTGCAGTTACATGGACCAGCAAGAAGCAACAGGCAGTGGCTCTCTCCTCGACCAAAGCAGAATATTGAGGAGCTGTTAAAGCAACTTGTGAGGCAGTTTAGCTTCGAAGGATGCTCTCAGACATGCAAATGTCTCAAGTCAAACCTTCCCCCTTATATTGTGACAATCAAGGGGTGCTGAAACTCGCCAAGAATCCAGTCTTCCATGAACAGACAAAGCATGTTGATCTTCATTGTCACTGCATTCGCCAACTTGTTGAAGACAGATCCATAGCATTGCAGTATGTTCCAACAGAGGATCGGACTACTGATATTCTCACCAAGTCTTTGAGCCCAGATAAGTTTGTTAGATTTAGGGGGCTTCTTGGTGTAGTTGATAGATTGAGCATTAAGGGAGGGTATTAAATATTAATTAGCATATGTTAATGCTCAAATCATGTTCCTAGATTTTAGCTATGGAACGCATATTTCCGTTACTTTCTGTTATGACTCCAATCACGTCTCTGTGATTGTCGATTGCCTTTCCGTGTATTCTATTTATTATTTGCTCTTTGTAAATAATATCTATTCGATTATTCAGGAATCCCATCTGCTCTGCATCTGTAATACGATTCAGGTCCGTCCTTAGGTACGGCCAAGGTACTTAGGTTCTTTGTGGGTCCTTCTATAAAGGATCCACAAAGAATCTAGGCACTCAAGCAGTACCTTGGGCATACCCAACAGGAGCCCCACAGTCTAATAAGAGAAAAACAATAACAGTTACAAAATTGGTCTATGAAAGGAGTATGACACCATCAATTATTACATATGATATTGTTTTCTAATGAATTCCAATACAAATTTGATATTGTCTTGGCAGACCGGGAACTTATAACCGCCATTTAAAAAAATTTAGGACTATTGTTTCCAATTGAACATGTGCAGATAGCATTAATTGATCCTCATGAATGCATCATTCCATAATTTACTCTCATTTGACCAGCACTATCATAGGAGGGGGAAAAAGACTGTTTGGGCCAGACTGTAAATTTGACATCATTTGTGAATCAGCACACCAGATCTTCAACATTGACCCTCTACACTTGCATTGACCCTTGTTTGATTGACTCTTCTTAAATGTGATTATCTGACAATGTTGAGCAAAGAGCTCTGCTATATTGACTATGTTGAACAAAGATCTCTGCTACATAGACAGCATTAACTTTTGTACCACTTACATTGACTATTTTGTTTGTTGATTATGTTGCATTGAGTGCAATATTCTACTTTTCACCGAGTCATGATCAATATTGACCAACAAACTGGTAAGGAGCTTCTTTGAGTTTTTATTTCTCTCCTATATTTTTTAAGGAGAACCAATTAATGTACTTGTGAAGTGATCATGAATTGAACTGTTATAAGTTACTATGTCAAAATTATGTTGTATTCTATTTATTGGCAATTATGTGGGTATATATATTCCCATACCTATACCCAAGGAAAAAAAATTGTCATACCACCATATCGGTACCTGTACCCATACTCGCACCCGTACCTGAACCGATAACTTAGGTTTTAAGTAAAAGGAGCCTATGATTATTTTAATATTTCCTCATGCAAACATGAAGTCCAAGAAAGGGAGAGGTAAAAGCAATTTTATAAATTTCCCAAGGTGACAATAGGAAGCTATGTGCTAGAAAATATTGTTTTACTTTTCAAAAAGTATTTCTACCAAAGTTATTGATAGACTGTTCCCTTTTGGCATTTAGAGCTGGTATGAAAAGCTTTGTGTGGGATGTTAAAATCTACTTCTTAAAGCCAAATAATTGGACATGGGAACTATGTAATTTGAATTGAAGGGAAAATTCTTTGTGCTAGACAATTATGATTTGTGTGGGAAAAATTGTTCGAGCCAAATATTGGATGAAATGAGATATTTTGTTGTGTCAGCCTAAGATCAAATTATTTTTGTTATGCAATTTCAAAAGAATAAATGCAGGAAAGGGTAGATTTGATCTTTCTTCTTGTTGCAAGGCAGGGCAAGGGTGCAACTATAAACAAATGTCAGTTGCAGAAGCAATCTTGGGCAAAAGTATTGGGTATAGGAGCAAGCTTTCTCTTTGGTAAAAGGATTGGTCTTTGATTCTTTCCAAGCCAAACACAAGCCTCTAGGCTGAATTTGTACAATATCTTCTAGTCTTAGTGCGTTCTATGGTAATAAATTTTTAGTTTCCAGCCCTGATGTATTGAGTCTTTCATTGTTTTATAAACATGAAGAAGGTGCTTGCAAGCAGAATTCTTCTCCATAATCTGAATGTCTCCACAGGTGTCAAATAATTTCAGGGGATTTGACAAATCTACAGGGCCACACTTGCTATCTCATTGATTTTTTTTTTTTAGTCTACTATTGCGGTAGTTGTAAAAGCTTTCCATTAATATCATGTGAGGTTGTTTGTTCATTTTTTAGTTACAAAATGTTCAATCATGTGAAGTACTTGAGTCTTTGAATTGTATTTGAGTGAAGTTGCAGCTAGACTGGCAAGATCTCATATACATTTCTGGTTCTCTATTCTAGTTTGAACATGTTTTCTCACTGCTTTATAGTTTGACTTTGTTGCCTGTGGATCAAGCCCCCAGTCCTACTCTTAGCTATTTGATCAAGCTTTATATGATTAATCACCTATCCAAAGTTTTAATAAATTATCCATACTTTATGTTTTACCAATCTGTATAAACTTAGTGTTACATATATTTACTACATCCTTTGAGAGCCTACACTTATGAATCATTTTCAAAGAGTTAAGCACGTTTTTGGGTTCTAGGTTATAGGTGAATTGACAAATCATAAGAGTTTTACATCTAAGGCGTATCATAAACAGTTGATTAATTTGCTTTGTTGAGAGATCCATGGTCTAACCAGTAAGCCAATTATGAAGGGCAAATAGTGGCAGCCTTTTAATGTGTCCTTATGCATAGGGTTTGGTCAAGCCATGTGGCCTTTTTACTTTCATTTATCCTAAGAAGATCTTTAGGAACACCCTCCTTGGCATGAGCAAAGCCAAAAGAGTAGAAGAGTTTTCCCACTCTTGTTAGTTGGCCAAAACCACCTGCAGTTTGATCATGAATCTGATATGATTCTAGCATGACATTGTTCCCTGCTATTAGTGATCTAAGTTTGTTTTCTAGAATTGTAGGATGCTGTTTTGAGTGCCAATAGACACCAAAATCCAATAGGACCTCCAATAGAGCTCTTTTTTGCTGCACACACCACCCTTTTACATCAACACCTAACTACACATCCAATGCTCCAAAAACAAATAGTTAAATCAACCCCAGGATCTAATTAACGTAGATCCAAAAAACAAACTTCAAGCACACTTTTTGTCATGACCCCCACCCCCCCACCCTTTTTTGTAATAATATTGTCATGTATCAAAATGCTTTTTTCATAGCTCACTCTCCCAAATTTTGTGTCCACGCTCTTCCTCTTCTTTTCCCCTATGCCTTGCTTAGGCTTCCAAAATCTCTATGTGTTGGGACATGCCAATTCTTCTAAGTGTCTTTCAGTCGTTGGAATTTTGAAGCTCCTCATTCTAGCATGTCTTCCTGCCGCAGTCCAATTTTCCTCAAATCCCTTTTTTGTTGGACTTTCGAACTTGCCTTTCTAGTCATGCCTTTCCTTCCCTCTCTATCGAAGTGTCAAAGTTCCCCATCCCCAGGTACTCTTCTCGTATCAAACCCATTGATCACTTCTTTCATCTCGTCAAAGTCAGACTTCCCCTCATCCTCCTACCTTATAGGTATGAGTCCCTTGTCATCCTCAACCTCTGAAGCCCAAAACTCCTGCCTTTTCGCACTATTAATCTCACCTATTGCTTAACACATCAAAGCACCTTTAATGCTCATTTTTAACACCATGGCTCCAAAAAGGGGGTTCCTTTTGCCAAAAACATTATTTTATATGGGGGTGTGGATCTATGTTTCCCACCATGGGAACTGAATAAACAACCTTAGTCACCATTAATGTGATGGTTAGGGTTTGAACCTAGGGATCCTCAAACGGTCACACCAATATTTGGTTGTTGTAGGTTAAGGGTATATATGTCCATGCCTCTTCAATACAATTATGCACATGTGGGCACAATTTTTGTGCACGATCCAAAGGAAAACGGTGCCCAATAGATATAGGCATCCCCATCTACATACCTCTCTGGTATTCAATGTATTTCAATGTCAGTTTTGACCTTCCTACGGGAGGTATTACGGATTTTGAACCTAAACAAAGAAGACAACTACAAAATATTCAAAAACCCTAAGTGGAAAACCATTTTGAGCACTTGTGATCAAACACTGAAATTTGAGAATGTAAAACTACGGATCTATTAACAATCAAAGGACAAAAACTATATTGGATCGTGTGCCACAAAGGATGAAACCCCTTTGGCCAAAGGACTATATCACCAAAGATCATTTCAAAAGCTTATGTGGTGGCAGCTATCAATTCACAGAGGGTCATGAATGTCGACAAAGAGCCCATAGTCCATAAAAGCTATTGCAGCAACATTTGTAATATTTTCAAGAAATTTGTGAATGTAAGAAAGGCCCTATAACTCCTTGTGCTTGTAATCCGATTCAAAATAGGTATCAATGAATACAAATCAATATTTATTATTTGTGTTCCTCATATTTTATCAATGTTTTGAATCTGCAATTTATTTTGCTTGGTATCCCGAACCATAATTTTAGGTTTAGGGCTATTGCAATAATGAAAGAGGAAAATTTGAGTTTATAAGGCTTCTAGTATATTAAAACCTTAAACTATTTGTCCCAAAATAGTCTATGAAGGGTCCTTTACTTAATAGAGGTTGCAGATTTAACGTGGGGTCATTACAAATGTTTATTCCTTGTTAAAAATGAGAACCCAAGTTCAATTACTATACTTTTCCCTTTAAGTTATAGGTTGCAAGTTCAGCTCCAAAAGGTGCACTTAGGGGACACTATGGTGCTTCAAAAGACACCAGTGTTCCATACAAGACACAACCACACCCATACAAACATGGTCACACACATTTCTATCTTCCCACAAACTATTACAAAAATAAGTACCAAAATCAAAATTTGACAACACCAA
Source organism: Sequoiadendron giganteum (assembly GCA_007115665.2). Taxonomy (NCBI): domain Eukaryota; kingdom Viridiplantae; phylum Streptophyta; class Pinopsida; order Cupressales; family Cupressaceae; genus Sequoiadendron; species Sequoiadendron giganteum. The sequence continues at coordinate 582,229,117 of CM021103.1, forward strand.
AACCTCCTCCTATTTCTTCTCAGTTTTCTACATCTACTTCAAACCTAGAAATAGACACATTTCTTGTCTCCTTACTCTTATTTCTATTTCTAGCTTAATTTGAAATAAGCAACCTCAACTCTTTTGTTTATTACTTAATTAAATCCAAAAACTGATAATTGTTGTTAGTTAGTTTTATCAATTTTTTTGGTGGATAATCATAATTCTAGTGTGCTAATTTCACATATTTAGATTAGATTGTTTATTTTTAGTTACACAATATATATACATTGCAATGGGCCATAAAAAAATTTGAAAAATTGGCTGTTAGCCAAGAAAAGACATTCTGACCGGAATAGAACAGAAATTTGAGTTTGCGAATAACAAAGGTCTTGAATTTAGCTTTTGCACAAAGAATAGTATTGATGATATATAAAGAAAAGCACAAGCTTTGGAGCAAGAAGATTAGAAGGAAGTATTTGCATTGCTAAGAAGCTTACAAGGTATTCACTTTAGGGCATCCTCTACATGTTCCTTGGGCATAAAACTTTTGAGATGTATTCCCTTAATTTAAGAGGACTTGATATGGAATGCAAAGAAGGGCAATAAGGCTTGAATAATTCTTTTAAAAAGTCTAAGGGGAAGGGAAGGTAATTTCCAGCCAAGAATGTGTGGCTCAAGCATGGTCTTCCAAACATAATTCCTTTTTGTAGTTAGCAATTTCAAATTTTGAAGCGATTCATTAACTCGTGATGCTTTCTAATATATAGGATTTCAAGGCCCTTCAAGATATCATTCATGCTGGAGCAACTTGGAAAAAGGCATGGGAGATTTGGGGAATATCCTTTAATAAATTGGAAGTAGGATGGGTTGGACATCTATAAGGAAGTGGATATTGGCATGGCCAAGAAAGGCTTCAGAATAAGAATTTGAAGGCCATTTGGATGATAGATCCAACCGTCATAACTTCGAATATGTAGCCAGAAAGAAACTTTACTTTTTTTACAAAGAAAAATCCAATGTGGAGAACATGGGGGAAATGGAGGCTTCAATATCATAACTAGTCAATACTTGGAAGCTTAAATCAACTAAGCCATCTTAACAATATGAGGAAACTCTAAAAAGATGGATGTTGATCAGAACACACAAATAATGGACTTGGTGGGAATAGGCTGAAAAATCGTAAGGATGAATGGAAGGGGAATCAATGGTAATTATTGAAACATTCAAAAAGGGGCAGTGAAATGATTGGAAAACAAACAATATCATTTACGAAAATATGAAGGAATCAGAGATTTTCTATATCTCACACTAATATATGAAGGACATGAAACACATTCGAAAATCTAGCAGCCAATTGGGTATTTGAAAAATTGGGCATAATGATTTATGCTCATCCTTAACCCAACCTATCCCACACTTCCCCCATGGCAATAAAGCTAATGTCAAAAGATTGTACCAAAGCTGTTAGCTAGCTTTTCATTAAATTCATAAAACTAAAGAAAAAAGAAGAAATGTGTATGTGAATAAAAATTGTTGATTTGTGCATTCACTAATATCTATTTATGATTGAAATAAACAAAGAAGAATGAGATGAGAAAACAAAGGAGAATAAGATGGAAGAGTCTGATGGATATATCACGAATGCCACTAGCATTTATTTTCATTACCTTTTGACTCTTTGAGCAATGGGAATATTCTTGGACCTAAAGAATGAAGACTACCAAATGGGTGGAAAAGTAGATGATTAAATTTGATTTTTATTTTCTGCGTTCAGTTAGGTGACACCAAAATGGAGTTAGCATCTCATCAATAATTTATCTAGGTCTAGGGGTACCTTAACCCTAGGTCATTTAGGGGAAAAAAAAGGGGAAATTAAACTCAAAATAGCAGATGAAGATAACTGATGATCCAGGAAAAATTTATACATCACAATTTTGAAATTGGAATAAAATGGAAATGGTATACCATCTGCTACACAATTTCCATACAAATGGTGATTCATCCATTCAATTAAGTAGTATTTTACTTTCCATCATATAAGGAGGAAAGCAAAGCTATTACTCAAGAAGGAAAGGGTAGTCCAGTGGTAAGATTCAGAATTTAAGATTTTATATATAAATTTGAATGAGAAGTACAAGATTTAAATTGTGTGTCAAGAAGATGAAATATGAAAAATAAAACCTATGTAAAGAATCTACTTATCCTGCAGCATGTTTTTCGACATAACCTAAAATCTAACAGCCAAGACATTTTATCAATGTTCACAAGAAAGTCTTCAACTTCAGATCATAGAAGAATCACCAGCAGAGCAAAGAATAAGCAACCTCCCGTTGTTTATAATAAGACCATATAAATGCTACAACCTAGTATGGCAATTCTTCTCCAAGCATTGGGGCACTTATAAACAAGAAGCAGAAGATTTATGAGGCAAGTACATATGACCATGGGTATGGATATTATCTCCTAGTTATTGCAAGCTGAACAATATGCTATTAATTTGAATTTCATCTAATAATCATCATATTCAAACACCAAATCTTTGTACCATATTTCTTACTGTAATTCTTTTGGATTGCACCTTATGCTAGGTGCACCTAGGCATCTTTCGATAGGAGATGCTCAGTGCTCCTCAGTTGGCCTATTAAGTTATTATTAATTAGATAATATATCTATGAAAGCTGCATAAAGCGCATCCTACTTGTGACAACCCCTAATTCAGGACATGTAATCCAATATCCTTTACAATACTTCCAAATAGCTAATAAAAAATGGATTTTATTTCAATAGTCTTTAGTACAGAATGAGTTACCATTACCACAGCAGAATGATATGGCATTCAAATGCAACTGCTTGTCTCATTTCTGTTACAATATCTAATCATAATAAAATGCTTCCATATGGTACTCAGGTTCTTCATCATCTAGGTGACAATGGAAAGCATTCAGTTTACCGATGGAAAACCTAACAAAATTATTATGCAGGACTTTATGTCCACCTTACCATAGACAAGGTATGAACTTAGTCACCCCTGTATTAGTGTAAGATTATCCTTGGATCACATTATTTATACCACACAAAAATGGCCTCAATCTTGATAACAATGCATTATAATTTATTATCTAGAACTATCAAAAAGTTTAATCTCAAATTCATATAATATTAAGCCTCTTTCTTATAAGTTTGAGACTTGATATTTTAAACTATTTCTGTTTCACTAACAGCAATTATTGAAATTGAAGTCTTACTGATTTATCCTTGTTGCATGACACTTGCAGCTTTGAAGACATGGTTGCTTTGGATCAACAACCTTATCTTTAGAGACCCTTCTATTATGAGGTCAGAAGTAAATTCTAAAATCTTTTTGGTAACCCAAGAAGGTCCTTATCTATAATAATCTGATGCTTTGATGACAAACGTCTTGTATCTTAGAGATGTAGTTACTTCCAAGCATGAGTCGGTTTAGATATGTGGCACAGTTATACGGAACTCTGCATTCTTCTAGCCTATCTTGAGTATAGGTAGAGCCAAATCATACATGCCAGTTATATTTCTGAGCACTAAATCATAGATTTAAAACACACTGCTGCTTAACCCAGAATATCAAACAGATCAGCCCAGCCCAGACTCAGGCCTTAAAGGAAGGTCAGATCTATTCATAAATTGCCTCCTCACAAGGTCAAAGATTAACCAACTTGAACACCTGTAACAGAGGATTCTTCAACATCAAATGTTAAAAGTGCCTCCTCTTTTGCTCCCTCGCTGGTAATACATAGAACTACTTCAATGCCAGCAAACATCAATCCTTACCAGGGAATTCACCAAAGAGTGTTCTTACACAAGCATTTGGTATTGGCATTCGCATTTCTTGTCTCTAGCGACAAGGATGACTTGCCCTTTTCTTTGAATGTGGTTGCAGGTATTCCCTCTTTTAGAATCTTTATACTCCTACCCCTCCTTGATATCTTTGTTTCTTTTGCTTGAGGAGCTACCAAGTTACCAACCTTAATTTGGGTGGGGACATATCAGTCATTCCTACTTATGTGTTTCAGCACCATTAAACTACCTTGGTTATTTGTGAGCATTAAAAAGTTTCCAGCTACTTTTTTTCTTTCTATCAGCAAAAAATTTGATTGTCTCTCTAGTCACTATCTTTAGCAAGCATGTTCACCAAAGTTAGCACACATCATTTAGCCTTAGATGTCACTTGCAACACTATAAAGAGTTATCTCTTCTCTTCCCCAAGCGCAAAACATCCACAAGCAAGTTAGGCCACAATGATATTCCTAAGCTCTTGCACTTTAATTAGCAAGCTACTTTAATCTTTGGCAGAAGTTACAAGGTGACTGCTCCCATCAGACCTGCAGCCTTCTGTGCATTTGAGACTTTTCAGTCGTACCATAGTGTCATGCAGCGTCAACTAAAAATTTATTTGTATTTGAAAGAAAATACATATGGCACCCAAAATAAAAGATTATATTATTGAAAATTGGCCAAAAACAAGTTTCAAAGTTACACCACCTCAAGCTTTAAACTGTCAAAAGCAAATAACCATGACTAGCAAAAAATAGAGATCATATCATAAGTCTATAAATCATTTCACTTCATTGTGCATACTCTAATATTGATCAGTTTCTGCAAGCAAAGGGAGCATAATGTCTTCAGCAAAAGCTGGCAGAAGGGTTCATTTATTCCTGATCAAGCAATTCTAATTGTTCTGCTTACAGGTCTAGTGCTTCCAAAAGTTCCCACCCGAATAATCCAAACCCTGCCCAATTCTACAGATGAATTGGATCCATAACTGATTCTAGTATGATGTGTACCTGGAAACAGGGCTATATCTAGCCAACTCAGCACCATAAGTTTTATCCCAACCTATCCAGAGTTGTTACAGCACTCAAAAGATTACTAATTCTTGGTGATCTGCTGCAATGTTCTCACAAGTTCTATCCTGTTGGCAGATCCACCTCTAGTGTTACCCATTCCACCTTTGTTTTGGGATATAAAATTTATCAGTCTTTAATGTACCACATCCATTTGCAGCAGATACCAAATTTGCTCAGCATCTAAATTCAGTTGAATGGAGACATGGACAGTTACCAGAATAAGGATACCTTCCATATAGAAGTTGGCGGCTCCTCTCTATACCTCTAGAAACATCATTATTTCTCCTCTTCCAAATTTGGCAAAGGCATTCCTCTGTGAAAACAAACTTAAGTTTAACTTGGACAAAAATTCAGAATCCACATCATATCAAGTATGAGTCCATATATCAAAAATGGACTTACTCTCTAGACTACTTACTATTTAGCAGTTTGGCACTTTTTCGATTCAATGGGACGTTGACCCCTTCATAATTGATATGCATCTGCAGTCTGACTATATGTTTGTCTCTCATTCATAAACCCTCTTTTTGAACCATGCAAGAGTATGAAGGATTTCAAACATATGTTTAACTGATTGCTGGAATATTTTGGATCTCTCGCCATTCCAGCAGAATAACAGCCTTTAATAACTTGCGACTCCCCACACAAGACTTCTCCATCCCAAAAGCAGCCCAATAGCCTAATTTATGCCCTTTATCTTGATTGAAGCTTTCCAGTTTCTCTTGTTACATCCTCTATCTATAAAGTTCTCTGGTGCCCCGAGCTTTCAAATTCCGATTATCAGTCACTTTCATCCGCCTTATGAGAACTATCTGGGCAATCTACTACAACTTGTTTCCCGCATTTACCATGCTCAATGTTTTTCAGTCCGAAATGTTTGAATATTAGATCTCAAGATGATCTTGATCCTAGCACTGTAATAAGCACATTTTGATCGTGCTCACTTAATAAGTGCTCTATCAGCATAAATCAATACCGTCACATGAGGTGCGAACAGTGACAAGGTAATCTCAAAACATCTTCTAGTTACACTTATCACAGCATATCCTTGACCGTGAATTTATTCAAATATAGCTCTGTGTTGAGTATGTCTCCTAAACAAAGTGCCTCTGCCGCCAATACAAGCATCAAAATTTAAAGCAGACATAGTATGTAGGTAGTATCAGAGCAGTTGATGCATTTATGTCTGTATGCATGAAATATATACATGCAATAAAAATTTATGTCCTCCAAGCCTTTTTAATTCAGCAATAAGAAATTATACGTTTCCTCAAAATATATAAATAAATTTATAGCATTAAAGTGAACCCTCATATACCCTAAAAAGTTTTAAATTCCTCGTTGCAAAATTTGCAAGTCAAAACAAAACACACCTTCTCGCAAAGTTGAATTTACATTCAACATTCTCGCAAAGTTGAGCTTAAATTCAACATCATTTAAAAGACATTTGATTAGGTAAAGAATAGGTAACTGGATCGAAAAGGCCATTGTTTTAAATCTTCCCAAATGCAGAAAAAAATTGGAGTGAGTAGGGCACGAAAATAGACTACAATCATAAACCCTATTTGCTGTAGCAAAAACTGACCTGGTAATTCTCCCCGAGCTGTTTCGCTTTCAAAATGTAAGCAACCTAGAAGTAGCAGGGAACAAATTCAGTACCTAGTTTATACTCTTTCAAGAGTAATCAAACAACTTTCAGCTAAAAACACGTTGTATAGCTAGTAGCATATGCGTCCAATTTTTAAATGTGTAGTGAAAATAGAGTGGTTGTGTACCGCGTATCGAATTGAATTGCAGAGTGTGTTCTGATATACCTAGATAATTTTTAGTAGTTTTTTCAAAAAGTTTCAAAATATAATTTTGTAATAAATTCTTTGAAATTCTAATATTTTTTAACTATTAGATATTTATATTTATTTGATCATATTTTCGAATACAAATAAGTTTCTATAGGGTATGTTATTTATTGTTATTATTATTTATTTTTAGTAATAATAATGAAATAAAATTAATAGGTTTGGATTTTATTTGAATTTATGAAATTATAATTTATAAAAAAATATTGTATATTAATAAATATAAGCATTTCCAATCGGTTTATTAGTTTTCTTTTGAGAAGTAGGAGGTATTTTCCATAGCATGTCAAATTGTGATATTGCTATCAGGATTTAAGCTAAGTGGGTTTAACCTTGGGGAAAACTCCATGGTTAAGCACGCTTGAGCTAGAGTAGTACTAGGATGGGTGACCTCGCGAGAAGGCCCAGTGCTTCACCTCTGTGAGCATCACCTAGATGTAATGAGTGTTAGGTGGAACATTCATTATCATGAGAGATGGATTCTTGTGAACCACTTTTAATGAAACATGGGGCAATGAGTTTGACTCATAAAAACTACACGGTTGAATCTTGATAGAAATATCACTAGTTTTCTTTTTACATTGTATTTTCATGTTTGCTAATTAAAAAGTAAGTCAAATTAAATTCTTAATTTCATTTAACATATTAATGTCCCTCTCAACTAAATCCATAATGGTTTATCATGTGGCTACAATAAACTCTTGTATGAATTTTTTTATGAATTAAAAAATATATACGATTGTATCTTTTTATGAATTCTCTAAACCCTAGCACTACCATAGACCAAACTTGATAAGGGGTTATATGGATTTTTCCATCCCCATCACATTGATTTCTCGACTTACTTATTTCTTCAATTTTTGAGTTGATAAACACTTTATTAGTTGACATTGTTTGTACAAATTCTGAAAGAACTTAACCATGTGTACCATTTCATTATAATAACAAAGATTGGCCCATCCTTCTACAACTACTCAAGTTTGGATTCCATGTTCATTAAAATATTTTTTACCACATAACTTCCTCAAAATGTCCTATCATATCTTTAATGGAGTCCTTTTTATCTATGCACATCCTTTTTAAAGATAGTCTCACCAAAATTAAAATTAAAAATGTTCCTAGTGATATCAACTATCAAATCTAGGTAAATGTTATAAAGTGCATTGATAGGACAAAAATATTATCTAGGAGATATCATTGTCATCTATAATGCAATCCTCAACATTGAACATGTGGATTAAAATGATCACATATTGTGATGTTAAATTATTGAATGCATGTTAACATCTCACAACTTTCTAGTTAAAAACCAAATAAACAAACCCAGTTCCATTATGTTAATATAATGTATCAACAACTTCATTAAAATAAATGTTCCAAATATGTATTGCCAAGGGAAAACATGCCCTACCCTCTAACATTACCTTACCTTTTATTGTCCACTCATCACACAATTGGAATGCCACATTAAATGAGATATATCAAATGAAAGACTCTTCCCTTCCCATGGGTGCAACATTAGAAACCTCAACAGGATAAATATTTTTTTAACTTTCATTTTTTAGGTAATAGTATATGTAGATCAAACAATTATAGATTTGAAACTTATTTGTGCCCATCAACATATTCATTCCCTTAACCATGCATCATATGCATGATATTAATAATTGAATAAAAAATATTTATATTTAAATCTACAATGTAAGAAAGTATAAACCTTTAAATCAAATATAATGAATGATGTGAAAAAGTGCACCATAAAACATAATATATATAAGTGGGTGTCAAAAACCATCAACCACTTATTGATTAGTGAATGTGAAAAGGGTGAACTTGAGAGGCTATTGGGACTAACACCTTAGACACAGAGCATTGTATACAAAGAGATATGTAAAAGACTAGGGTGTGTGTAAGATACAAGAAGAATGAAGAATAAGGCATAGATGATGCACCAATAAAACATGGGTTATGTGGAGGTCTTGAAGGTTTTAAAGAGGTTCACATAGAAGGTCAAGAATTTACCCAAGGAGGCTAGGTGTTTACCTAAGGAATCAAATGGAATGATATTTCCAATGGATAACTTAGGACTATATGCACATGGTGATATAAGCATAACAACCTAGGGTGACAACTTGAGAATGAGCATCTAAGCGTTGAACGAGAATTCTCGATCACATGTTTAAGAAAGGATTCTCAATCACAAACTCAAAGGTTCAAAGTTTTACAAGAGGATGTCATGGCTATGTGTTTGACAAAAAAATAAATATGTAGACATGACAAAAAGGTAGATGTAGAATCACAATTATGCTAGATTAATTATGATAAGATAAAGATGTATTGTTAAGCTAGTGAAGTGGTAGATATACTATTAGGAATCTAAATAATAATATAGATGTATAATAAGATTAGGAGATAGAATTTGTTTATACCTCTATTGAAGATTAGTATAGTCATAATATATTTTTTTACAAATTATAACTTGATGAAACTAATATAAGGATATATGGTTGTTGTTAATAAATCATTATGGTGTGTAATGTGAGTATATTATGTTGATTCATCATTGTGTACATTCCTTATATTAGTAAGTTCTTATAAATATATTGGCATGATTGGGGTAGTCTTATACAAGACTTGATGTGTTGATAAATCCTTCATTTTCTAATATATGAATGTCTTTACCTATTGGTACATGTAATATGAGTTCTTAGGTAAATGTTTTTGATAAGTTAAGTAGCATTTACAGGGTGTTGTACCCTTTACACGAAGATCCCGTAGGGCCAAAAAGGAACCAAGTTCAACAGACCATTATAGAAAGCAAACTAAAAAAACATAAAAAGGACACAGACACTGCACACTAACAGCAGATAACTAGCAAAAACAAACGGACCCGTCCACTAATTTGCAACACTTTTACCATTTCTGAATGAGGAGATTTAAATTTCTTAGGTAATTGTTGTACCTCATATGAGATTCTAGATCTTCTTGATATAGATGATAGGTCAATTTGGTGACTCTTATTGTAACGCCCCGCACAGGACCCTAGAGGACAACACACCAACTACACATAAAAAAGGTATAATTTTTTTTTAAAGTATAAACATATTAAAGATTACAAATGAACAATAATTTGTAGCCTGACCTAAGTCCTCTAAGGTTTGTGACTATGCTACTAGAATCCCATAAACCATATTGACAAGAATTAAAATTCATAGCATTAAATCATGCCAACTAGCATTATGAATTATCCATATCATGTCATTAATAATGTATAATAAAAACCATCTAGTTAGCTACCATATGCCATAGTCATCGTCATATAATCAGTTCCATAAGAGAATCTAACATTAAATTGCAAGGGAATATAACAAGAAAGGTAAACATATAATATAACAAGAATGGTAAACATAACTAAATATACACATGTTAAATTATGCCACCTCGAACCACATTCAGGTACCATGACGCACTAAGAAATTCCTCAAGATAAGATATCCTAAGAAGTGACTTTTCAAGATACCTAAACCCTAAGAAGTCATTCCTCAAGATATCAAATCGTGAGTACTTCTCAATTCCAACGATGCCCTCAAGGTTCACTGGTAACATTACTCATCAAAATTAAAACATATATCTCCAAATCCTAATGGAAAAAGTAACATCATTAATCATAACAAGTCAAACATAGCTACCATTCAAATCCATTGTATTAGTTTAATCAATTACAATAGAAGTTCCACATTAAGTTATAATGTTACATCATTACATCGTGAATAGCAATATCTCCTTGAACATATGTGAGGAGAGTACATCAAAATTATAATACATGATACAAGAGAGTAATGATACAATACAAGTACATGGAATATAGTCCACATGAACTGGGACAAGTGCAGGAGTCTTCAAATCCAGGAGTAGTCACCACGAACACGAACAAGAGAGGAAACCTAATGGAGTACAAGGCACATTCCACCCGACCATGTGGAACCCTAAGGTCCACCCCCTGTGCTAGGAGATAGCAAAAGGGTCCCACCATCACAATGACAACAAGGTGGCAATCCATTGACACAACAAGGCTATAATGAATACAAACAAGTAAGTACAATATAACACCATACGATAGTGATACTGCATCCAAAGGCACACATATACATCACATGGAAATACAATCATGGGAGTGCTAGGTTGTAGCAAGGGAGAGTGTCATCGCATGGTCCTAGCATGGGTTGTCCTGATAGTCTTTCTCAAGATGTTGGCCCCCATCTATGGTTGTCCTGACAGTCGTACATTTGACGCCGGTCCCATAGGGTGACACATGCGAGACCAATTATCCTTTCGTGGGGACAAGGAAATTGGTCTTGCCAACCAGGCCTTTTCTACCCATCCTTAGCTTGAACAAGCACTACAGGCATGGGTGAGGCATCCAATTATCTTAGTTAAAGTGAAATTCTACCCAACCCCCTAGTTAATTAATTAGGTTATCACTTGATTAGAAAACTCCTATATGGGTTGTCCTAGACTCCACTTTGTGCGTCGGCCCCCATTAGAAGCCACTCCCCTTCTACAACAAGGAACCCAAAATCAAAAGACAAAGCCAACTTACATAGTCACAAAACCACCTTAACTTACATAACAAGGCAAGGCACAACCCATCCCGCAAACAAGTACTAACCACATTGGAGAATATACAGTACAAGGCTAATAGTCAACATAATCTCATTTAATACATAAACCACCATCTCAAAATAAACAATCATAGAATTATCAAATAGGAAACTTCCCCCTAGCCTCTGGAAACTCCTAACATTCAATTTACAAGATGACTTAAACACTAAACAAAATTCACAATTTCATTTGTAAATCAATAATCGTTTCACTTACTTCACATATACAATTCAAATCAATAATAGAACTATAGAAACTAAAGTGGTTTAAAAAAGTATTCAAATCATATTACGGAATATTCATCTTAACCATATTGAAAATCTTTTATTCCACATAACTAATCTTTCATTTACACAATGCACTATTTCACCTATTCGATCAAAACTATCAATTATTCAAAAAAATGGTTAAATCAATATTCCGTATCGAATTTTATTTGCTTTATAATTTTATTTGCAATCAAGAACAACTAATTTGAAATAGCTAACTCATGATATTCAACTATATGAGGGTATACATAATTGTATTATTTTTCTACAGTGTTGTTTTCCCACATTAAATAGGCATAGCAATCATAACAATAATTAAATATAAGTATTTATATATATATATACATTTATGACTATATATATATATATATATATAATATAAATATATGAAGTTAAATGTTTTATTTTCCTACTGTTCCAGTCCTGAAGAATAACGTGAATGAGATTACATGAATCCATCTATCTATATATATATAAACTTATAATTAGTAAACGAACTGTTATCATAAGAAGAAGAGGCGCTGACCAAACAGAACTTATATCAAATGAGGACCACTGTTATCACATGTAATTGACATATTGAATACCATACAGAGGTTACCTCAACTGGGAACTAATGTTTACCTACGGAAATCAATGGATAAGCTTGTTGTTTTGGCGCATGCAATAGATGAACAACACAACGAATACACAACACATGGTTTACATCAATCTCAATTTAAATGTACTCTTTCAGAGATAATGGATGAATACGCCTCCCACCAAAACAAACAATTGCAAATCTTAATACACAGACATTGAATGCTCAACTACAGCCATCAATTAATTCTCAATACAGGGTTTCGACTGTCACAAAAGGAATCTAGGTTTCCCATAATAAACAAAACCTTTGAATATGATTAATTTGAATCAACCTATGGTGAGTAGAGAAATGGATCTGAAACGAATCTCCAGTCTTAGATATATCAATAAAATCATAAGCAATACACAGATTTTTGTCTGGAGAAGTATATATATGTACGCACACTCATAAGGGAAAGACGTTGATACCCCATAGCTCATCGGGCACAAGTATATGCAAAATTTGAAAGCAAGAAGACAACGCGGGAAAAGAATGGTTTGTAGAAGCCACAAAGATATTTTAAAAATTGACTCTAGTAAGGAGCCGAATAGAAACAGAAGGGTATTTCCCAAATTCTAAACTTAATTAAATGTTGTGCACAATGAGAAGAAATGGGTTTCCTGCTCAATTACTGATTTGCAAATACACACAAAATATTTTACAGAGATATTCTCACAATTCTTCTTCAGAAATCTTTCTTTTAAAATTTATTTTAATATTAGTACAAACAGAGGCAGAGTTAAGAAGTAGTGGAACCTGGATAAAATCATTCAGCTGATTGAAGATTGAAGCAGAGATCAATTTCAGTCTCCTACTGCAACTCAACAACTCAACTTTCAACACCTTCAAAGATTCCACACTGTGTAAAAATCCCCCAATCTCCAAAATTTCCAAACTTCTTAGATAATTTTTCAAGAGCCCAAAGAGAATGTTCATGATTGAGAAAATCAAGATTAGTTTCTCCCAAAACTAACCAAAAGCCCCTCTCTCCGTTAACTCTAAATAATTTATTAATTACCTTCATCCATTTGTAACAACATCCACTCTTTAATTTAATTAATTTTATTTTCTTTTATTTTACCCACTATTCACAACTTCTTTTATGTTATTATTTTTTATAATTTTCACCTTGCCTTATAGTTTGCACACAAAGTTACTTCAAATATTAAGTATTTAGTTTATTAAATGAATCCCTTCATTTTAAATTGCTTGCACAATAAATTAATTAACATATTTATTTAATTATTTCCCTATTAAACTATAAGTTTTAATTTATTTAAATTAAACAAAACATTAATAATATTTATTAAAATTACAAATTATATTAAAATACTCATTTATTTAAAATAAAATCCATCAAAACATCAATCAAGCAAATAGAACAAATGGATCGTATACCCAACAATACCTGACCGCAAAGCGAAACGGAAGACAAACGACAACAACATCGACAAACCAACTTGAACTAACCACACAAATAGGAAACGACAACTGACACTCATCCAATCAAGAATGATGGCTCAACATGGGGAACCCGATACTATCTCTAAATCAACAACCTCTATTGGGTATGAGGCACGCTCAAACTTGGCAATTCAAGTGGAGTTGATGCCTGGTACCTGCAACCTATAGCAAACCATACGGTCGAACATGTATAAAGACAAATAGGCAAACACACCATGAAGGAAAAATCGCAGCATCGCACAGCACTCGCAAGCGAGTGATCCAACTCGGTTCCCCTTCACCAATACAGAGACACACACTAAAGTGACATGTAAAATACCTTGAATACTCTCAAACAACTCGCCAAATTACAAATTCTATAATGTTGGCTTCTCAAAACAACCTTTAAAAATTCTAAACAATGAATAAAGTCCTCACACACTCTGGAAAATCATGGATATGAAATAAATCACTAATCCAAAGCAATGAAAATCTTTTAAATGCAACAAAACATACAAGACAATAACTAAAACACAAATTCTTGGTCTAGAGGAAACTACAAAAGGAAAAAACTCTAGTTTGGATGAGTAAAATACTCTTTAGCTCCATTATAATTATTCAAGTACAATCAATAAGAATAAATGTAGGCCTAAATATGATCACTAACACTCCTTGATAAGTGACAAGAGTCAAAACTATCCACGCTCAAACTATTACACCTCATATCTTGCTCCAAAAGTGGTTTCCAATGCATAAAACAAATAATAATGAAGATGAAAAAGAACACCAACACACAAAATTCCTTGTAAACATGCCTTAATATATGTTGATAACCACAACACTTGGAAACTAAAACAAGTTGGCATAAGCCTTTAGATTTCATGCCATGTTAAAAATAAACATGCCTATTGGTTTGCTAGTAGCTCATTCATCAAGTTAGAGGTTTGATTACCCATTCACCCCCTCTCGAAGTGGTATTCCTCTCAATAAATATGAGCCAAAAACTCATTTTTAGACATGTGCATAAATTTGTCTTCTTTCTTAGGATGCTTTGGATTGTCCTAAGCCTTCAACAATTCTATACACATCTCCATAAGATTATAAATTAACAAAACTACTCTACCACATGGAAACATACTTTTTTGGACTCCTTGACTAAAATGAAGAAAATTTGACCTTTTAATTGTTTACCAAAACCTAATTTTTGGATCGATCCTCCCCGATTAGGAGGATTTCAGTCTCCCAAATCTTAAGGACTCATAATATGTAAAATTTTATTTCTAATCATCCATGTGGTACCACTTTTCTTTTGTTGGAATATATTCATATCCCTTCAACGCAACCAATCATTCTTCTTGTATTCTCTTGTGTGTTTTCTTTCCTTATTCTAAAGTATTGCATCCTACTCAAGATCCTCTAAAGGACCTAAACTATCATCTTTTATAGATGGTCAAATCAACTCTTCTTCCTCATCCAACACCAAAGGTTCAAATAATAATGTTTCTACATTAACCACTGAATACACCTCCATGTATGTTGTAAATTGAATCATAGTTTATTTTTACCAACTCGTTCCAAAATTAGAAAAGCTCAATACCTTAAAGGTTTTACCTTTATTATTGCTTCATGTAGTTTTCGCTTGCTCAAATAAACCCAAACTTGATCACCCCCTTGAAATTATGTTCATTGTAGTGTTGATTGTGTCATCTCTTATACTTCTCTTAGTTATCCTCAAGCTTCTCTTGCATGTGCAGCTACACTTGTTATGTTCATTAATATTTTTAGTCATATTCTCTTGTGAGTCAATATTCTAACCTTTTTCACATGGTTGTTTGGAAATAATATCAATTAGGATAGGAGGTAAAAAGACATAATATGTCTCAAATGGTGAAATATTTATAGAAGAATGTGCTACCTAATTTTTAAAATATTACATGTGTGTTGTTCTCATCCCATGTCTTTAGTTGCTTTAAATTATATTCATAAAATAATTGAACCAACATCCTACTAACCACCTCAATTATTTCATATATGTATGAATGTAAAGTTATCCTCTTCAAATTGGTATCCATTTTTTCCCAAAGTGTGTGTAGACACCCAAAAATGTATCTAATTATGTTGTCACTAATTCACTACACATAATCACTCCTAAATCAATTAAATAACTTATTATTTAATCAGTTGTCTCAATTTATCTTCTAATATTAATCAAAGAATTGCATTTTCTTAATTGATTCATTGAATCATTCTTTTGGTATTAGTTGAATAAGTATAGACTATGCATTCAATTAATCAATTTCCATCTCAAAATTCCAACCTTAGATAAATAAATCAAAAAATATTTTATTTAAGCCCATCATGCACATTCCCAAAAAAAATTAAAAAATGGGTAAAAATGTATTGATCATCCAAGAAAGAATACAACAAAACCAAAAATCAAAGAGGGTTCACCAAAGGAACCCCATAGAAGAGCTAGTTACATATTCTTGTCCTCCACAATTAACTTTTCCAAATCCAAAACATAATCTGGTGACAAAAGTCATGTCTCCAACATCCCACCTCTCCCCATGCTCTGAAGCCCACTTGACCAGAAAATTTGCCACTCTATTCCACTCTCTAGGAATATGACAAAAGGAAATATAAAAGAGATGCACAAATTTAAAATCATTTTAACCACTATAGATAGTTGCCAATTAGCTCCACCCAACCTTCGTTGAGTCAGCATGTCCACCATAATCTATGAATCAGATTCATAGATAATATCCAAGGGAGCACCCTCTTTCTACAACATAAAGAATAGAAAGAGCCTCCATAATTAGTACATGCCTCCCTTTATAGACAAAAAAGAAAAACACAATACCTCCACCACTATCTATTCCATAACCACCATCCCCGCATGCCCAGGATTCCACCTTGGAAGAACCATCTATATTTACCTTCATAACTCCTTGAGGAGGAGGAATCCACTTACCCTCCTAATGAATTTTATTTTTGGTCTATTGAGGTCCTCTACCAATAGAATAGCCAGAACCTCTAACCACCAAATTCAAATTTCTTATCATATCCAAATCACTAGGATCCCCAATAATTGAAAGATCACATTTTGTCGAAATAGTCTCTTGAACTCTACTAATGATATTTTTCCATAAACGAGCCACCACCATTTTCACATCTTGAAAAATCCTCCAGTTCATTTCCAACCAAAGATGCCAGATAATGAAGATGGGGCCAATAACCCAAGTAATATGAAGAAAAGAGGTTTGAGCCAGAGGTTTACCCAAACTAACCCAGAACTCAACCAAAGACGTGGCATGAACACAAGCATGATTCCAATCCCCCCACCAAAAGTGCCAAACCTCCCTAGCATAATGATACTGGAAGAAGAGATGTGAAGCACATTCCTCATTGTTATAACAAAGAACACATATAGGACCCTAAAAGCCTCTCTTTCACAAATTCTCAAAAGTAAGGCATCTATTTTGGAAGAAGTTACATTTAGGCCGAGAAAATTTGTTCCATACATGCTTCCACCACGGAATGCCAACCCTCCCATACAACTATCTAGATCCAAATCCAAGTAACCAGAGGCAACTGAAAATTTTCCCTTTGGATCAAGGCCCCAAGCCAAAGTATCCCTCCCTTTGAGGGAATTGTACATTCTACCAACCAAAATATTAGCTAGCTCTTGACGAGCCTCCATAGAACCACCCAGTGGCCACTCCTAAGGATCCTTCCAACACATCACCTCCACCTAACCCAAATCCTGAACCATTTTGAATTCCTCCACCTTACTCCAACTAGCTTCAAGAAAATTGTTATAGAGGGGCTATAAATGAGGAAACATAATAATAATAGGGGGATAACCATTCCAAGAATCATACCAGAAAAGAGCATCATAACACTTATTACAAATCCAAAATAAATCCTTTTTGATGAGCTTCACCCCTCTTAAGAGTATCCCAAATCATAGATCCCTTCCCTAAAAGGTTACACTGAGGCACATCGGAGGTGTTCACTGTAGAAGTTGTCAAATCCAACTTCAGACTCCAAGATCACCTACATGCAAATGGATACCTGTCACAAGGAAGAGAATGGATGGAGAAAACAAACAAAGAAAGTATTGATTGATAGATAGATGGATTGATAGACGCTTACAAAGAGAACATATGCCTGATTATATAGGCAAGTGCTAAACCTAAAATGCAAAGGATGTTGCCAAGTGTTCAAATCACACTACATGTGACAACATGAAACCCTAACCAACTACCTAGGGAATGATAACAAGATGGAGATAAGTTCTAGAAAAGACAACTCATCTTCTAGAAGGGAATCTTATCTCAACAACTTTATTAAATGATTAAATGCAACTTAGGACTAATATGATTAATTAAAACCTAAGTTAACTTATGCTAGTGTAATAATTAATTAATTACACTAACACCCCCCCATAAGTGCAACTTAGAGAGACTAGATAAACATGCACCTAAAACTAAGATGAATGCAAGAAAGCATGAATGGGTCCCGGCAACAAGGTCTGATCAGGTACCCATGTACAAATGCAATAATGAAGTAGAGAAGGAAAACCCAGTGGGACAACCCCCCCCATACAATGAGATGACTGCAACAAAGAAGCACTGGAAGAACACCGTGGAGTAACACTGGAACCGTAATCTGGCAAGCAAGAAAAGATACTTTTGTCTACAAGAAACCATATCGGAATCATAATAATGCAACAACAGACCCGATGCCACGGAACACCCGAAAATACCAAACTAGAACAACCCTAGAATCCATAAAGCAACAGTAGATGGAAAGATGATGACAGAATCTGGAAGCCGTGAATCTTGATGCTGATGTCAAACTGAGACTAAAACTTTTCCATGAGAATAAGTACCATAAAGACTCAGGAACATTAACCACAAATTTAGTGGCCCTCAAACTGAGATGGATCCGATGTGAATCTGATATGTGTCAAACTAAGACAAAATATGGCCAAAAGAAACTAAGAAACCAGATTACAACCCATGCGAGTTGTCATCAAAACACAATGAAGATCAAAGTGCATACACACTCTAATCAGATTATTATGCAAAAAACCCCCTCTGATGGAACTTTATATCAGTTCATTTATTACAATACCCAATGATTGCAAAAGGAGAGAATGCCAAAACATGCATAAATTAAAAACAAAATGCAAACCTACTGCATGCAAACAAAAAAGAGTACATGCATAAACCAATGTTTACATCTGCCTCCATGATGAAAATAACTTCAAATTTGTGTAGATGACCAAATCTGAAAACATGGCATACACCATTATGAAGTGCTCGAAACAAGTTTTCCGTCAATATCTCATTTGCCAAAAATGGACATCGTGGCCAAAAGTTATGAATTTTTCAAAAACTGAATTTAGCTTGCAGGAAACGAATTTTCTAGCAAAAAACGTTTATTTCTAACTTGATTTCTGGAAAATCTACTCACTATTTGTAGACAAAAATAAAAACCTAGAAATATGTTGATGCTAGAAACAAAACCCAGAAATCGTTTTTTGATCCAATAAGCAGAAGATGAAAAGTTGAATTTTTTAAACCTTTAGTCAGGAGAAAAATGACGCGCGCCGCTTTTTCAACTACGATTTTATCCAGATTTGTGTAAGATATGCAAAATCTAAAAAATACCCAGTTCAAATTTCGATGTTGGCTACAAAACCCAGAAATTGTTTTTCCTGCAAATGAGTGAAAATTGGATTTTTGAAGCAAATATGATGACGGCTCCAATAAAAAACGGCATGCAACAAACCCTTGTAGCTCCAAATAACTCCAAACTCTTTAAACAAGAACAAGCATGTAGCAGGAAAGCTCTAATACCATGTAGAAGTTGTCAAAACCAACTTCAGACTCCAAGATCACCTACATGCAAATGGATACCTGTCACAAGGAAGAGAATGGATGGAGAAAACAAACAAAGAAAGTATTGATTGATTGATAGATGGATTGATGGACGATTACAAAGAGAACACATGCCTGATTATATAGGCAAGTGCTAAACCTAAAATGCAAAGGATGTTGCCAAGTGTTCAAATCACACTACATGTGACAACATGAAACCCTAACCAACTACCTAGGGAATGATAACAAGATGGAGATAAGTTCTAAAAAAGACAACTCATCTTCTAGAAGGGAATCTTATCTCAACAACTTTATTAAATGATTAAATGCAACTTAGGACTAATATGATTAATTAAAACCTAAGTTAACTTATGCTAGTGTAATAATTAATTAATTACACTAACATTCACACCCCGAAGATACTTATGAGTAAGAATTCTAGCCCAATCTTGATCCAACACATTCACAAAAAAGAGGATATTATTTATTTAATTACACCTTTTTACTCTCACATCATTAGAAAACTAAAACCAATTACTTAATCCAACTAATTATTTGCACAAATCAGAGCGTGATTAGTTCAAATAAATCTTGTCCATTTTTTCTAGAATGCACGTGTCCAGAGGAGGGATTTTGAATGCATTTATCACATCCATCCCACTTCTCCAAAAATTCTCAAATGCAATATTTATCCAAGAAGATCTTGACCCTTTACATAAATTAAAATAAAAGATATTTTTGTCTCCCAAAAAGGTCCTTTTTATCTCATTCCTTTCCAAGAAAATCTCATCAATCAAACCTCTTAAATCATGGGGGTTGAAATTATGCACCAATCACAAGGTGTCACTCAATGACCTCTCATGGATTGAAATTTCTCATTCAACCCCAACTCTTAATTTTCAAATCCAATCTTAGTCATTGGTCATCCATCCCATAAATATATAAATAAACTCTCTTATGGGCTATTTTATTAGAATCCTTGAATGCAAAGTTATATTGCTTGAGTGAGCAACCAACATAGCTACAATTTCCCATCTTAATCAACAACATATTTGTTGATGGTGAAAATGACACAAACAACGTTTACACAAAATATTTCTACTCTATTTCTCCTAAAAAAGAAAGACAACATATAGTAGCCTAACTCCCAAGGTCCTGGTAGTTGGTTCTCAACTGTCTGGTGTCACTCAATCGATCCATGCAACTGTAATGTTCAAGGGGCTTGTGCTGGTAACAAAGAATACAAGCAATGACTTATTCATCGAGCTATTTTAATAAAGAAAGGGGTTTTAAAATAAAAGAAAAAAGATAGATCAAAGGGTAAATCAGTAAACATGAACAAAACTCATCTAGCATCCAGACATATATCTTCAACAATGAATGTTTTCCAACAAATCAAGAAAACCAAAGCATGACACAATTTACAAAATAATCCATACTATTGCATGCATCTAAGGTGCTTATTTTAACATCACAATTCGCATATCACAACTATTTCAAAGATTCTAAAAATATAACACATTCACTCATCGCTAAGATCATAGATCAACAGACTTCAATAAATTCAATTCACCAATAATCTAACGAGATAATCCTTAAATCTGATTTCTTCTAATGACTTTCATCACATAAGAAACACTCATGCTTCAGCACAATCACTGGTATACAGATAGATTATAACTCATCAACCTTATCAATTAAAACTTAATTCTAACACCATATTGCGTAAAAACCTGTAATTATATTCAACTGTAAATGAAGTAACAATGTATCTCTGTAACAACTATGAAAAATTCTATCTCCTAATATCAAGTGGCCAATTCTATTCTCTATTAGCCGACCCTTACAATATGATACCCCAAGGGTATTTATAGAAATACAAAATCTGAAGTCCTCTTCTATTTTAAGTCGACCCACACTTTTAGGGATTACAGTCATCTTGGAAACTCAGTTAAATTGGAAGAAAAAAAGAAGATAGGAGAGAAGAAAGCCATGCGCTTCAAAAACTGTCAGTCCTGCATGCAACATGCAAAGAAGAGAAGAAAGCCATGCATGCATGAGATTTATGCATGTGAAGTTTGTTCTGCAATGTACTCATCAAAACTGGAGAAGACTTGTTGTAGTATGTCTGATTCTGACCCATCAACCCAGCTGTCTTCAAACTTAATTCTTTCCAACTCCGCTGCAGCAAACCCTCTCATATCTTTCAGCTTCGTCAACTCCCTCTTAGTTGCCCTTATCTCTTATTTAATGTCCATTAATCGATCTATCAGTAGATCTTCACCATCATCCCCTCTTTGCATAACCTCTTTAAACCTTTCATCCCACTTCTCCTTTATTTGGCTTAAAGGTAGGCCTTCCTTTACTAGTACATCAACGTTTACTATAACAACAATAATGGCTTCCAACTCCTCAAATTGTTCATTTAGATCCTTAACAGAATCTTGAACCTCATTTCTATGTTTATATAGAAAATTTGATCTAAACCGGAGTATGCAAGAAGTCTTTTCTACAAAATCTTTATTATCTTCTTCAAGTATCGACTGTTCTAGAAGAGTAGTCTTAGGCAATTTATTAAATTCTTTCAATTTCTGGTTGTATCCTTTGTACTCCTCCTCCTGTTCTTCCAATGTTTTAACATATTGATTCATTCCTTCTATTAGTCCCTCAGTCATTTTGTAAACCCCAAAACTGTCTTCTAGTACTTTACTTATTTCTTGATTCAATTTATCAACCCACCGATCCAACATTTCCGCCTTGGCCCTTTCTTGTACTAAATCATCTACTTCTTTCTTACTCAGCAAAATTGGGGTCTCAATTGTGGTAAACTGTTGCGTCCTCGGAGTAGAAACACTTTTCAGGAAAACATGCAATTGATCTAACTGGGCCTTAAGCTCATCTTTCCTTTGTTTATCCTTCAACATTCTTGACTTGGTTGACGATGCTACCACATCAATTAAATTCATTTGTTGATCTTTGGTAGGTCTCCCCAAATTAACAGTGCCCAACTGATAATCTGTCAATTGCATGTCTCCTACATCCTTGTGTATCATGGGTATAGCACATTCCGCCACAATTTCTCCTTTGTTGGTTAGCCTAGTGGAATGTAGGATCTTGGCCTTCTTTTTAGGCCTTTCTTTCTCAATTTCCTTCATCATATCCTCCCAATTGAGAGGTTGTGAAGGTGTCGATGATCTCTTCTGAAGATCCAATTTCAACCAAGAAGGAGCACCTAGAGTAACAGTCATCATAGTTGAAGAAGAAGAGGCAGTAGTAGAGGGTGGTTGCATATTTACTTGAGGTTGAGAATCAACCCCCTGTTTCTCTTGTTGCTCTTGTTCCACACTTGTTTGTGCAAGCTTTTCAGCTTCCACTCTGTCCCTTTGTTCTTGTATTCTCTTATCTTCTTCCTCCTTCTTCAACCTTTCTTCTTCTAATCTTCTTTTCTCCAATTCCTGGTTTCTTTCTTCCTCCAATGCCTTAAGCTTTTCTGCATCTTCCTTTTCTTTTTATTTCTTTTTTGATCAGTTCTTCGACATCTTTCTCCTTTTGCAATCGTTATATTTCCTCCTTCTCTTTATGAGCTTCTTCAACAAGCTTCAACTTAGCCACCAGAACTTCTCTCTCCCTTCGATGTCTTGCCTTTTCCTCCTCAAGGTCATGAATTTTTTGTATCAACTCTAATTTATCATTCTCTTCCTTGACCTTGAGCTCATGCTCTTTTTGCCTCTGTTGCTTCTCTATTTCATCATCAATTGCCTTTTGTTTCTCCATCGCTGCAGCGTATGCTTGATCATCAACAGCCTTCTTGGCCTCTTCAAATAACGGCCACTGATCCTCCTCTATCAACACATGTTCAGTATCCTCCTCTAGAGGCATATTTTCTTGTGCACCCTTCTCTGACAGAGTCTCATCAAAATATGTTCCAATGTCATGAATCTCTACCTCTACTGCTTTTCCCTTCATGGATTCCACAATATCATGAAGAGTCCCTTTTTGCACTTCTTCACTTTGTTGCTTTGCAAGTGGGACTTGAGTAGAGGATTCACCTAATGCAGGTGCTGAAACTACAGGTCCTATTTGGGCATCCCCCTCTTGTGTCTTTGGTTCATCTTGAGTCGCTACTTCAAGCTCAATCTCTTCAATATCTAGAGGGAAGAATTCCAAGGGCTCCTTGGAAGGTAATTTCCTTTTTAACTCTTTTGTATCCCTTCCCCTTCTTAGGGGTTGGTTCTTGAGGATTTTTGGTTCTTAGGACCACCCAATGAATACTTTTATCCAAAACTGTCCTCCCTATTTTCTTTATGTCAATTGTCTCCTCACTATCCCAGTCCACCGGATCCAAGCTCTTAGTGCCAATGTTTAATGCCTCATATGATGGATCTAATACCACTCCATCATCTACGAATGCGTTAGGGACATCATCTTTGATCCCAAGCTCTACCATGAGTGAGACGGGTAACCTCTCATAATTCTTCTTCCTGAGGTCATACTCATCCTACCGGTCACTCCAGAAATCTTCCAACAAATTGAAATGTTTATCAAAAATAGAAGGCAGCAAGGCATTCATTTTCTTCTTTGGGTCAAAGTACTTCCAAGCTGTGTACAACCCTAATTTCATATGTATTAACTCACTGCACACTAGATTAGCTCCCACCAGATGCTGACAGTTGTATTCACCCAGCTGCATGGGGAACTTATGACATCATGTTGTGTGCTTCAATCCAAACCGAGCATTAACCCCCAGAGCTTGATAAACAAATTCCATCAACACTATCTTATTACTACAACATCTTGGCAGCAAATGTGGATGACCTTCAAATCCACCTAGCCTGAAGTATGTGAACCTGGGGTATTGAATGTACCAACATCCCCATTCCGTGATAAATGCCATAGCTTCTTGGCTCAGTCTATACCCTGCATCTCCGTTCAGTTAGTTAATGATTACATATAGAAATGCATCATTAACCCTTCTAAGTTGTGTTTCAGATACTTGCAGAGATAACTGATCATAATGGTCCCACACCTTCCTTTTTCCATCTGTTGCTCCCAATATCCCCACTCTCTTTAAACCTGGAAATATACCTCCTCTAGCAGCTGCATAAACAACATAAGAAGTCATAAAGAAACATTTGGTTTCCCTTATCCTTATCAATTGGTCATGAATAGCATCAGAGACAACCATTGACCAATCAAACTGTTGTTTGCCATTCAAGATGGTCTAAATAAAAGGAAACATCCACTCCTTGAAGTGAAATGCATCCCTCTTCCCAAATACCCTAGACAACATCATGATCAAGTCTGATGCTTCTTTGTAGAATTTTGCCCTCTTCGGTTGATCATGGAGTTTGGTTAGAGACTTATTCTCTGTTCTCAACCATTTCTTATTCAAATGAGCCTTGTTGGATGCTTGGTATTTTCTATATTTCTCCAAAGCTTCGGCCTCCTTTAACTATACCAGGTTCTTTGGATCTGGGACACTAAACATAGTTTAAAACATTTGAGGAGTGAGATCAATAATAACATTGTCATGTGAATCCATACACTACCTAGTGGCTGGATTGTAGGCCCCTGCTGTTGTCATAATCATCTCTGGGCACTGGATAGATAAAGGGAATAAGGTGATATGAGCCAAACCAGACTCAACAATTCTTTGTGTTCTCCCTGTTATATCTTCATCAAACGTTTCTGAATACAGCTCCTCAATATTGTATGAGCCCAGATTGGTGTCGGTTATATCAAACCAATCCGATTCTACTTTGCTTGTTGTGACCACAGGACCCCTATGATTATACCTTAAAGTATAAGGTAGATGTTTCAGCTTTATTTTCTTGGGCTTTGTTGCTGCCTTTGATGTTTCTGTAGGCCGATTCCTTTGGGAGGCTTCTAATGATGCTCCTGACATCCTTTAGCTTTCCTGCACAAAAACCCACAATTAGATCCTTCAATAAATATCACAAAATATGCCTTAAAAACCTTACCCTTCATATATATATCGGAGGCGGAACCAAACATAAAACATTCTAAACAGTCTTCTTTAAAACACTGTTGGGCTCAAAGTCAGAACTGGAATGGTGATCGGAACCGGGACCGGAATGGAAACGGATTTGGCTTCTTTCAAATTTTCTATTTTCATATTCCGTATCGGTTTCGATTCCGCTTCCGCCTAGGTTATCCCTATTTTGAAAGCAGGCTTCTTACTATAAGCTGAGTCGGAAACAGGATAGAAATGGAATCGATACCTATTGGAAAACATGATTTAAAGTTCTAGATTGATTCTGATCCCGCTTCTGCCTGAAAAGATCATGACATCATAAATGTTTTAACAGTTTAATGCATAACTTCATGATTAAGGACTAGGTCATATTAAACCAAAAGGGGCTTTAAATATAACATGATAAGACCATCCCCATATGATCGAGAGGCGACTGTACTTTCTAGGGCATCATATTTAAATTTAAAACGTGAATACAAAAATGCACCTAAACCCTAATCTAAAAAAAAAAACTCGATATAAAAACTAGGGTACAAATTTAACCCTTCTAATTTAACCAGATTGAATGCGCAACAAGATTTCCTAAGTAAAAACAAGATTTAACAAACCCTAACTCACTGTAAAAACCAAATTTAACCTATGCATTTAAAAATTAAAGCACGATCTAGTCACGACTAAAACGTGAAAACGACCGTGTTGAAAACAATAGACGAGAAACAACCAGAAAAGCTAAATGAAAACAAGAAATCTAAACAAACAAAGAATGAAAAACAAAATATGCAAACTTACTGAGAATCACGAACCTGCCCAAAGCAAAAAAATCTAACACGAACAGAAATGGAAAATGCGAAAGTAAAAAAGAAAAATGAGAATAGAAAACCCTACCTCGAACACAAATAAATAGGCTAACCCCCTGAAGCAATCTGCGCGCAACAGTCTCTCTATCAATCGATTCACTCACACAAAAGCTTCACTGCAACTCTGGTTTGCTCTTCAATCTCTTAAGAATAGTGATAATAACTATGTGTTAATCCCTAATTAAGGCAAAACTCAGAGTTTCACGCACGCATGGCAGCTGTCATTAATGCATTAAATGTAGTAGAGCGGAGTCAGAACTGCAGAAGGAATGAGCACATCACTGCAGTGCTACTTTAGTAAAAGTCAACGACAAAACCCAACGGGAGTGGAATCGGAATGAAAACTATTTTGGAAACTTGAGTAATTTCCCAACTTGGTTCCCGTTTCGGGTCCGGTTCCGCCGACAAAGCATAAAATAAAACCAAACACAAAAATAAAACAAAAAGACCGAAATAAGAAAACTTAACGTACAAAACCTAGTCTAAAATGAAAGACCAAAAAGCAGAGGCGGAATGAGATTTGATTTTGAAATTTTGAATAAATATCGACTTAACTTCCACTTCGGCTCCGGCTCCGACAAAGACAAAAGAAACAATTCAAAAGGAAGACTGTTGGGATGGGGATCGGAGTGCATTTTGAAAGAAGTTTCAAAACCCCGATTCAGTTTCGGTTCTGGTTCCGACAGACTAAACTAAAGAAAAACAAAGTGTTGGAAAAGAAAGACTCCAAAATTTGTTTGAAAATAAACCAAGGACAAAAACATAAAGGGGGACCCATTTTGACCAAGGCTAAAGATGGGGTGGTTATGCAAGGCATAACAATATCCACATTCATAATTTGAAACAACAAGATATTAAGAGGCTTCTTGCAAGGTCTTTTGACTTGGGCACAAATATATATTAGACTTAAGTAGAGGTGCATTTGGATGCAAGGTATAGGCTTGGTTTCTTATTTTTAAGTCTTGTTTTTAAGTGTTGTATTCTCTTTTTCATATTTTGGCATGCCCAACAAGACCCACATCCCTAAAACATCTTTTATTGAAGTGTTTTATGTGTTTTAAGTTGTAGGTTCCCAATTCGACATGTTTGATCCTAATTTCAATGTCTTCATAGACATGCTTCAATGCATCTACTCCTACCATTACATGTCCACCTATAACTTGGAGACACTATGGCCCAACAACTCTCACCTAAATTTCACATTTTATTGCCATTTGCTAACATTTTTGGGTTATTTTTGTAGGGGCTTATAATATTTTAGTTGATTTATTTCTTTTTGTAATGAATTTAGTGTTAGTCAACTTGGTTTTTTGTAGATGACCCTTTTCTTTTGATCACGTGTCTAGTTTGATGTATCTGCTTCACTAATCAATGTTCATTTTTGCATATTATGTTTATTCCAAAGACTGATGTCTTCACTCCCATAGTTAAAATCTCGCATTCTCAATATTTTAGGGGCTTTTATTTTTATTTTCAATAAACTTTTAGTACATATTGCTACTAACATATTTGTGTGTTCATTTGACTATTTTGGGATTGGCCTAACATTTAGTTTGTAAGCTTAAGTTGGGTTTTCTCGGTCCTTCAAATATTTTGACATATCCACTCATATGACAACATTTATGTTCTTGCATGATGTGCGTGCTTCCTGATTTGATGCATCTAATTCCAAACACAAATACCCATTTTAATCATTTTAAATGTTACATCTCTCATTTCTCTAGTTTTTATAAATCTCTTAATGTGCTAATTTATTCTTCTAGCACTTATTATTCATAGTTTTCATGGTTTTTAAAGATATTTCATTAACCTCTATTGTGTTGTTATTAAATTATTTATTTCAACATACTCATTATTTTCTTTGTCATATGCAACTCAACATCAATGTCTTTGTGAGTTTCAATAGGTATGTGTGCAAGTAAAAGTGGTAAAGGTAAAAACATTATTTCATAGTTTCTATTTTGTTTTGTTGTGTTTGGTCTATGTTTTAGCGCAAGAAACTCTCTGTCAACATTTGCACTCTACGACAAATAAATTCCCTTGATTTTTGTGCTAAATGTGGGTGTCACTTGCTAGTATTGATTGAGTTTTACAAGAGTAATATAAGAATTTTTATAAACTACTAACAATTTTTTCGTAGGTTTGATCATCCAAGACTTATTCTTTCCTACTAGTTTAGTTTCACAATTTAATTTTTAAAAATAAAAGAACCTTTTCTTGCCATGCTTCTGGAGGTATTTTGATGTGTATGTTCTCTTCTTGTACCTAAATGTGATCCTTGAGATCAAAATCATCACCTTACCCTCTTGTGTTTATATTAGCACCTAAGAGAGTCAAATGTGTATACTCTCTCATTGAGCCACAAGAAGATCTTGGAGATCAAAAACACTTGATATTTATTTCCTCTAGCTGGCCTACCTTGGATTTCATCACCAGTTAGATGAACTAAACCCACATATTTGACAAATAATTAGTATGTTGAGGGGAGAATTGAAAGACTTTCCTAAAAGGAGTGGTATCGTGTTTAGCACAGACTTGTTGTCCACTTTAAGGGGAAAAGATGAAGTGGAAGGGGTTGACCTAGCCACATAATTGTAGATACACTTCTCATTCTTAGAATCTAGCCTTATGTACCTTTATTTATATAGAGGGCATTGCCCAATAACCTTGTTCAAGCCTAGATATGATCTTCTAGTCATGTTTGATTTGAATACACCTGCATTTGAACTACAATGGGAAGTTGCTCACCTTGTGCCCCTGACAATGAGTATGCAGGCCATGTATTCTCTCCCCTCATATCATAAGAGTAATTTTGGGTGATAAAAAATGGTTGTTTCATCAATCATAGGGCCCTACACATCATGACTTGGTAAGGTATATTGGTGGGCTTACAATCACTCACACTCCCACTTGAATAAATTTAATTTGTTCACATGCTTGGTGTGTCTCTATTCGTGAGACCCATATTTTCCCTTAAAATCTAAATCAAATATTTATAAATCCCCAAAAAAATATAACATAAAAATTTGAATTTGATTACTTATATCCGCTTGCTAAGGTTAGAGTCTTATATGACCCTCCATAAATCAAGTCAAAAGCCAACATCACACACCCCTTAGTCCATCTTCTTAAATTTCATAATCCCGTTACTAAACATCAATATTTTCTGCACCATCCAACCAGCAAAACCAAACTGTAGCCTTTGGATAAATCAAGATCAAAATCCAAAATCCCGTTTACAAACTAAAGGTTGAAACCCTCATCCAATTATCCTAATCATAATCCAAATTCATCCATCTCAATCAATCATCAAAATAAAAATCCTCATCAAAAACCTTACGTAATCCAAGACAAATCAAGAAAATAGAAAGTCTTATACAACCCTAATCATCATTTGTCTCCTCCTCCTAATCCAAACCATCTAATATTAATCAAAATTATAAATCGCAATCACCAATCAAAACAAATCAACCATCATCTACCTACTGATACCAAAATCAAAGTAAAAAATAAAAACCTTGAGATAAAACATTCATAACCATACATTAAACCAATGTCAAATCTATCATCCACCCTCAAACCAAATCAAAATCAACCCTCATACTCCTTAAGTTGAATTTATTTTGAACTCAAGACCTTTGATCAACATCATCATTAATTTTTAACTTAAACTCACTTGAGAACTTGTCTATCTCAAGTAGTGAATCAAGTTATTCAAATCCAACATTTTCAACCAACCTTGGTCAAATTAGCTTAGGAACTTGCCTATCCTAAGTTATCAAACCCAAGCATTAAAATAAACACTTTCTTGAAAAATTTCCTATCTCAATAAGGAATACCAAATATCCATTCCACGCAAATCAAACTAAAGTCCTAACCCCTAAAATACTCTTGATTTAAAACCATCTAACTTCCAAATCCAACATCCTCGATCTCAATCCAATCCAACCACCCCCTTCAAATCAACCCATAAAAAAAAGTAGCCTTGATTTAAATAATCCACTTCCAATTCCAAAATTAACCCTTAGCAAAGCCATCATTTTCATTCAAAGTTAAACTAGCCCATTTGAGTTTAAAATGAAACAAGCACTTAAATCCAAAAAATTATTTTATTTCACCTAGCACTAGATCGCAAGCAAGGAACAACATGGATATATGCAGCAAAAAATATTTCATGTCTAGTTATGTTTACAACACCCAAAGTGAAAGCTCATCATATCCAACACATCACAACACCTAAAACAAGCAAGGAAATTTTGTTATTCACCCTGAGTATTCCCTTTATTTTATAGAGATCCTTAATAACATATCACATAAAATTACATGGAACACATTATAAACATTAATAAAGATTAATTCCTTAAACAAATTGATCAATGTAGGAGTTAAACTTCCCTCTCACTTTTACACATCCAAACTACACCTCATACACCAAGAACCCACAACCACATCTACTTTCGGTAATCCATGGGGTCATCTCCCTCCATAACCATTTCACAAATATTTCATTGAACACATATTGCGATATAGTCCCTTGACCACATTTCCTTGTAGCATCGAATCGCCACAAATTGGACGCATCCAACTTTAAAATCAAGTGGCACACCTACCGACCTATTAGAGACCATCCACCATAAACTTCAAATCAAGAACCTCCTTAAATTAAAACCCCTTGTAGTCCATCTAATATTAAGATCTAATCTACCATATTTAACCAAAATATCCCTCTTTCATCCAACCCACTTTAGATTTTATTTCCATTCGTGTCATAATTAATCCAATCATTACCTCTACTTTGTATACCAAAACAAACCTTTTTCCACAAATTATCATTCCACCTCACAACCAATATCACTCCACCTTCTATCCACCCACTTCAACATATCCTAAAATGTCATAATTCACTTCTCAACTACCCATGTATCAACAACACATCCCTCAAACAAACTCATTTTACTCCATTTATCAACAACCACCATATAAATTTATCACTTACTTACCTCGAAACAACCTCCTAGGAACCCATTTGACCAAAAATGGAAACAAATGAAAGACACACTCAAGGGGTTAAAAATTGAGGCATTTAAGCAAAGAAAACCACATAAATTTAAATACATATACCCCTGTCCATTTGAAAAATAAAAAAATAATGGTTCCTTTCCTTCCACACTTTGATACCACCAAATTAGATAAATACAAGGGAAAGGGAGACTCCCACAACCATGTCAAGGAATTTTACATGGCATGCTAAGAGGTCACTTACAACATGTACTTGATAGGGCTATGCCCATGAAGCTTGGGAGGACAAGCATTGGAGTGGTTTATGTACTTGCCTCAAGGATCCATTACATATTTTATTGAATTATTTGAGAAATATGTAGCACATTTCTCATACAACATCGAGCATGATCTTACAATGCTCAATCTATGTAATTCCTAAAAATATAATGGTGAGAGATTTGCTATCCTCTAAAAATGATGAAGGATCCTTAAAAATCACTTCCCTTGGCCCATCCCTAAGAAATAACTTGTCAATGTCTTCATCACAAATCTCAACCTAGAGATAACCTTTCATAAATAGGTCCATTATTCCTCCATGTTTGACAAATAATTAAAAGGGGGTCACTATTTATAAATCCCTTATCACCAAAGGTTTGGTCAAAATTTACGAGGAAGACAAGGATAATCAAACCTCAAAAAAACCACAAATTTGGGAAAAGAATAAAAATATAGCCAATAATAGGGTAACTGACTTGAAACATGTTTAGGAAACTTAAACATCATCACAAGAATGAGAAACTCTCAACATTCAAATCATCGAAAAATTGAAAAATATTTCCATCCCACAAGGATAACCAAAACCCCTCTTATCCAAAATGTAAATACACTACCTTGGGGGAACTCGTGGAGGTCATATTTCAAAAAAAAAATCCAAGAAAATATGGTTAAACTTCCAAACATAAAAAAAATCATAGAACCAACCCAAACCTGCATGATATAAAGATAATGAGTATTGTGAGTACCATTGATTAAAGGTTACACTACCTAAAAATATATGAAACTAAAGAACTATGTATAGGACCTCATCAATTGTGACAAGATCAAAGTGGAAACTCATACATCCTCCTCACCTAATGAGCAATTAGGAATACATCAAATCCCCTTCCCAAGCATTATCAAATCCAACCCTTGATGTCTAACCAGGGTACATCCCAAAATAAGTGCACCCATAACATTCACTCTAATAAGTCACCCACTTTATACAACTCAATGGGCCATATTGAAGAATATACCCCTCAAGTTGACATAATTAAAATAAAATAATCAAACTGCATAATTACCACTAGGAATGGTTAGGCCACTATCCAAGGGCCCTCCTCATTTTCCTAGCATATCACCCAATACAATATCGTATAACACATTAGGAAGACTCCAAATCCTATATCCATTATAAAGCTGCTTAAACATCTATTGTTCATAGGGAGATATTGGAACACACCCTACTAAGGTCATAGATCCCTAATAACATCCACCCTAACCAATTCCAAGTGTGGGTGGGCCAATTATCTCATTTCTACCGACTTACATTTTGCTAATATGGTATGTCACCCATCAACCCATTGCATGCCAAATCACTTCATATATCAAGGCCATTATTAATAAATGTAAAGTCAAATGAGACATGATTGGTAAAAAAATCTCGATTAAAACCTTTATACATATAAAATGGTAAAATAATTAGGATATTTTGAAGATGCATTGGAGCCTCAAAAATAAAACCACGATAAAAGCGTATGTTGACACATGAGAATTAGAGGGTGTCATTTAGCTCCCCATCTAGGATGGTCCCATGTTGCTATAAATAATGTATCAAATCCTCTTTAAACTTAATTCAATTCAAGTAATTAATAGTCCAATTTCAATATTTATTAGGCTCAGGTAAATTAATAGGGAAACAATAATTTTAATACTTATTTGTCCTCAATGGATTTTAATATTTCAAAATAATTTTAAGACATAATTTAAATATTAAAATTAAATATTTTTATAATTTTGAATGAGGTGTGGGATTCCTTGGGATACTCATAAATGTGGATTCCATGATAGTTTTGATAGAGGTATGATAGGTCATCAATCAAGCATAATGGGTAGGCTATTTTTTGATAC
Source organism: Sequoiadendron giganteum (assembly GCA_007115665.2). NCBI lineage: Eukaryota > Viridiplantae > Streptophyta > Pinopsida > Cupressales > Cupressaceae > Sequoiadendron > Sequoiadendron giganteum. The sequence continues at coordinate 582,262,741 of CM021103.1, forward strand.
GTAGTTAAGAGTGGGAATTCAAAATATTTTTTAAAATTAATATTCCATCCAAGTTTGACATTAAATTTTGTGAGTCAATTTTGGTATTAGAAAACACCTTTTTTTCATTTGGGTTTCATGTGTTTATTTTCTACAACACTTCTTTGTATGAGCTTTGGATTTACAATTCCTTCCTGGATGAAAACCCAATGAAAGTTAGAGATAATGGACAAAACCCTAATAGTTTCCTAGAGGAAACTTCACTTAGGAGTTTCATTAGAGAATAAGGATTTGTAGTAGTTTTAATGTTTTGTGTGTTGTGTTGATTGAAGGTTGCAGGTGTAGTAGGAGTGCATATTTATTGGTGAAGTTGTGTGGATTTGTTTCTAGTGTTTGTGTGGATATTTTGGATTATATTTTTTTTATTGTAGAAGCGTGGTTTTTTGTTGTTTTGGATCTTTTGGTTAGCCTTAGACTTTGGGGGATTCATCTTTTGGTTTGAAGTTATTGGGTGTTGTATAGTGTTATGTGAGTTGTATTTTTTGATGAATCTTTATTCTAATAACCTCCAAAGTTTGTTGTTGTTGTTATGTTGGATTTTTTGCTTATGTAACAACATATTTTTTTATGATTAGATATCAAGTAATTTATAACAACAATGTAGAAGGTATAAACCTAGGGACATATGCTAAACCTAAACTAGTTTACATTGGCAAAGGATTAAAAGTGGTATAGAAAAGGATATTAGTAGCATTGTTGAAAATATTTAAAATATTTTTCCTTGTCATACGATGAGTTGAAGGAATACAGGGAAGATCTATTCCAACATACATTCCACTTCAACTTGCTACTAAACCCTTTTTCTAGAAACAAAGGCCTATTAATTCTTCCCTAGCCCCAAAGATGCAAAAGTAGCCAATGAAATCAAAGGGGATGTTATCAAGCCAATTATGTATTTAGAATGGGTGTGAAGTTTAGTTTTTCTTAGGAAGAAGAATGGGGAAACCAAGTTATGTGTTGACTTTAGAAAATTGAACATCAAATCCCTTAAAGATAATTATTCTCTCCCAAGCATTGATCATTTTCTATACAAGGTGACCAAATCATAATTGATGTTAATGATGGATGGTTCTTTGGATAATACTAGGTCATGGTCAAATATTTTGAGCAATACAAGGCATTATTTAGAACCCCTTAGTACATGTATTTTTATGCATGAGAATTCTATTTTTTTTTAATAATGTTGGATAACCATTCCAAAGGGCTTTGGATGTAGCATTTTTATGTCTAATAAATGATATCATAGTTATTCTTTAGGATGACTCGGTTTTTTTTTTCCAAGGGTAGAATAGACCATTTCAAACATTTGAAATTTATTTTTTATAGGTTCTTAGAAAAATGGATTTCTTTTAATTCCCAAAAGTGCATTTTTTGGAGTTGAAGAAGGTAATTTTCCAAGATATATTTTGTCCAAGGCTGATATAAGGATTTATCTAGAGAGAGTCAAGGCGATAAAACACATCCCTAGACCTAAAAATGTAAAAGGTGTGTAGTCATTTTTGAGAAAAACTAATTTCTTGAGAAGGTTAACACCCAAATTTACTGAGGACCAAGCCTATCTCTAGCATGTTGAAGAAATGACAAATAGTTGTACAGAGAAAAAACAAGTGAAACATTCATGTAAATCAAGGGAGCCATTAAATATGCTCCTATTTTGGTAAGTCTAGACTATGTAAAAAAATTCTAGCTATTTTCCTTTGCTTCATTTTATATTGTGGTTATTTTATTACTCCAAAATAATGGAGAAGTTTATGAACAACCCATAACATTCTTCAGTAAATCCTTATAAGGGGAAAAATTAAGGTATTAAATGATGTAAAAACATGTATACACCTTAGTTAAAGCTATTAAAAATTATAGACCATATTTGATTGGTGCAAACATGATTTTTGATGTGCCACATATAATTCGTAAGGATATTCTAACAAGAGGAATTATAAAAGTGTGTAGTTGGATAAGAAAAATTCAAGAATATGACATTAAAATTCAAAGGTCTAAAAGTTAGTGAGAGGTCAAGGTCTAAAAAAACTAATGACAAACACAAACCTTGAATATATTAAGGTAGGTGCAATTGATGATAATCACATTCTTGTTAGTTGTTCATTAGAAAATTATCCTTGGTATAAGGATATAATTTTATACTTGATAAGTATGAATTAACCTATTGGGATGAATTAACATCAATAAAGGACCTTGAAACTATAGTCCCAAAGTTATGTTATAGTCCATTATTTTTTATTTGGAGAGACCCTAGAGGACTATTATTTAAATGCTTGAATCAAGAGAAGTCCAAAAATTTGATAGATTAATTCCATTAGGGAATTTGTGGGAGTTATTTTAAGGCTAAAAAACTATATATAAATTCCTTAGAGAAGTATTTTGGTGGCCTACTCTATTTAGGGATGTAGCTTAGAGGGTGAGGAAATGTGATACCTAATAAAGGTTTATCAGTAAATTAAAATTTGTGGGTGAAATTCCTCCTATACCAATGACTATTGAAACTCCATTATAGAAATGGGGAGTTGATTTTATAGGTGAGATGTAGGAGAAATCTAGTGATGGGTACAAGTGGATCTTGGTTGAAACTAGTTAATTGACCAATTGGGTTGATAAATCCCAACTCAATTGGTAAAGTAATTACCAACACCAAGGGTATCAACTAATTTCTTGTTGAGTAATGTAATTACCAAGTTTTGAGTACCTATTCAAATAATGATGGATAATGCCATGTTCTTTAGATCACATGAAATTTAAAAATTATATAGCATCAATCTTAATTTTGTATCTCCTTATCATCCTCAAGATAATGGATAGGCTGAGTCTAGTGACAAGAGTCTCATGAAGATAATCAAAATTGTAGGAGTTGAGAAAATACAACTTCACAAACCCCGAAGATCATCTGCATGCAAATAATCTGTCACAAAAGAAGAGATGGAGACAAACAAGCAAGGGTTCTCTGAAAACTGAAAATGTATATATCAGAGAGAATGAGAGAATGAAAAAAATGAAATACAATGGGATCAATCCTTATAAAAAGGAGATCATGCAAACCCTAATAGGAAAAACCCTAATAGAAGCCCTAAAAGGAAAACATTTAATAATTAATATAATTATTAAATGTCACTTTATGCAAACTAACGTGAAATCTTAAGAAGGGAATAAAGGTAACTTAATCAACATAATTAAGTTAAAACCTTTACTCTAACACCCCCCCTTAAGATGAGCAACAGTGCAGCTACAAACAAATGCAAGAAAGCATAGGTAACTACAATGCAAGAAGGCAAACATGGGTCCTGACAACTAGGCCAGATCAGGTACCCAAATACAACCAAATCTTTGTAAAGAGGAGAAATAGAGAAAACCGCATGGGAAAAACTCTACTCCAAAAAGAGATGTAGAAAGCCAAGAAGAACATCACTGAAACAGAAGAAGCTGGGAACAACTGTCGAAAGATGACTGATATGGTGCTGAAGAACCTCCGCTGAAGAAATGGAAAATCCATTCCAAGGCGAAACCAAGGAAGAATTAGCACGAATAGTATAATACCCCCCCATAATGCTGAACGGGGAGAGCCTGACAGATCCACTGAAATGGTGTGAAACACCTTGTAGTGCATGAAGGAGAAGATACAACATCTGAAAGTGCACAAGAAAGAACCTGCAATTGAAAAAGTGGTGTGCAAAACAAAGCACACATGCATGAGGTTGGGATCATATGGATCCACCGTCGTCGTGGAGGGACACTCACCAGACAAAGGTGTGATGGCAAACAAAGGCAAACTACACAACCCCCCATGGCACTTTATAATAATAGTGCGAGTACAAAATATGGCACAACCTTATGTGCAAAATCCCCAAAAATGCATGTACAATAGTGTGGTACTTTATTTCAGTGCGTTTACATAAAAGATTGCTTACAAATGATGCTCAAAATGTTCAAAAAGGACAAAGCTGAAAATACATGAAGAACAACCAAAAAACTAACTGTAGAATGCACCAACAGAAGAAAGAAGTGATGAAACCCACACCACTGGAAATTTGAGAAAACCATCTTTTCGACGATATCTCATTTGCCAAAAAATGATATCGTATGCCCAAGTTACGACCTCTAGAAGAAAATAGCTCCAAAGATGACAAAAGCCAGCGCTGCATTAAATTTGATGGTCATATGGCCGTCGCAACAAAACTCCTAGCTTAAATTTGACAGCCAAATGACCGTCATCGCAAAAGCATAACTAGACTTATTACAAAAAAAATGTTTTTTTAAAATAAAAAAAAACTTGGTGGCCTGTACCACCATCGGCAGTACGACAGACCGTCAGTCGGCACTAAGGCTGCCGGCGGTCGGCAGTACGCTGATTGGCGTACAGTGGGCCTGCACGCTTGCGTATGCAGGGACCTGCGAGTACCCTGTACCAAGGCCGACACGCCCTAAAACTGCGAATTTTTTTTAAAAAAATCTTTTTCTTTTTTAATGATTTTTTAATAAAAAATCAAACTTTTACAATGAAAAATTTTCGTAGAAAAGAAATATATATATTTTTTTGACGAGAAATAATTTCGAAAAAATGAATTTTTTTTACCAGGAATTTTTCTCCGATCCGCGTGCAGACGACGGTCGTACTTGCAAAAAAAAATTGCCCTAAAATTCGACTTTGTCCAAAATGGACGAATGAACAATCGATTTAGGGGTTTTGGACCGCTGCAGACGCAATGGCAAGGTCCGTTTGAGCTGAAAATGCTTTGAAATTGCAGGTATGCCCTGGATCAAAAAAACAAACCCCAAACCCTTGAAGCTCCAAAAATCTTCAAAACAAGAACAAAAAGCAGCAGGTCTGGAGCTCTGATACCATGTAGGAGTTGAAAAAATACAACTTCACAAACCCTGAAGATCACCTGCATGCAAATAACCTGTCACAAAAGAAGAGATGGAGACAAACAAGCAAGGGTTCTCTGAAAACTGAAAATGTATATATCAGAGAGAATGAGAGAATGAAAAAAATGAAATACAATGGGATCAATCCTTATAAAAAGGAGATGATGCAAACCCTAATAGAAAACCTAATAGGAAAAACCCTAATAGAAGCCCTAAAAGGAAAACATTTAATAATTAATATAATTATTAAATGTCACTTTATGCAAACTAACGTGAAATCTTAAGAAGGGAATAAAGGTAACTTAATCAAGATAATTAAGTTAAAACCTTTACTCTAACAAAATGAATCTAGCCTTAAATAAGAAAATATGGGATGATAAGCTAATGTTTACATTTATGGGTACATAGCCTAGAAACCTGTATGTTTTCTATTGACATGAGCCCATTTGAAATTATTTATGGAACAACTACAAAAAAATTAGTTATCTTGGGGTGACCAGTGTACCATTTACTATAAGATATAGATGACAATGATGTTGATCCATTATATCATAGAGTGCTAGAGTTAATTGAGTTGAATGAAAAGATAAAGGTTCCACATGAGATAACCCTACCAAATACGAGGGTGACAAAGCATTTATTTGATAAAAAGATACTTCAAAGTAGTTTTGAGTGGGATATTTGGTCTTGATGTGGAATGCAAGATTTGAGGACAAAGGAAAACATGGTAAATTTGATCCTTCATGGATATGGTCATTTAAAGTTGTAGCAAATTTAGGAAGTAATGTATACCACTTGAAGGATTTGAAAGGAATATTATTGGATCTACCCATTCATGGCCAACACTTGAAGCATTATTGTATGTGAAGAATGCTATATAATATGTATATGTTGTTTGTGTCTCTGTTCTTTCTTATTTTTTGATTGCCTTATTATTTTTATGTAGTCATAACCTCTATTTGTCATGATGAAGTGTATGGTAGTATCAATTACTTTTAATCCATTTTGGTATGCTTGGATATGGTTGAATTCTCATCGTTCTTGTAAGAGACACACACCCCCAATTGTTGAGACTCAATTTCACCTCCAATTTTTTTCTCGAGTTCCATTCACTTTTGTGTGTTTTGACTATACTTCGCCCCCATTTATAATCAACCTGATAAGTCTTACATGGGTATTCCTTGGTCAAAATTGCATATGTTTCACCTCTATTTTACCCATGTGTTTATATTGTGTTACAAGTGCCAAATTTCCAAGGGATGTTTAACTTTTTGGGTTGTAGGTTAAAAAATTTAAGTCTATGCTAAGTGTTAGAGTTGTTAGTGTTTCGCTTTCAAGCATGCTTCCCCTACTTGCATTTGTTCCTCTTGATGTGTCGAGTTTTCCTACCCTTTAATATCATCCCACCTAAGTCCACTTTGCTTTACTCTTTCAAGCCTTTGGAATCCTCCATCCAAAATATTTCTTTTTTCTAAACTCCACTCTTTCTTATGTTCAAAAAAGTCTAAGTATTTCAAAGTTTTCACTTACACATGTTCTCATCCAAGTTTGATTCCCCATGTTAACCCAAAAATTAACTAAGTCATTCAGGGTGGAATTTTTATCTATCCTTAACCAAATACCTCCTTTTTGTGCCCCCCAAACATGGAAGTCCATTGATCCCCTTTGTAAAAGCATGTTGGGTCAATATTTTAGACTTCCTTTGTTCTTGATACCCATTTCCTTTAACCTTGAAAGTACATAAATTCTCTATTCCTTCACAAATAATGTTTAGGGTTAGACTTTTGGGTTTCCCCTATCTCAACATCCATGACAAGGTAACCCTAAATCTCAAACCTTGACATTTCTTTTTCTCTTCCTTTTTCTAGATTTGAACCTTTAGAATTCCCCTTCCCCTCATACCTTAGTTGTACAACTTTTTTCCCATCCTTGATCCCCCACATTCTCCATTACTCTTATCTTTAAAATTATTTGTTTAGACTTCCCTTCTCGTCCATCCCTAATGATATAAGGTTCCTATCACCTCTAATATCTACAATCTAATTTTATTTAACTATAGGTTTTTGGGGTGAGTTATTTTTGAACTCCCAAGTCTGATAAGCCCACCATTTTTACCAATTTCCTCGTAACTCATTGAAATAACCTAGATGACCTTGCATGGTTGCTAAAAAGGACTTGATAATGAAAAGAATGGGTGTACTAAAAATAGATAACATCATTTTTCTTAGCACCTATGTCACGTTTGGATTTCATTGACTTATTTAATGCAAGTATTAATCATTATGTCGATATTTAAATGGAAATTAAATGATTATTTAAGATAGTTAAATTGAAATTCAAATCGAAATGCAATTATTATGATTTGAATTGTATTTATATTTATTTCGGGGTTTGTCATTATTGATGATAAATCAAGTGCAAGTGAACGTAGGAACAAGTGAACGTGATGGAAGGCGAGAACAATGATCAGGTAGAGTTGTTTAGCCGATTGACGTTTATGAATGGATGGGATCTCACACACTCACATAGATATATTTTTTTAATGATTTTTGTGCTATCTTGTTTGAAAGTTTTGAAAATCAAGTATTAATTTAATGCTTTAAATTGCGAAAATGCATGTGATTTAAATGATGATTTAGTTAAATTTGATGAAATTGACTTAAGTTAAATGATTAGATTGATTGTTTAAATATTTATTTATTGTTTGGAAATAATATATTTGAATTTCAAAATTTAAATGCAATAGATTTTTATTTCGAAATTAGATTAAAATTTAAAGAAATAAAGTGTTTTATAAATTAAATGTTTTTTATATTGAAATTATGAAAAAAGGAGATTTTTAAATTCAGAAATTGAATTAAATCTTAAATTGGCTAAATGGAGAAATTGAAAACAAATTGAAAAGAAATAGAAAATCAAACATCCGTTCAAATTGGAATTTGAATTCAAAATTAAAACTTCAGTTAACATGTGGAAGAAAATATCTTCAAAAAGAGGAAGCAATCAATAAATTAGAACTGAGAGATCAAAGAATTGATCTGGAGATCAGTGATTAAACAGTGGATCTCATTCTCTTGTTGAAGAACAATGCATGAAAAAGAAAACAAATATAGAGGGAAGAAAATCCGAAATAGAAAACACACAGGAAAAATTCATTTCAGTATTTTTGATTAAAAATAAGGAGTAATAGAGATTTTTATTTGAAAAAGAGAGAGAGGTCTGAGAGATTTTTTTTATGTTTACCAGTGGTAAACATTCACCACTATACAGAGAAAGGCAGGGAGGTGCGCAAGGTTTCCATGCAGCAAGGGAAGATCCCACTCCCTTCACCCACGCACTGCCTTCAACAGTTAAGGGAAACACTAGGGAGAGTTTGGAGTGGCCAGTAAAGGAGTAGGCGCAACTTGTCCTACACAGCCACTAGAAACCCACACACTTGCAGGAAGATCCCACACTCCACATGTAGGTTGAACCTCACACAGTCCACGCACTAGGGAAAGAAGAAGGGCGCGACCTGTTGAGAACCATACTTACGTGGCTTCCAAAGGAATTACCTCCACACGTAGCAGGAACACTCCCTTAGTTGGCCTATTTGGAAGGCACAAGGAAGCTTGGTAGAGGCGCAACCAGCTTCCATACCATACACACAGCCTTCTCACCCATGCGAATGAGGAGATAGGAAGGGGGGGGATGCGACCAGGACAAGGCATACACAACCCAAGAATTATACAATCTTCCTCACTCATCCAGAAAGATAGGAGCAGGGATTGGCAAAGAAGATAAAGGCATAGAACATAGAAGTTGGGGAGGAATTGTTAGGAAGACTCTAGGAGAAAAAAATTTCAGTCAAAAAGAAGAAGGAGAAAGGAAGATAGTAGATCAAGTAGATAGGAAAAATACAAAGGAGGCACATAGACAAAACAATTACTTCCAGAATCTGAATATTTTACCAGGTAGGAATTGTAAATTTAAATTCTACAATAGATCTTGCAATTCCTTTCTAATTTTTGGAATTTTGTTTCAAATTTTAAAAGAGAATCTTGTTTGTTCAATTTAGGGAAGAGAGATTTAAAGAATTATTGTAAAACTATTCCTTTCAATTTTATTAAAACTTCAAACAAATCAGACTGTATTTATTTCCAGAATATGAGATGAGATTAGAAACAGAAGAATTTAGGAATTTTTGATATAAATCATGAATTTAACAGTAGATTGAATTTAGGAGAATCTATTAAATCTGAAAACGATCTTTACTATTTTAGAAAATAAAATGATCTTGAACAAAAAATGGATTATTTTTGCTGACAGAAAATAATACTTTGTTGACTGAAAATAAATGACAGAACAAACTTCAAATTTTAACACTATTTTGAAACGGAGGTTATTTAAACTTGAAATTTTCACCTTTCAACGAAACTGTCAAAACTGAAACAAATAGAAGAGTATTTTAAATTTGATAAACGATTATTTATTAGAATATGTTAAACTAAAATATGATTTATTTAAAAATATCCAAAACGAATTTGAAACATCATTAATTAGATGAGTATGAATGAATGAATGTGTACTCTTTTAATTATGTTTTTATATGTATTTATCTTGCATACTGGAGTTACACCTTCATTAATTTTAATTATTTAATTCACTAAATTTAAACTATTAATTTAATATCTTTTATGGAATTTAACAATGAAAAGAAACGAATTTTTAAAACTGTTTTCGCATCAAGCAAGTTTTCAGTTTACTGTTTTTAAAAAATATTGTCTTTGACTGTTTAGACCATGCATGAATGATAGATGATTCTGCATGTTATGTTTTTGGGGAAATTTACCTTCCGGGACGGGTGCCAAATATGGGTAAATAGAGAGTGTAGTTTTGCTTTTCCAAAACTGTTTTTATTGTCGTGCATGACATTTTACTTGGCCAAGTAATTTAAGGACCATTGAAACAGATGGATTTATTGAACTCTCTACCATATCCTAGTATCGAACTTTCTTATTTCTTAAATGATTTAGAAAAATGAAAATGCTTGTGGTTTACTAGTAATAATAGGCATGCACCATATTCCATCTTGCTCGTAGACTGCTTTTTGCTAAGTGATTCGTGTAGGGTCAGGTATTTCTTGATTGACTAAGGAATTCTGGGGAAGCGTAAGCTTCGAGGTTGGGCGAAAAAAGCGCCTGATCCTTTTTCTCATATTCTTTATTAAAGATTTGCTTTTGGATGGAAGATCAACGAATGGCATCTTATTTTATGCTTTAATTATTACTGATATATGTAATGACGAGCTTATGGCGACTGAATGCCTAAGTCTCAATTTGTAACTGATATTATTATCATCCCTTGTATCTATAACTGAAATTGTGTATTATGACACATGTTTGTTTTATGCTGGAATTGTATATGAAATTATCTTATCGACTTTATGTCGTTGTTTGAAATCGACTAGTTTCTTGATGTCTAAATGAATGATATGATGACTATATTTTGAATATAATTGAGCTTATTTAAAGTATTTGTTGAAGTTCTGGAATTTAAGACTTGTGCACTTTACAACCTAAGGGATTTTGAGTATGGTAATGGAACACAACTCAAGCAATTTCAATAGTGGTTTGTTGAAAGGTAGTTAAGGTTTTTATTTTGGACTATTTTGAGTACATGCTTACTTTAATGGTTTATTTTCACTTGGAGTGCCAAATTTATTATAGAATGGTGCCATGACCATGAAAAACTTATTGAAGAAAACCATATTTCATAGAATGACAATTCTAGCACCGATCTCATAGATTTCTTGGCTAGGTCACATATGGATTTGGATGTGACTCAAAAAAGGGGTTTTGGTGGTAGATTTAATAAAAAAATTCCTATAGTGGTTGGATTGTTTATTGGCCTCATTGTTTATGTTCCTCATTGTCATGTTTGGGTTTGAAGATTTGAATGTTGGTGGGATATTCGTATTTTGAAATCCTGTATTTGTCTTGGTGTTTTGAAAACCTAGATTTGTGTTGGTGTTTTGAAAACCTAGATTTATGTTGGTATTTTGAAAACCTAGATTTATTGGATTCTCTAGACATTGAGAATTGTACAATGGATTGAAATATTGACTTGTTTGATCTATTCCTTGTAAAGTAAATGTAGGTTGACTTGACACATTTAAAGAGGAAGGATTTGACATTTGTTGTATAACATGGTGTACCAAAGCTTCACTTTCATGTTGGCGATTTCTTGATGCTATTTGTCCTAAGGATTGTTCTTTGAGTGTGTTGACATAATTTTTTTAAGGAAGTTTAGTACCACCTTATGCAAGTTTCAACATGTATAGTTTCAGGTCAAGTTTTAACATAGCTTCTATTATGTTGCTAAGATCGGGGTCTTGTGACATCTCTAGAAGCTTGTCAAGAGAGAATTCTCTAGGCTTGTTGGTAATGTCCTCTATATACATTGTTTCCACTTGAGATGTTTGAGGTTGTGTGTTGGTTGGAAATGTGACTTCATGATTAGTATTAGGCATTTCATAGGTTCGATCACTAGCACTTGTGGTAATTGGAACCTTTGAACCACTAGGGTTAGATTCCATGTTTTTCTTGTGTTGAGATCTTTTTGTGACCATACAACTTGTAACAACCCTAGAGGATATGGATTGTGACTCTAGATCCAAATGATTTTTCTTAAATGTTTTTGTTGCCTCAAATTGGGATAATAGTGACACCTTAATCATACTTTGACCAATTTTGGGATGATGGTTTGGATGTATGAATGATGTGGAACCTTCAATTTAGACAAGGTTTGAACTAGATCTTTTGTTTATGATTTTTTTGAAGTAGACTCATGACTCATGACTCCAAAGTAAGTTTTCCCATAATTTTTCTACTAACCCAACCAAATACTTTAAAAGAGATTGTTTTCAAGCATGAAGTCAAACTAGGTGATAGGATGAAGATTTAAATCCAAATGTTATATGTCAAAATTTTAAGTTATTATTTGGAATGAATTTTTTTGATGGTGAAGTTGTTGGTTTGTTGTTTGTTGAGTTGATCCTAATGACAACCTAGAAAGTATTTTAACAAGCTCAAAATGATAGTGAACAAGGATTTGTTTGTGGTTGTGTTGATTGATACAAGTGAAAATAAATTTGTTTTACATTAATTTTAAGTGATTTAGTGCTTGCTAATCAAGATAAAATTCTGGAAATGCTTTAAAGTTATTTGTTTTTGGTTTTAGTCAAAAGCATTGCGCTATTTTTTAAAAGTGTCACATTTCTTTTCAAAGTGTTGCACTATTTACTACAAAAGTGTCTCGGTATCTGCAAAAGCGTCGATGTTCGACAAAAGTGTCAAACTGTCAGAACAAAGGCATTGATTTACATATGTATGTTTTCCCCAAAAAATGCACCGAGATATGCAAAGGCGTCGATATGCAAACAAAAGCATCACTTTAACAAAAGTGTCATTTTAATAAAAACATAAGCATCAATTTGCACAAAGGCATCGCATTGTCTAGACAAAGGCGTCAATCTGTCAAAGGATCTTTAATGTGCAATTTGACCTACGTGTTTGAAATTTTTTATGTGATAGAAAATAGTAAAGAACATGTAAACTGACTCAATTAGTGTTAGATGATTTTCGTGTGTTCTTCTTCCACAAGATCACACTAATTGGTATCATGGGTTTTCACAAAAAGACACACCATAGAACACAATCCTATTTGTAGTGGTAAATCAATTTTATAGCGTCGAAAAATGTTGTCCATGACATTTTCACACTTGTTTGGGCCCTCCTTATAAAATTGAGCTTGATGTTGCCTTGATTTAGTGTTGTAATGTGTTTACCACATTCACATTAGGTCTTGGGCCCTTATGAACTAAATGAACCTAATTGTGCCTCATTTAAGGTGTTGTACCACACTTTCACACTTATCTAGGTTTTTCATCAATTATTTGGGCTTCTTTATGCCTTATTTGGCCTTATTTTGCATCCACAAGCCTTAATTAATGCAGCTTTTTGAGGATAATCCTGACATAAACCAACATCCAATCATAATTCAGGTATTTTTGAATTGTATGGCCCAGATTTAGTGATCTAGGACTCATAGACGACCTTGGTTGTATAGGTCCCACCAAATTTTCAGGGTCTTAATCCTAATTTCACATGAATCCAGGCAATTTTGAAAAATGTGTCCCATAGTTAAGCCTAATGGGACTCATACGCCACTTTTGGCATATGAGTCTTGTGTGGCCCAAAATTAAATTTAATTCAAATTCTTGGCGGGATTTTATCATCCTAGATCTCATGTCGGCTTGTAGTGTTGTAATTTCGAGAAATTTTGCATAAATCAGTATAAATACAAGGTTATTTCACATGTTTTCTCCTAAGCTTTCAAGTGTTCATGCATTATTAAAAAAATTGAGTTTACAAGAGCATTCAAGAGCTGATTATCAAATGTTTTGGAGCCTTATTCAAGCATCAAACATCGTGTCAAATTCATCATGCATCATGTTTGTTTTTGAGCTAACAATTGTGATGTAGGGTTTCATGATTCAAGCTAGCATTCAAGTCAAGATCTATCACATTCAAGCAAGAGTCAAGATTTGCATCCATTGGAACCATTTCATACATGTTTGTAGCCTTTTATTACTAGGGTTTGGTGAGTTGTAACGTTACATTTTGTTCATCAATCATTCCTTTATCCTATTTGATTTTATTACAAGGTTTGATTACCAAAACAAGGTTTGACCAAGGCAAACCCATTTCCACTAACAAAACAACATTTTTCCCTCTCTTTAGTGTGTGATTCACGGATCTAGGTTGAAGACATATTGAAGAGCAAGATTGGAGAAAATTTGTCAAGTGTTCAAAGTTTTCAAAGTTGTCACATCACCTACAAGATCATTGAAAGGCTTCTATAGTACAAAATTTAGTAATTCAGACTCGAAGATCAAGTTGAGAAGATTAAGTAGAGATTGAAGAGCAGATTCAAGTCCTGATTTTCCAAAAAAGTCAAACTGGATTGATACACCACTTTTGGCGTATGAGTCCCAGTATAGTCAGATTTGTAGATTTCAGGAGTTCCAGACATATCTTTGCCAGATTTATGTTCCTGCCTAGAAACCCTAATTTGGGACTAAATTACCCAGTTTGGCGTATGAGTCCCAACAAGAATTAATCTCAGTGTTTTCAACATTTTAAGTCTTTGTCCAGGCCTCTACAGATTTCCAGGTGCACACCTCTTCTCTCTTAGCTTTTTGTTCTGATTTACATGCATTTTTAGGTCATTTAGTGAAGTTTTGCATTGCACTAGCTTTGAATATTAGGTCTTGCATTTCATTAGTCTTTCCAAGCCCTAGCTTGGTGGTGAACCCCTCTTTAATCATTAATCATACCCTAGGAAACCCTATTGCAATATCTCTTTCCCCTACTTCATCCTTAGATTGAGATCTCTAGGGTTTCCTTGAATGAGAGTGAAGAAGATTGTTGTTCTATGTCTTAAACAATAACCAACGACAATTTTCCACCTTTCAAATTTTATCTTCTTAAAGTGGGCCTGCTTAATAAAATACCTTCCAATGAATGGACAACTAAAGTATGCCAAGGTCATGTACCAACTTGGCACCTCCTACCTTGGAAGGAAAAGTTCCTTGCAAGGGGTCTTGTCGCCTCAACAAAGGCGGTACATAGCAAGTAACTTCATACATTAATCCTTGTATGTTGCACCATTTTAGTTGACGATCTACAAATGGCTCTTAGGCTTATAGATAACAAGGTTCTTAGTGGAGGTACTGTATAAATAGTAACGTATGTACAAACATGATATTGAAATCTCATCTCCTTGTGTTCAAAATCATTCGGGACCATAGAGGAACGCCTGACATTGCATGATTGGATTGAGCTACAATTTTCACTCTCACCCCTTATATGACCCACTTGAAAAAATGTGCTTGAGGTCGAACCCTAGGGTGATGAAATCCCTAGGTAGGCATCCTACTAAAATAAAAAGGGAAGGAATAGTGTTGCTATTTCTCGTCACCCAAGATCGCACTAGGTACAAGGGGGGAGGATACCTAGACAACTCTTTCAATGTACAACAATAATGAAAATGAATAGTATTTATGATTTCCAAGATCATACTAGGCACAAGGAAAGAGCATACACACATATTCACCTACCAAGCACATCAAACACTTCATTTTAATTGCACCAATGATTAAAATGTGTGGTTTAATTTTAAAGCACCAATTGAAATGTGCAAGTTGATGTAAATATTTAAGCCCAAATTGAAATGTGCAAGTCATTTTTTTCAATTTTAGTGCACCAAGGGAAAATGATAGGGTTCATTTTAAAACACCAAATTGAAATGTGAAGATTGTGTTGTTCAATTTTAGAGCACTAAAGTGAAATGTGAAGAGTTCGTTTTAAAGCACTAAAATCAAATATGAATCCTAGATTAATTAAAAAATACACAAAACCATCATTAGTAATTTGAACTCAATTTGCATCTTCTCCCATCGATTGCCAAGTTGTTGCAAACAATTAGTCTAAAAAAAAAAAAAGAACAATAGATTGTTAAGGTTAATGAAAACATAATCAAATCAAATCAAACCTTGAAAAATTAGCTCACTTTTATACCTGACAAAAGTGTTGTACTATGTTTCAAAAGTGTCAGACTATCACACAAGCATGTTTCATTGTGGATTGCAAAAGTGTCGCACTTTTACAAAAGCACTAATGTTTTACAAACATGTTGCGTTGTACCTACAGACAGAGGAAAGAAAGTCAAAACATAAGCGTCGAAGTGTTGCAAAAGCTTCGCACTGTCAGGTTGCAAAAGAATTGATATTTTGTAGAAGTGTCACTCTGAACTTGCAAATAAAAGTGTCGCAATAAACAAATGTGTTGATCTTTATGCTATATAAGCATCGAGCTTTAGTAAAAGTGTTGGACTATTTCTATAAAAGTGTTGCATTGTTCCTGTAACCTGCAAATCTGACAGAAACTTAAAAGTATTGTTAGGAACAAGGACGTGGGTCCCATCGAGCATGCCAAAATGTCGTATGGTTAGCTCAATTGATTAAATAGGAATGGAATTAAAGAAATTAAACAAGAAATTAATCAAATTAAGAACCATACTCAATGAAATTTAGTGAAAAACACTAAGAAAGTTTAATTCAAAAGCATTAGAACAAAATTCAAGCCAATTGAACCTAAACTAGTGTGCAAACCTTCAATCCCATTGGGGGATTAGTCTCAAAATGGATGTGAATTTCTCAATTTGGACCTAATTCATGTGAAAAAGCTTGTTGATGGAGGTTGATTCACAAAAATGGTTCTCAAATTGCTCAAAAATGGTTGTACAATTCAAGAGAGTAAGGATGCATATGTTGGAAAGTAAAGTCAATTAGGATTCTACTTCCATATGTGTCTAACAAGTTGTCTACAATTAGGAATCTGCTTATGTATGTGTCATACATGTAGTTGAGTGAGTCATATTGTGTTGACTTAGTAAATTATTAAGTGATTCATAGTAGAATCAAGTTGGACTCTATATGTGTCAAACTTGTAGATGATTGAGAGCCACATATAGGCTTAGTCAATAATATGACTATAGTGGTGGCATTGGAAGGATTAGAGGTGGAAATTTTGAGAACTTAATTATAGCATTAAGTTTCTCAAATTTGTATATAAATAGAGGAGTTTTCCCTCATTTGTAATTAGTAGAAAGATGGCTAAAGGCTAGAATAGTTTTGAGAGGTATTATTTCCCTCTTTTTGAAGAAGGGACTAGATCTCATTTGAGGTTGTTGTAACTCTGTAATTCCTGAGAATCAATACGAAAGATATTTTGCCTGTGGTTTTTTACTGGTATATTTTTATCAGGTTTTTCCATGTAAATCTGAGTGTTATGCGACTTTGTTCTTCTCTGCAATTTTCTACACTTGTATTTTTTTCCGTACAATTGGTATTAGAGCATAGGTTATTTGTGTAGAAGTTGTTTAATTGGAGAGGTGAGCAATGGCAAGAACTACTATTACCAGATTTAAGGTGCATAAGTTCGATGGTTCTAATTTTGCTCTATGGAAGCTTAAGATTCAAGCTTTGTTGGTGAAGGATGGATGTGACAAAGCTCTTGAAGGAGTAGCATCTAAACCTAAAAATATGAGCACATTAGATTGGAATACCATGGATAGCATGACTAGAGCAACAATCCAATTATCTCTAGTAGATTTGGTTCTATTCAATGTTGCAAAAGAGAAATCTGCTCATGACTTCTGGAATAAGCTTGCAAAGCTGTATGAGACAAAGTCATTGGCAAACACAATTTTTCTACGAAGACAGTTGTATAATTTGAGGATGCGTGACAATTCATCTGTCACAGATTATATCAATGATTTCAACACACTGACAAGCAAGTTGGCTTCAGTGGGTGTGAAAATTGATGAAGAAGATAAGGCAGCAATATTACTATGCTCCTTGCCAGATAGTTGGGATTTGGTTATGGCTCTCAGTAATTCTGCACCGAGTGGGAAGTTGGTGTTTAAAGATGTGGTGGCTGCTTTAATCTCTGAAGATTCAAGGCGGAAGATATCTCAAGGATCCTCTTCAAATGAAGCCCTTTTTGCAAGAGGTAGAACTCAAGAAAGAGCAAATACTGAGCATGGACAAATCAGGTCCAAATCCAAGGAGCAAAAAAAGGTAAAGTGTTGGAACTGTGGAAAAAATGGGCATGTCAAGAAGGATTGCAGGTTTCCAAAAGCAACCAAGGAGAATCCTAGTACACCAACATCTAAGGAAACACTGTTGAAGTTCAGACACCATTGGAAGATGGAGAGGTATTAACTTCTAATCTGAGAAGATCTTTACTTCATGTTTGGATTCTTGACTCTGGTGGCTCCTTCCATATGACACCAAACAAAGACTAGTTTTCTAGTTATCGATCTTGTGTTGGTGGTATAGTTTACATGGGAAATGACAACCCATGTGAAGCTATTGGTGAAGGAGAGGTAAGAATCAAGATGTTTGATGAAGTAGTTAGAACTATTTAGCATGTTAGGCATGTACCTGGTTTAAAGAAAAAATTACTTTCACTTGGAGTGTTTGATAAACAAGGTTATTGATTCAGTGGTGAAAATAGCTATCTCAAGGTAACAAAGGGAGTTTTGGTTGTGCTAAAGGGAGAAAAAGTTGGCAATCTCTATAGGTTGGTTGGACAAACTAATATTGGAGAGGTTGTTGTGGTACCTGATGCAGAGATGGACTCATTATCAACCTGGCATCAAAGGCTAGGCCACATGAGTGAACGAGGTCTCAAGGTACTACTAGATAGAAATCTTCTCCCAAGTGCAAAATCTAAAGATTTGGATTTTTGTGAACATTGTTTGTTTGGGAAAAAAAATAGACTGAGTTTTTCTAGAAGTACTACCAGAAGCAAAGATGTATTAGATTTAATTCATTCAGATACTTGGGAAGCTCATGTAACATCTATTGGAGGTTCATCATATTTTGTTTCATTTGTAGATGATTATTCCCGTAAGGTGTGGATTTATCTTCTCAAGAAGAAACCTAAAGTGTTTTCTTGTTTCAAGAGGTTTAGGGCTCTGGTAGAGAATAAAAAAGGTAAGACAATAAAATGTCTGAGAACTGATAACGAAGGTGAGTTTTGTTCAGCAAAATTTAACCAGTTTTGTAGTGAGCATGGCATTGCAAGGCAATTGACAATTGGGAGGACACCACAACAAAATGGTGTTGAACGCATGAATCCTACAATTATGGAGCGAGTCAGATGCATGTTGAACACTGCTAGTTTGGAGCAAATTTTTTGGGGTGAGGCTGTAAATACGACTTGTTTCTTGATCAATAGATCTCTCACTACTGCTCTTCATAATAAAATTCATGAAGAGATATGGAAAGGTAAACTAGTTGATTATTCATTTCTTTGTGTTTTTGGTTATGATGCTTATGTACATATTCCTAACGAGAATATAAATAAGATGGACAAGAAGTCCACAAAATGTATTTTTCGTGGCTATGTAGAAGGTACAAATTGTGGGATACTGCTGCCCACAAGATTATTGTTTGCCGAGATGTTCATTTTAATGAAAAATCAATGCAAAGAGGTGAAGAACAACAAGGTATGGAAGTTATTCTAGTAGAGGTGGAAAAATGTGATGATTATCTAGATGTGCTTGATGAAGAGCAACTAGTGAAGATCAACCAGAAGAACAAAAACCAGTTGAGCCACAAGGTGAATCACCACCTGTTTTAAGGAGATCTAGTAGAGTAATCAAATCACCTGTAAAGTGCTATCTTACATGTAATTCTGCTTATGTATTGCTAACTGATGTTGGTGAACCTAGTTCATATCAGGAGGCTTGTGAAGTTGAATGTGCAAGCAAATGGAGAGTTTCTATGGAAGAGGAGATGGAAGCTCTGCATAAGAACAAGACATGGGAGCTTGTGCCATTGCCTAAGGGGAGAAAAGCTATTGGGAATAAGTGGGTCTTCAAGTTAAAGAGGGATAAAATGATAATTTGGAGAGATACAAAGCTCGGTTGGTGGCAAAGGGGTATGCACAAAAGTCTGGTATTGATTTTGATGAAATTTTTTCACCCGTTGTACGGTTAAGTGTTGTTAGAGTTGTTTTAGCTCTTGTTGCTAGTCTTGATTTGGAGTTAGAACAGTTAGATGTTAAATTAACCTTCCTGCATGGTGATCTCTCTGAGGAGATTTATATGCAACAGCCAGAAGGTTTTGAGGAAAGAGGCAAGGAGAATCTAGTTTGCAAGTTGAGAAAACCGTTGTATGGTTTGAAACAGGCACCAAGGTGTTGGTACAAGCGGTTTGATTCCTTCATGATGAGTTTAGGTTTTAGTAGATGCGAGGTTGATCACTGTGCCTATGTTCAAAGGTATGATGATGGTATTTTTATTATTATACTACTGTATGTTGATGATATGTTGGTAGCAGGTCCCAGTATGTATAAAATCATCCATTTGAAAACTTAGCTTGCTAGGGAGTTTGAGATGAAGGACTTAGGAAGTGCAAATCAAATTCTTGGAATGAGGATACATAGAGATAAAAATAATAGGAAATTATGGTTGTCATAGAAGACTTATGTGGAGAAGGTTCTGCAGCACTTCAATATGCAGAATGCACAACTAGTTAGTACTCCATTTCCTATTCATATTAAATTATCTTTGGAACAGTACCCTAGCATAGAAGCAATGAAGACACGGATGTCTCATGTACCATACTCATCAGCAGTTTGAAGTCTTATGTTCGCCATGGTGTGCACCAGACCAGACATTGCAAAAGCAGTGGGAGTTGTCAGTAGGTACATGACGAATCCTCGTACTAATCGTTGGACAACTGTGAAGTGGATTCTTAGATATTTGAGAGGCACTTCAGATGCTGCTATTTGTTATAGTGGGAGTAGTCTTCAAGTTAATGGGTATGTGGATGCAGATTTTGGTGGAGATAGAGATAAGAGAAATTCTACAATAGGTTATGTTTTCTCTTTAGCTGGAGGTGTTGTTAGTTGGGTATCAAAGTTGCAGATAGTGGTGGCATTGTCTACTACTGATGCAGAATATATGGCAGCAACACAAGCTAGCAAGGAGGCAATCTGGCTTCATAGCCTTTTGGGTGAATTTCAAGTGAAGAAAGATAACATGGTATTGCATTGTGACAGTCAAAGTGCTTTACACTTAGCACAAAACTCGGTATACCATTCCAGAACAAAGCATATTTGATATTCAATATCATTTTGTTTGTGAAGTGGTGGAAGGAGGACAAATCTCTTTGGCCAAGATTCACACTAATGTAAACCCTGCAAATATTATGACAAAACCTATTGGTAGAGAGAAGTTCATTTGGTGCAGAACTTCTCTTGGTCTACAGATTATGTGATGATAGGCAACATTAGCAATGGTCTTTCAATAGAGGAATTATTCATGAGTTTGAAATTTGACTTCAAGTGGGAGAATCTTGGAATGTGAAGTCAATTAAGACTTTAATTTTGTATGTGTCATACAAGGTGTCTTCAATTAGGACTCTACTCCTATATGTGTCATACATGTAATTGAGTGAGTCATATTGTGTTGACTTAGTAAATTATTAAGTGATTCATAGTAGAATCAAGTTGGACTCTATATGTGTCAACCTTGTAGATGATTGAGAGCCACGTATAGGCTTAGTCAATAATATGACTATAGTGGTGGCATTGGAAGGATTAGAGGTGGCAAATTTGAGAACTTAATTATAGCATTAAGTTTCTCAAATTTGTATATAAATAGAGGAGCTTTCCCTCATTTGTAATTAGTAGAAAGAAGGCTAAAGGCTAGAATAGTTTTGAGAGGTATTCTTTCCCTCTTTTGAAGAAGGGGCTAGACCTCATTTGAGGTTGTTGTAACTCTGTAATTCTTGAGAATCAATACAAAATATATTTTTCCCATGGTGTTTTACTAGTATATTTTTATCAAGTTTTTCCATGTAAATCTGAGTGTTATGCAACTTTGTTCTTCTCTGCAATTTTTTACACTTGTATTTTTTTCTGTACAACATAAGGGTTGTGAATCCTTTTTCACATAAAAATTCTTGGCTTTTATAGATTTTTGAAATATTGATCAATGGTGAGGATTTGAAATACTAATTCAAAGGATGAAAATGAATAGAGGAGGTGAGTGTGGTCAATGGATGGATAAAGGATCTATAATCCATGAAGGTGTGGATCAATGATTTAATCAAGGGTCCATAATCCATGAGAATTCACCAATATCCCTAAATTTAAGGAAATATGTTGGAGATATTATTCATGTGGAGGGAAGAATTTGAATTTGAAAATGAAAAGGGAATATTCTATGAGAATATTCTTTATGCAAGTTGGAGGATTGGAGGAAAATTAATTAATTAAAATAATTTAGAAAAAATCATTTAATTGTGCAAGTTAGAAGAATTAGGAGTTTTAATTAAATAATTGAGACTTATTTAATCAAAGAGGGAAAATGGCATTTAATTAAATAATTTGACATTATTTAATCAAAAGAGGAGAGAATTAGCATGGAGGTGATGAATTAATCAAAAAAATCTAAATATTCAATTAATAGGAGAATAAAATGAATTCAACTAAATAATTGGACATTTATTTAAATAGATGAAATAGGTGAAGTATGAGAGAAAATGGTGTTAGTATGTGAGATCAAGGTGTATGATATACTCAGGACATTTTTAGGTGTCTATAGTGACAATCATACACATGGGAGATCACATATGTGATCTATTACTTTACACAACTCTATATCCTTTAAGTGTTTTAAAGATATTAAAATTTTCATGTCGGCTACTTATTTTACTTTGACATGCATTGTCATGGTATCCCACATTTGAGTCAAAGTGGGGGGAAATGTAGTGGTGAAAATAGAATATCATCTCCTTTTCCCTTATGTTTTAGGCCCATGGTGATTAGTTGCCTTTAGTGCATTGACTAGTGTGTAAGAAGGTCTATGTTGCATGTAAGTTGGAAAAGTGATAATCCATTCCCAAATCCTAACATCATTTATCCCTAAAATCCATCTCATTCCACAAATATTGCATTTTCATGCCTTGGTTTGTTACACAAGTGCAAAATCAATCTAGATTAATTCCTCGCCCATGGTTTTGAATCATAAAGCTCTAAATTTTAATTTTAAAATTTAAAAGTTTGTCACCTTTTCCTTTTGATTGTTATGAGTCAACTAAAGTGTAAATTGTCCAAGTTTCATGTTAAACCTAATTGGAACGAGTCATCGAAGATAGAGATAAGAAAATTTTGAGAACATTTATGAATTTCATTACAAATGGATAAAATGGACCACATCAACACTAAATCATCATCCTAGGAGAATATTGCATGCTTCCTTGTATTTTCAACCTAGGTTCATCATCATTGAATTAATACATCTAGGGGTCTAACTAAGGAGAACTTGATCCTCATGATCTAGTAAACTCCCTAAAAGTGTTTGTAAACATTATTTGTCCTTATACAAATTTAGATACAACAAATTGAGGTGAATAGCTTTTAGTTTGAAAAGTTATGTCATATCAAGTTTGGAGTCACAAGGTTACATCCACATAGCAGGTATAATTTTACTTATAGAAGTGAACTAACAAGATACACAATTAAAATTACACATACTTAACATTCTAAAATCTTAAAATAAATTCCTATAAATCTAAAAAAAATATATCAAAATTAAAATTAAATATGCACAATTTTTTTAATACATTTATTTAATTATATATTATATTATAATTTCAATTATCAATCTATATTAATAATTTTTAATAATCTATTTATTAAATTAATCTAAATATTATTTTACAAAATATTATTTTCCCCTTAGAATAATATTCTAATGCTACAATTCTTTAAAAAGGATTTTAAGATTATCATATGTTCTATTCCAATATAAATTATTACTTATGTTTGATTAATAATTTTTAAAAAATTATTAATGTGTATATGTCTAGATTTATATTTATGTTATTTAAATTATTTTCATAAATTTGTAATTTCTTGAGTATACAAATTAATAATGTGAAATTTAACCTTTTTTTTTAATTTTTATAATAAAATATTTATTTATTATTGAAAATTAAGAAGGAAAAATTATTCAAGTTTTCTAATATTTATTAGTTTTGTGTTTTCATTCTAGATTAAGTTTTAAAACATTGTTGGTTTATAAATGTTTGAATTCTTTTAATATTTTTATGGTAGGCTACTAAAAGAGATTTAAGGATTTTTATTTTAAAATATAAGATTTATATTTTTTAAATATAAATTAAAGGAAGTGGGGATCTCTTTCCTTTTAAATTAACTATGAAAAGAAAATTACAATAATACATTTCACAATTCGTGAAACTAAGATTTTAATATAGCCAAGCATCTAAGCAAGGAAATAACCCTTCTCAATTAAGAATGAGTGACTCTTTGACTAAATTTCACCCAACACCTTTGAAATAAAAAAAAATACCACAATGATTCAACTAACCCTTCTTAACTTGGAAACTAAATGTCATCTTACATTAGTCCTTTTTTAGAGTCCAAGAATTCTTCTTTTTAACCATTATCCACATTTTTAAACTCTTATCTAAAGAGTCATCCTTCAACTATCCATAAGCCAACAATAAGACCTTAGTAATGGAGGGAAGTCAATCAACTCCCTCTAGAACCCTGGAAGGACCTACAACATCCACCAAATCCTCCTTAAACAAATAAGATGGTTGATCATCTATCTTTTCATTCTTAGAAACTAAGGTGGAAGAGGAATCCTTCAACAACGAAAATTGACCTTTAACTCCTTAGAAGGGGAATCCTTGAATGATTTTTTTTCTTTAACTTCTTAAGTTGAATAGAAGCTATCACAACCTCCTTTTCCTTATTTAGAGAAATGTTATGATGATGTGACTCTATACCTAACCCCAAGTAGCTTTTGAAAAAATATCATTAGATAGATTCTTTAGAATAAATTTTGCCCCTCCTTGAGCAATAAGAGGACAAGTGGTCATAAACAAAATAATTACAACTAAAAAGACATTCACATAATCCAAAATTTGTGACCAAGGTCTACCATCCTTCAAATTGATGGCTTATAGCAACCCCTTGTCCAAATTCATTTCTATACAAATTCGTGCATAAGTAATGCAAGAATGCTTAGATATTTTTGGAGATCCATCTAAAAGTTTCTCTTGCAGTTCCTAATAGCTCTCAATCTAGAATCGTGCACAAATTTTAGAGCTAGGTATGAAAGATGCATCCAAACAAAAACTATGGGAAAAAACCATCCAAGGGATAAAAAGAAGGATAATAAGGTTTCAAGCACAAAGTTTATCATTCCAAAACAATGATCATAAGGTGAGAATCAATTGGTTATATTTCTCAATAAACCCTATATGCAAGATAAATTATCAACTCTCACCTTCATCAATAATTTCCAAACATTTAAACACTACTTATGAAAAAAAAAAATTGGTTAAAAATAATAATTAAGGCATGGAATTTCAAGGACCAACAATTTCAACATGATTATTTGAATTGAATTCAACTTCAAATAATTGATTTTCCTTTTTTTCAGAATGAATATGCTTTCCCAATGTTGGACCTACAACCATTTGAAAAACTTCTTGAGGAATCTCTAGATTGCTTATTTTCATTAGGGATTCCAAAATTAGTTGCAACTTCACTTCCTCTTATGAAACCCTTACCACTCTACTTGACACTATGTATATTAACCCCAATAGCCTCTAGATAAGATACATGGGTGATCAAATTCTCTAATTTGCATACTTACGTTCTTTAGGACTACAAATCCACCTTATGGGAATATTGTTTTGGACATGGAGGATGGAGTAGAAAACTTGTATACTAAAAGGAATGTCTAAAATCCCTCCAGAATGCTTGAAACCCTTTGATTTGTAGAGTGCAACAATCTAATTACTATCCTATTTGTATAGTTATCTATTATATATCTTGGGGTTTTGACATATTCTAAGCATGATGGTGTGGCCCTTTTTGCACTAGGATGCAATGATTATACCCTTATGGCTAAATATATGGTCACAAGTTCAACTCCACTTCGTAGTGGGAAAGGCGGGGGTCAGTTACAAGTGTGCCAGTGCCTGCTTCGCTGAACCGAGGTATAGGACTGGACTTTTCCGCTAACCTTTTAGGGTTTGCCTGCTTGGTTGTGCGATTGGCAGAGTTATGCCAAGGCTTCAGGTTCGTCCCAGGTCCAAGGTTCAATTCCTGTTGGTCAGATTTGAATGTCGATTGTGTTGTACAATTACGTGCAATCAACCCCTGCGGACTAGTCTCGCCCCAACTCACCTCTTCAACAACCCAAAACTTGGCTTAAAAATAAGCCCCAAGGCAAGGGTTGTTGGGTCGCTGGTTGGGTCATGGGGATACCACTGGGCAATATATATATATATTATAGGTTTGAAGCTATAATATCATGTTAGAGTCGAGATCTCTACAGTATTTCTTCTATACAAGAGAGAAAATAAAAAAGTCAAAGGTTTGCTACAATTAATGCAATTCATCATTCACAAAATGAATAATTGCATAAGTTTTATATTCAACGCAAAGATTAAAAAAAGGCTAAAAAGCAATCTTATCTTAAGTGATAAGATAGACAACTAATAATAGGAAAATAATATCCTTGACTTCCTAATAAACTTAAGATAATTTGTGCAATATCATACTTAAGATAAATGTCCAAAGTATTAAATATTACACTAATATTGTCTTATTCCTTATGGTAAAGACATACATAATAGAATAATATTTAAATGTTTTTTCTTTAAAAAATATTTAAATGTTGAAATAGACTCTACAACCACCTAAAATTAAAACCATATTAATTCAAGGCATGAAAGATACACGAATAAAAAAAATTCTTCATTTTAAAGTGACTTTAATAAAAAAGCTTTATTTAAGAGTGACCTTAAAAGTAAGAAAGAATCCATTTGAAGGTCATGAATAATAAAAGAATATTTAAATGTTGAAATTAGACTCTACAACAACCTAAAATTAAAAGCATATTAGGTCAATGTGAAAGATATATTTAATGAAAAGATTCTCCATTTGAACATGATTTTTAAAATGAGTATCTATTTAAGGAATTATTATACATGCCAGAGAAAAACATAAAAAAAAATTATTTGAACATTTATGTTTAAAATTTTAAAAAAGGATTTTTTTTATTTGAATTGTAATGGGTTCGTTTGGCAAATATCAATCTCTCAACTTTTGATAAAATCTTCTTGTTGATGATCCTAATGTAAATAACTTTTGTGGTGCTAAATATCCTTTAACTCAAGGAATACCAACTTTTGATACTATAACCTTCTTACTAACGATTCGGAATTAAATGATCTTTATGATGCACCTACTCTTTGATTCAAGTAACACTCAAAACTGTGAAAGACATATAATACTTCTCAATTAAATTTTAAATTTATAAATTAATTATTACAAATATCTTCCCCAAAAAAATCATTCTAAATTAAAAAAACTAATTTTCACCTCCAAATTTATCTTTTAATGTCTAAAAATAATGATTTAAATTTCAACAATACTGTCATTTCATCAATTAGATTACAACCCCTGTAACACTAACCTTCACTAGATACCTTAAAGACCGACTGACACTGACCTTCACTGTACCTCCAAAAAAAACATAAATCGTGACAAGGACCTTAACCTCAAAAACAGGTAACACCATCGTCTGACCAATTAAACTACAACCCCTTTACAAAAGGAGAGAATTTTAACCTTCTGTACGCTTTCCTCACCTCAGATTCTTGCTGAGTACCCTTCCAGTTTCCTCTGTATTCTGTCACAAATTAACCCTACTATATAAATCGAATATGACAAGCCAGGGAAAAAAAACAAGTTCTTGGTATGCATCGGGCCATGCCACCTAATAGCCAAAATGTCCATTGCCCTTTCTTGTCAGTGATACTAGCAAGGGTGTCAGCGTGGAAATGGTTATTGTTTCGGGACAGGCTAGTCAGCGGTTTCTGCCTCCATTAATTTGTAAGAGACATATCTACATTTGCATACCACTGCAATAGACATTCATCCGTTTTCGTAGCCCTAAAGTCCTATATATGTTCTCTGTGGCCAATTTGTTTTCGGTATACCTAGACTATGATAATGGGATCAGTAAGCTGATTTTCCTGTTTATAGTGCAGGGTACCAGCAGTATATTTTGTTTATGTATAGTGTAGTCATATAACTCTATTAGCTTACTGGTACTGGTGGTCAGTGGAGCAGTTTTGAACTCTATTATCTAGCTCATTTGGAGAGAACTTTCAGTGGGGGCAACAAATTTCCATATCCTTGACTATTCTAAAATCTTAGAGAAATAGGTCCCATGATTTCAGAAAAGAACTGCTAAGGGATTAATTGAAATCTCACTGAGATGGGTTCCATGATATCGGGGAAAAGCTACTAAGGGATTAATTAAAATCTCATGCTTTCTTTTGTAGTCGCTCCTTGTGGGGCGGGCTGAAAGTTTTCCCCACGATTTAGGGCTTTTTTTTGGTTTTCAGAGGGCACCATTATAAGGCATGTTCATTTCAATTTTTTTTAGTAAATGTTAGCTAATTTTTAGCAGGATGCATAACATGACAGTTTTTAAACAGATCAGAGCACTGCCATTTGTTTTTATAACTATTCAGTTAAACTTTCAACACTAATTGTTAATACAAAGTCTGTGTACTACCTAATTTTAAATCAACAATTTCTTTGATAACCCCCTCCACAAGATCATAGCTCAAGTCAGCTATGTAATTATTATCTAGCTAGTCTGAAGATGTTTCTGAAGGTGGCAATAGTAATTTTTGTTAAGGAACTTTCATTTCAATGCCCCATCTGACTGTTCACTAATTCCAAGACCATAACTGGAGCAAGTCCGTAATGTTAAGGTTGGGCAAAGTCACAAATCAATGTGTGCTGTATAGTAGTTCGGTTGGCCTTGAGTGACTCTTCAATGTTCCAGGGGCACCTGTCCAGTTTTAAGTTTTGGGTAGGTTTACAGTAAATGTCAATGACATTAGGCTTGTTTTTTTTAAATTGTAGGTATTTTTTCATCAGTTTTATATATAGAGTTGGAACATTTTATCTTAAGAGATCAGTGTATTTATAGTCTTTGCAATATTAAATAAGAATTGAAAAAAATGTTTTATATTTAAGTGTTTAGTATCTACTATTTTATGAGATTTGTTACTGGTTTAATTGTTTTTTGAGAAAATTATAATTTTCTAAAAGGTTTTATTTATTATGAAGATCAAATATATGTAGCTCTATTCATATGAATCTTAACATTCGTCAGACATCTCTTTATCTCAATATTCATTTTCAATTTTTTTCTTTTAACCTCAATTTCAAAAGACTACACAAACTCATTATAATTTATAATTTATCTTTCTTTTTGAAAAATAAATTAATATAAAGTATATTTTTCTTACAATCCTATTAACCATATTTAATTACTAATAACAATAATAAATAAATTTCAAGCTTCAAATTGCCCTACCACAGCCCAATTATCAAATTTCCCATCACCATATTGGAAAAAAAAGCCAAAAGCAGTGCCATTCCTATTTCAGAAAAAATACTTAATTCTTGGATGAGAATGTTTATGATTCTTCCTCATTAAATATGGTATTCTTTCTAAGGGTAGAGGATTCCAATTCGATCACATTTACAGTATCTTACGTGAAACTGGATCGTTTGACATGGAAACTGTCTGATTTAAAATTTTAGTATACTATTTTGAGTTTTTTTTTTTTGTGTCAACACCATGCCATCAAATTGTGCAAATATGCTCAAGATTAATGACCATTTTTAGTCTAAATGATACGACAAGAGAAACCCAAAAAGCAAGTGCACTTATTTTCCATCACATGGTTACCTCTTAGATCAAGTTCTGAAACCAGTAGCTGTGTGTGGGCTTTAAAAATTTATGTATAGGAAAATACTTATAACAAAATTGGCTTCGCCAGATACATTTTGTCTTGAAATAAATGTCAACTTCAGGAGTAAGTTTGCTGATTGTAGCTTAACAATCTCAAATAATATTTCTATTTATGGAACTCAAATGTTAACACTTTTATATACAATGCCTTGAACTCTAGTTCTGGTAAATCTCTATGCAGTCCCTAGCAAGGTTATTATTATAGTTGAAGAAGGGGATCCAGAAAAGTGAATTTAAAATGCAATCAAGGCTAATATCAAATTGCTCTTCTGATGTAATATGTACAACCATTACTGCAAGGAGAGAATTAAAGTTGCTTCCTGGACCAACTTCTTCAAGCATTTACAGACGATATGAAAATATTTGAAACAATGCAAATGGATGACGATCTACTCCAGGGTAACTTCAACTTAACTCTTAATTTCTTTGCACTGGCAAGGAGGGCATGCCTGAAGGACAAAGTTCTGCTCTAGCTCCAATTTAGCTGCTATTGCTTGAAAGATGGTGGAAACAAGCATGCTTTCTTTCTCATAAACAAAGAGAAGTAAAAGAACAAACCTCTTCATTTAATAACTCTTGTACTTGTCCCTCCTGCCAAATATGTTCCAAAGGTGGCCTCTTTCTAGGCATTCGAGTAGTTTCTTTGCACCAATAACATCCAGTTCTGCAAGCTTTTCCAAGTAGCTACAGGCTCTGGCCGCTATCATCTGCCTTCTGCACTTAGCACTGTTTGAAAGGGTAAGCAGAATGGAAATTGGGTATTTTTTATTTGTATCCGGATTTGAAGGATCTAGAAGTTGTACTGCTCCTGAGATGCCCTTTTCTTCCTTTCTGAATATTTTCCTATTTCCATCAAAGATAAGGAGAACTGATAAGGCCTGTGCTGCTGCTTCCTTTTCAGCACTAGTCTTAGCTTCCAACATTTTGACTAGAACAGGAACACATCCAGCTTCTCCAACTGCCTTTTTACTTTCCATTGAAAAAGCAAGCTCATATATAGCAAGAGATGCAATTTGTTTTATGCGTGGAATTTTGCTGTTGAGAGCATTACAAAGTCTTGGAATGAAACCAGAAGCAATGAGAAGATCTGAATTTGCCCTACAAACGGAGATGTTTTTCAGTGCCCCAATTGCAATTTCTTGGGCTCTAGGTGTTGAAGCTCCATCCCAAAAGAATATTAGAGGATGAATTCCACCTTCGTTAGCTATTAATGTCCTGAGATTATCATCACCAGACGCCAAATTTTGCAGGCAATCAACTGCATTTTCTTGGGCAAGTGCTGTTCCTGAAGTAGTTAGCCTAATTAAAACTGGAATGGCATTCTCATCCACAAAATGTTGCCTAATCTCAGGAACACTGGCAAGATTCCGAAGAGTCCCTGCAGCAGCTGCTTGGGCTGCAGGAGTTCCAGATCGACAGATATCAACCAGAGCCAACACACCACAGTGTGTCCCTACCGACCGCGCATTTTCAGCAGGTAAACTTAATGCTTGAAGAGCTACTGATGCTTTCTCTTTTGCAAGAGAGCTTCCTGATTCTAGAGTCCTTACCAAAGGAGGCAGAACCCCTTCTGTGACCAGCAATTGTTCACAGCTTGGAACTTGTGCAAGCCTGCATACAGCAGCTGCAGCTTTTTCTCTCACATCAATGAAACATGAGTCCAACAAATTAACTAAAATAGGTACACTACCTTGGCCTGCAACAATAAAGCAATTTTTATCATCTTCTTGCATCAAAACTAATAATGCATCCAATGCCTTTTGCCTCGATTCTACATTTCCAATTTGCAGTCGAGCAACAAGCTCTCTGCTAGTGGAGCGTATTGCTTCTCGGTGCAAAATTGTTCTGGACCTCGAAAGCACAGGAGTTGCAGTTTCTGTCAGAACCCCACTCTTCATCAGCAACTCACAGTCTTGAAGATGCTGGTTCAATTTCATGGCTAAACCATCCAGACTACTTTGCATTTGGAGCTTTCCGATTCGAAGTTCTGCATCAGTACACTTCTTCACAAGATCCTTTGTCTCATTCAATGCATTTAAAATGGACTTGAGAAGCTCTGTGCACAATGTGTTTTTTAAGAAACCTGGAAAATCCGAAAGATCTGTAAACTGTTCAGTAAGAAGCTGTAATTTGTTCTTGATGATGTTCCATTTTCCCGTAAAGGTTTTAACCAAAGCAATTTCTGCTATAACAACCAAGATAAGATGTTGAGACTGTTGCAAATAATAATCTGCCGGAAGACTTTCTTCACTCTCAGATTCAGCCATTAATCTCATTTTTCACTGCACAACAGCAAGACAAAATGATTTGTGTGATTAGACACTCCGACTATCATACCCACAAATTATTTTGGCAAAAACAGAGCAGCAGCACTTAAGTTGAACAAAGATCATACACAGAAACTGAAATTGAATTTATTACTTATGTCTACAATTAATCACACACGATAATGAGACTGAACTAAAATCTATTACAACAAATCAAGCTAAACAAGCAAAACAAAAACAAAAACAAATAACCACAAGAAATAATGGCACCGAAGGTTGTATCTATTGCACTTCTAAACAAAATAATTTTTTTAGAAATTAAAAAAAGCTAAACAATCAAAGTCAATATCAAATCTAAAATCAAACTACTTGTGAAAGAAATCTGTAATATATTCAAAAACTAATCATCCTTTGTTTTTTCTAATAATTATTTTCCTTACAGGCGTTCCAGAGCATATAATGAACTCCCCAGAGCTTCAATACAGTGAATGAAGTTGACGTCTCCTCTGTTTTCTTATTTGCAGAGGATTCTGAAGCCTTTAAAAGCATCTAATGCGTTACTTCAAAGCACAGCCAATACCAGATCTAACAGAAAATAAAATATCTTCCATTTACTTGCACCAAAAGCCAAACTGCAGTCAAGTTTATGATATTTAAAGGAGCAGGCAGCAACTAGCCCAGGCAACAGAATTAAAAAACAACCACCGTTTCTTTGCAGAAATAAAACTAAATCAAGCAAGACTTTGCAGAAAAACAGAAAACTTCGAGTGAACTCCATACCTTAAAGTTCCTTGTTTGGCATTTAGCGGTGAATTGTTCTTCAATCCGCCAAAACCCAAGACGGTGCCTTTCTTCAACCGCCACCAAAGAAGGCCACTCAGCAAAACCAACCTTCATTGATTGATACTCTTGCCAGATCTGGCTGGCAGGCAATGCCCTTCATAACAACCACCAGCAGAAAAAACAGGTAATCTGATTATTCTGTTATTTGGCCGCTTCTCAATACAAGATTCCTATAACAAAGTAGAAACAGGTTTAAGACGAGTCTTGTGTTGTGGGCAAAAGTTAATTTGCTGTCCCTCCATTAAAGTCGGGAGAGAAGGTCGTGGAGAGTGGGTAAGAAGGGGAGCAGGAGGCAGGTAGACAATAAAGACTTGGAGCAATTGCAATCTAGTATTTTTGCATCCGCTGACTTTACACGACCTTCACGGGTTTCGCGGCATAACTTTGAAGTCATCGATGGCCTTCAAATGCTCTTCAGAAAAAAACATACTTTAATATTTTCTAATAATAGACAAGTCCAGGTCGAAATAATTAATTTCAGTAAAAGTGCAAAAGAGAATAATGGCACTTGATTGATTATCTGGGCTAATTAAAAAACTGCAGCAGCTCAAGTATAAATAAAGGTAGATAATGGAGTTCAGATAGATAATAAAGCTAGATAATGGAGTTCAGATAGATAATAATAAGTAATATTGAAAATTAAATGTGAGGTTAGGTATTCTTAGTTTTAATAATGATGGGAAATGTTTAGTTACTCCATCATTGTCTAAAAAATAACGTTCTTGATCAAATGATTATTTTAGAATTTATGTTATCTCAAAAAAAATTATTGTTGAATCTTGAGTCTTGTAGTTCGATCTTGACTTAAGTACGGTATTGATGGTTGTGTGGGAAAGTTATTTGTCTTTGCATTCATGTTGTTTAAATTTGTCATTGCATTCTTCTTGTCTAAATTTGTCAAGTCCTTTGACAAGTTGAATTAACGGTGATGGCAAACTAAAGACAACATTCACCAAATGTAGATGTGATGCTTTTGTTCCTTTAGAAGTCACAATGTGCTCTAACTATTTTCTATTTTTCTTGCCTCTTAAATGATCAGTTAATTGCACATTCATTATATTTAAATACCTTGACATAGCAACATGTAACACAAACATGCACTAAGTCAACTCATAATGACTAGTAGAAAGGGGTGGAAATTTGAATATATACATATGAATTTTTGGGTCATTGCCATACATATCAAGGTTGAACTAGGTTAATCATAAGTAATACAGGTTTCTCTGATGGTTCAAAAGAAAAGGTGTCATCCAATTTTATCCTTTGTAACCAAAAATTAGGGCAATAATATTATGAAACCCCTATTTTCTCCTTCATTTTGTCAATTTCCCAAAATAGTCATCCTAAGCATGAGACTAGAGCCAAAATTTCTACATCGTGGAGCCCAAATTGATTGCAACCATCTCTTAATTTTATCTTCCAAAATTTTTTGAGGCAAGTGTGACTGCCCCTCATTTGAAATTGGGTTGGCTTCTTTAAAGAAGTATTTCTCTTTCAGTTGCAACATGCTCATTTTCCTCGCCACAAAAACCAAAATTTGCTCTGATAACCCTATGTATAATTAAATTGTAAAGTTCAAATGTTCAAAATGAAGTATTCATATCAAGGTTGTGAGAGGGAGTCCGTTTACAAAATTCTCTTTCAAAAGTAGGGGATAGTAAATTAGGGCATGTAGACCTAAGTGAATTATGGAAATGCATGGCTAAAAACCTTAGGATGTTGATGGCTTATGCTACTTTAAAGAGTGGATTAGCTCATGCTAGGGGTTTTTCGACTGTCATTCAATGTTTAGATTTAGTCATGGCTTGTACCAAATATTATAGACTCGAGAAATGGGAAATTTGCAGTGCAGTTGATAAATTGATAGAAAAATTGATGGGTCATTTATAAGCACTATTTTGATGCTCCCAAATAAGGAATCTTATGTGCACCTAACCATAGAGAATGCTAATAATTATTTTATTGAGAAAAAAGGATTAATATTTAAACCACATTGCTAAGAATCGATTGAAAAGATCAAATAAAGGAAAATTAGAATTACTGAAATATCTCATTAGGTCTCATTTTGGTGAAGATATATTAGATATCATAACTCTCTTGCATAGAAATAATGGAGATGAAGAAACAAATTCATTTGAGTGTTGGATGTGTAAATTCATTATTTTTATAAGTCGTGGTTCCTAATTTGCAGACTGGAGAAGATTGATTAGTGATAATTTGCATGCACAAATTATTAATTTCCCAAATACAAAGCAACTATATATGTCTTCATATTTGTTTTATACAATTGCTAGTATGCACCCCTAGATTGGACTAATTGGAGTAGGAGTTTATGATGATACAACTTAAATATATGATTTTTACCCCTAATTACAATTGTAGATGAGTAATATAAACTTTATAAGGGTAAATGATGTCTTCACCATGCTAACGGTCAAAGAACTTGATGCAAATTTGGGTCAAATGTTTTCCTAAGAAGTTAAAAAGTTTATTAAGAAATATGGAAGTATTATATTGAATTTCTCATATTTTCTCATTTGAGGATAGGGGGTTTTGAAGAATTCCCTTACAAATTGAGCCCATATATCCTTCTAATCACTTGGTTTTAACTGAGTTGTGCAAACAAATGGAGTCATTAAACAAAAGGTGTCAAGAATTGAAGAAAGTAGGATACTCATTAACCACTGGGTTTATCTAATTATAATTGTCCATCTTCATTAGAAGCTCAAAAATGTAGAGAGAGGATCATAAAGAATCATCATACATTTTTACAATATGAGGAATTATTTTGATAACAAAGGGTATGTGAAAAATCATGTGTACAAAAGAATCTACCATCAACGTCATTTAGAAGACTACTGGAAAAATTGTCAAAATGATTTTGATGTGAGGAAAAGAGATTGGTCCAAGTTTTTTGTTTAACAAATTAAATATTATCAATTAAATTGGGATATTGAAGGGATACAAGATGATAATTTGGACATGATTGATCAAGTTTATCTTGAATCAATTCAATTTGAACCCATTGATTCTATTGATTGGAGCAGAAAAGAAATAAAGGATATTCAAGAAAATGCTCTTTTTATTTTTAGAAAAACTAAAAAATGGTTAGATGCAAGGAGAAAAGAATATATTGCTTATAGGCTTTTAGGGGCAACTTTTTATGTTGTTAAACAATCTAAAAGTTCTACTACAACTTCTAATAATGTTAATCCTAATATTTTTAAAACGGGAGCATCCTTGATAGGGGTTGACAAAGGAGATGGTGAGGAGCTTGAAAGAGGTGGAAAGCTTAAAAATGCTTGCACTCAAGGTCTTCCTAAAACTAGGACTAAACTACGAGTGTAAAGGTCCCACGTGAGCATCAATGCTAAAGAATATCCTTAATAGAGTGGCAAAGATCTATTACAAGAAAATGGTGTTGCAAGGTGTGTTCCCTTGGTCTCCTTGTGTTGTGCAGCGTAGCACTTGGGTTTGTGACATGGCTTAACCGCCTCCCTTGGATTCATTAACTCTAGCGGTTGTATCGGGCATTAACAGGTCGATCTTTTGGTGCAACGACAACTGTTTTTCCAACAATTAGTATTAGAGCTTTGGTCGCAAGTTTGAATCCCTCACTTGCACTGGGGGGGATTGTTGCAAGGTGTGTTCCCTTGGTCTCCTTGTGATGTGTAGCGC
Source organism: Sequoiadendron giganteum (assembly GCA_007115665.2). NCBI lineage: Eukaryota > Viridiplantae > Streptophyta > Pinopsida > Cupressales > Cupressaceae > Sequoiadendron > Sequoiadendron giganteum. The sequence goes on from CM021103.1 coordinate 582,298,953, forward strand.
AAAACTTGGGTTTGTGACATGGCTTAACCGCCTCTCGTGAATTCATTAACTCTGGTGGTTGTAGTGGGCATTAATAGGACGTTATTTTGGTGCAACGACAATCGTCTTTCCAACAAATTTATCCCCTTCACAAGGTCATATGCTTCAACCATAGCAAAATTTTATGGATATAAACATGAATATACTCACACCTCTCCTCTCTCTTCCAATAATGATACCTTTGAATCTCCTCCTATCAAAATTATTTTTCCACCAATTGTTTCATCCATTAATATGAGCCCGTCAAGAATCCCTTCATCTTCTCAATGTTTAAGGGAACAATTTGCAAAAAGAGAAAATCTCAAGAAATTATTGAACTTGATTTTTATTTTGTTGTCAAACTATTACACAATCCTTCTTCCAAGCCAAAGAAAATTCAAGTTGCCTCAAGGTTGATGTTTGATTCCTCGAGAGATCAATATTTGGAGATTGTTAGATCATTAAATGAAAAAGATAACGAGGAAGTCACAAAAGATGACTATCAAATTTCAAGGGTTGATATAGGCCCCTCAAAACATGAGGGAGATAATCATAATTTCCAAGTTTCAACTACCAAGCTTGTGTATAGAACCGAAAAATAAAAGTGACGAGAGAAAAGCTCGAAGAACAAGTACAAATATTGACTTCTTATATTAATTGTTCTTAATATTTTAACATATGACCAATATATACACCTCTAAACATTGACAATTCAAAAATTCAAGTTGTTGACAAAGAGGTAATCAAAATATTTAATAAATGCCATGCCTTTAGAAAGGCTTCTAAATCTTGGATTAAACAAATAATCCTAACTGGCATCTTTACTATTGAAAATTTTATGTCATTTTATAAACATGTAGAAGAAAAGAATGTGACATTCAAGAATGATCTCCAAGCAATCAAGAGAGGAGAGGATGTCTAGTATTTTGCAAAGTACGTTGAAGAGATCGTGAAGATTGATATAATGTATTGCTCGATGAGAATATTGTAATAAAAATTGAAGAATTTTATATTGTCATGTGGATTAGAAGCAAAAAATGGAGAATATTTGCAATCAAACGAGCTATTAATGAACTGAAGAAGCTTTTCAATGAAATGGATAATATCAAAATATATATTGTGAGAAGGAGTATGACTTTCAAAATAACTATTCTCAACGAGGACAATACAACTTTAGAAGACACGTAAATAGTTTGAATGAAATGGATAATATCAAAACATATATTGTGATAAGGAGTATGGATTTTGAAATCAATATTCTCCAAGAGGACAATACGAATTTAGAAGACACATAAAATTGGATTTCAAGAAACTGATTTATAAAGAGTTGTTGGTCCTAAAAAATAAAAATGTAAACGTTGTGAGTAAATTGTCAACATTATCTTATGTAGCAAAGAATTTCAAGGAGTTTGTAATGTTCCTAACATAAAATTTTAACATCAAGACTTATTTTTAGGTCGAATTCAATAAACAAAAATATATGAACACATAGATTACTTGGATATATTGATAGACTTTTGAATTTCATCCACATATATGATATATCAATTATAATTCACTAAGACCAATCTAGAATGATGTACAATGCTACCACAAATCAACAATAATATTACTAACTTCATTATAGATTCCTTGAATCCTAGATGCAATCCCTAAGTGAGAATACCCTCAAGAACTAAAGGAGTTTCATCCTCTGATCCTAGTGAACATTAGGTTTATGTCTAATCAACACAAACTCCTATGGGTTTTCGTCCACAAAAGGAATTAGAACTCAAGTATTCAAAAATATAGAAGAATGACATAATAATTTGATGCCCACTACAAGAACCAATTCCTTATATTTATATTTTAATGATTTCCCTCAAGGAATAGGTCAACCTTGAGCCAAAATGGCGCCAAAGCCCAAAATTTGAATTTCAATATGCTACACTAGGTTCGCCCTAAGGCCAAAGTGGATCCTTTCTGAATTAGCACGCACCTTGTGGACCTATCCACATGCTTCCCTGGCCCCTTACTATTTCTTGAAACTTTGTAATTTTTGTTGTATGACTCGAAGGTGTCTTATCCTTTAAGCCTATTGAATTAGGTCCTAGTTGCCTAGCACAATCATCTTATGATAGCAATATCTTTGATACCTGATTGATTCCTCTTAATATTTGGATATGATGTGCAGGTGTCATCATAGATGCTATGTTCCAAATTGCAAGCTAAAATGTGCTCCTGTAGAGGAATGGGAAAGGATTCCCATAATCGATCCTGTTCTGGTATGGTGAGGCTAAATTAGCAGTTTTTTTATGGTGATATCTTCCAATATATGATCCTTTTTCCTTGAGCTTTTAATATGATGTGCGAGCATTATTAAAAATTCTATGCTCCAAACTGCAAGCTAGAAGGGTGTTTAGTGAAGAAATGTGGTAGGATTTTCATATTCCACTCTACAACTATCTTTCCAGAAAAAGGGACATGAAAAATCATCCCTTCCCATAATTGCTTATCCTCAAGCAATGCAAATTCGGATGCTATAAAATTTCAAGCCCTTCCCAGGTAGCATCTTCAATTGGAAAATCCTTCTAATGGACAAGATACTCAATTATATTTCAGTCACTTAGATTTTTTACCCTAGTATCAACCACAGTTTCTAGAATAAGGATGATTTTCCCTTCATCATCAAGTGGTGGTAACTTTCCAACAAGAGTTATATGCAATCCCAAAGCCTTCTTTAGGCATGAGACATGGAACACATGTATTTTTCTATCCACCGGAAGTTCCACTTCATAAGCGACTTCCCCAACCCTTTGGGTTATCTTGTATGGCCCATTGAACTTAGGCTTGAGCTATTTTGCTCCTCCTTTCTTGACGGAAGACTCTCTATAGGGTTGCAACCTTATGGATACCATATCTCCCACCTCAAATGATCTTTATGTGTGCTTCCTATCTGCATACATCTTTTGCTGATTTTGGGAAACTTGCAATTTTTCCTTGCGAGTTCTCAAAATATCTTGACTTTGATTTACCAGATTTCTTGCTACTAGAACTCTACTATCTACAAGGACTAACTCTAAAAAGGTTAATGTATCATATCCATAGAGTGCTCTAAATGGATACATGGCAATGAAAATGTGATGAGTTGTATTGTAGATACACTCTCCCAAGTGTAGCCACTTGATCCAAGGTACCTGTTGATTGGTGGCATAATTCCACAAGTATCCTTTTAGGCACTTGTTTACAATTTCAGTTTTTCCATCAATTTGAAGATGATAGTTTTTGTTGGGAGTGAGCTCGATGCCTATCAGGTGGGATAATTCCTTCCAAAATGTATTAAAGAAACAACAATCTCTATCGCTGACAATGTTCTTGGGTAGCCCATGCAATCAAAAAACTTCCTCGAAGAATAAATATACAACTTGTGAGGCTTTGTATTAATTAGAGATGGAAAATAAATGAGAATATTTAGTCAATCTATCAACTACAACATAAATGTAGTCTTTCCCTTGTACCTTGGGCAATCCAATAATGAAATATATGGAAATACTTTCCCATTTGTGTTCCAAAATAGGAAGAGGTTGTAGCAATCATGTTGGAAACTCTTGCTCTTCTTTGTGTTTGCTAAAATGTGATGCATTCCCAGGTATGTGTGAGAACATCCTCCTTAAGGCCCTTTTAAGAGAGCCTTTCTTTGATCTGCCGATAAGTTTTGTAGAATTTAGGATGCCCTACCATAGGTGAATTATGATAGGCTTCTGGTATTTTTTCTTTCACCTTGGATCCCTACCGCATGTTGGTCATCCATTTTTGTACCTTCTAGAATTTTCATAGGAAAAGAGTCCTTGGCATATTCCTATCTGATCGAATCCTTCCAGTCTAATGATGTGATGGACACATGGCATAGATTAGGTCTCCTAGAGAGTGCATCTTCCACAATATTCTTTTTCCCTTGACATATTCAATATCAAAATTGTATTCTTCAAGTTTACTTACCCATTTTTTTTGCATCATTCAAGTTTTTGCCTCCAGAAGAACTTCGGGCTATTGTGATATGATTTGACCATAAATCTTTCGCACACCAAGTATTGTCAAAACTTCTCCAAGGCATGCATTATGGCTAGCATCTCTTTATCATATATGGAATATCTTCTTTGATTGGCTCTCAACTTCCTACTTTCAAATTTTATGGGGTGTCCCTTCTAAGAGATAACTCCAATTCTTTCACCGAAAGCATCACATTCTACAACAAACAAAAGTGAGAAATCATGAATTGCAAGAACCAAACAAGAACTCATTACCTCCTTTATTTTCTAAATGGTCCTTTATGATTCCTCTATACATTAAAAGTCTCTCTTTAGTCATATTGGTGAGAGGAACCACAGATTAATAAAATCCTTTGAAAAACTCTGGCAATACTACATAGTCTAAAGAAACCTCTTAGTTGAGACAAGCTTATAGGAGGTGACTAGTCTAGAATGGATTGAATCTTCTATTGATCAACCTGAACTCCTTTAGCACTTATGGCATGTCCCAAATACAATATATTTTTGATCCAAACTCACATTTGGACATATTTGCAAAGAGAAATTGTTGTTCTAAAATTTCCAAGACTATATCCAAATGCTTCAGATGTTCTTCCCATGTTTTTCTATAAATAAAAATATCATCAAAAAAAACCAACACAAACTTCCTCAAGTGCTTACCAAAAACATGACTCATGCATGATTGAAAGGTTTTCAAAGCATTAGTGAGACCAAAGGGCATAACCAAGAAATCAAAATGCCCATAGTGACACCAAAAAGGTCTTATGTACATCGTCTTACCTCATGTAGAAATGGTGGTATCCAAACCTCAAATCAATATTAGAAAAGTATAATGCACTATGTAGCTCATCAATTATCTCATCTATCTATAGTATGGGGTACCAATTCTTAATGGTCTTCTTATTCAATGCTCGGTAGTCTATGCACATCCACAAGGTGCCATCCTTCTTCTTTACCAGCACCACAAAATATGTGAAGGGACTAGAGCTTGGTTTGATGTAGCCCATATCCAACAACTCATTTATTGCTTTCTTTATCTCCTCATTATACATCTAAGGATGGCGTTATGGAGTGGTCATAACTCAATTTGATTTCGGTTCAAGTTCTATGATATGGTGGAACCCTCTATCTAGTGGTAATCCATGAGGCATATCACTGAAAACTAAACTATGTCTATCCAAAATATTTTGTATATCAATATGGACTTGACCATTCTTACCTCTAGAAGAATCTTTTGAAATTACCAAACAACTAATAGAAACAAAGAAAAAGGTGATCCTAAGTCTAATGCAAAGAACCTGGGATCAATCATGGCTTTTTCTTAGGGTTTCATTAAGATGGAGATCAACAAGGTCATAAGATTGACATTCAACCATAAAGGTGGGCCAATTAGACCCGGATCTACATATTTTTTATCCTTAGAAATGGATTGGAGTTGAATTACTTTGATTGACCTAATTAGACTATGTGCCCTACTATGAAAATTGTAAGATCTTGAAAACTGACAGACTGGAACAAAAATTTGCAAGTAGATTTGGGAAGAGTAGAGTGATATGTACATATCCAAAAAGTTTGGTTCTAGTCACTATAGGAGGAAAGAGTCACCCAAATGTGTCTAATTCCTTGTAGGGGTGTCATGCTCTTCTTTCATAACCCTCTGATGGTAGATCCAAGATCCATGTTTCTGCTTGCAGACTTGTCAGATCACTGTCAGATAATTATGTAGGCGAGTTTTCGTGAGTGTACAAGATGTAGACCTTTGAATGTAACAATGAATAGATTATCTTCAAACTTCCTTCAAGCCTCTTTAAACTTGAAATCTGCACATTCAAAGAGAGAATAAATGTTGTGCCATTTAGGGGCTTTCCTTAGTCAAACCCCGTGTTAGTGTTTCCAATTCCACAATAGAAATATCAATGAATGAAATGGATAAATGATAAAAAGGAATGATGAATCAACAAAGTGTTGCAACTCACCACCTTTCAATGGTCTCCTTGAAGGATTGAAGCCATACACATCACTTCAAGGTCTTGGATATTTCTTGTTTGATTGCTTGCATTGCTTTGAGACCTACAACAAGGGTTAGCCTTCACAAATAATGATAACATAAACACATATGAACTCACATAATATTTGACATGATGTTAGGATCTTGAATTGTTGTAATAAAGCTCTGAAAATGTTGCTCTTGAATTTCACCTCTTACTTGATAATGCTTGTTAATGCTAGATAGAATTCAAATAATGCAATAACTAGGTATTTAGAGGCATTTATTTTAATTTCTCAAAAATTAAATCCCAATAACCGACATTTACAACTTGAAATTCAAATGTTAAAATGTCGACACCGACATATTCAAAATTGGGTCCCAACAAAATAGGAGGACCAGGATGCCCAAGGGCATCCCAGTCTTGACCCTATTTTCCAAGACTTAGGGTGTCGGGGGGGAAACATTAAATGAATGCATTTGTTCAATGCTTGCAATTCCTCACAAAATAATACAAATGGGCTATGGAATGCATAATTTAGGAATTTAGAGACTCGATTAGGCTCAATAATTTAGGGGGGACAAAAAATAGTATGAAATTATCAAGGGTGACAATTTACGACGCTACACTAGCAATCCAAGCAGCCTGGCTCTTCCAAAAAATCCTTTCTATTCTCTTGGTTGATACTTCTTGCTAATCTCTATTAGCCATTCCTTTTAGAAGCACATCCTTCCCATTGGCTTTGAACTTGAGTTCCATTGTTTGGTATTTTTTGGTATACTCACCCAATGAATGTAGCCACTGCACACCAAAATTACATCAATTTCACCTAGACCAATCACATAGAAGTCATCATAAACCTTATGATCTCCAAATGTTATGTCCAGTTTCTAAACTCTCTCTTTGCACGGTAAGTTATACCCATCTTCCATAGTGACATTGAAGCCTTCAATTTTTTCCACATTTAGCTTTCTTCTCTTCACAAGCCCCTCATCAATGAAGTTTTGGGTAGCTCCTCCATCAAACAGAACAATCACTCTTTATCTGGCAAGGACTCCCCATACCTTGAAAGAGTGGTATCAATGTGTGTTGGATAGAGATGCTAGTATACAACCATTGTCTTTCTCCTTATTTCCCTCCCCTGGTTTGGGTGTCTTCCAAATCATGAAACTCTTTGGACCCACCTGATTTTGATTCTTTATTAGAAATGACCTTTGTATAGTGAACTTTCCCCTTACTAAGATATTTGTGTCTCAAAACCCATGGCTCTCTATAGGAGAAAAAAAAAATCTTCCTCTGGAGCTCATTCCTAGTCTCTTCATCTACCTTCTTCACCACATTAGGAGTTTCATATTTGGTTATCGGTACTAGAGCATGTAGTGGTCTTTTTTAGAAACTGCCCTTATGGTTCCATGTACTGGACTTAGGTGGGTGAGAGAAAAAATTCTTTAGAATAGATGGCTCAAGGGTTAGATCCCTTTTAATAGCCTCTTGTAAAGAAATTGGTGCAAATGATTTCACAAACCCCCTAAGAGGTTGGGTGAGCCCAATAATGAAGAGATGCACAATCCCCTTTTTTGATAATTCGAGCACCATCACCACCACTTTTTGAAACTCCATTATATAATCATCTACTGAGTGATGTTTGATCATGGCCAACTTGTTGAAATATTCTTCCTCATCCTTCAACTCAAATCTATCAAGAATTTTCTTTTTGAATTCATCAAATTTGTGTATTTGATCACGGACTTGGGTAGTATGACCATGAAACCACCATTCATAGGCTTCCCCTTCAAGATGCAAAGAGGCCAACTAAACCACATCTTTCTTTGTCATAGGATTGAGCAAGAAATAAGTTTCCATCCTTTGTAATCATGCTCTAGTTGAGATCTTATTACTCCATCAAACATGTTGCTAAATTTTTTCCCAACTTATGCTTAAGATCCTTGCTTTTATATAACCCTTTCTTCAGTGGCTCACTATTCCTTGTAAATTCTATGTATTTTGCATAAGATATCTCTAATTTTATTTCTTCTGGTAAGGATTGGTACTCACCATGCCATCTACAAATAGTTTCTAGATTGAAGGCACTGGTGTTCATAGGTTCACTTCTCCCTTGTTCAATTTTTGCTAATAATATGTTCCTTGGGGTCCCTGATAGAATATTATTCCCTACATCATTGCTTTTTCCACTTTTTGATGAGGTCTCACCCTTTTGACCATTGTGATTTGAATTTCCACCCGACATCTTGTCCTCCAAAATTTTCAATACATCTCTTATTTCCACTAGGGTTGTGGGTATATCCCTTAACCATCTTGTAATCTCATGAATTTTTTGTAATCATTTCCTTAAATATTTCATCTCCTGACATCTTCCTTTTCTCTAGGTTTGAATTTCCTTCTTGATTCAATTTATTCAATTCTCTCCTCTGGTACCTAATGTCCCTTTTGCTCAACATCAATCTTTACGAAAACCATGCAAGTTGGAAAAATCATGCTCTGATACCATTGTAATGTTCCTAACATAAATATTGATTTGTATATTGAATTCAATTAGCAAAAGCATATGAACACATAGATTACTTGGATATATTGATAGACATCTAAATTTCATCCACATATATGATATGTCAGTTACAATTCACTAAGATTGATTCAAAATGATGTGTAATGTTACCACAGATGGAAAATAATATTACTAACTTCCTTCCAAATTCCTTGATTCCTAGATGCAATCCCTGAGTGAGAATACCCTCAAGAACCAAAGTGGTTTCGTCCTCTGATCCTAGTGAACACTAGATTTTTGTCCAATGAACACAAACTCCTATGATTTTTCATCCTCTAAAGGAATTAGAACACAAGTGTTCATAAATACAAAAGAATGACATAATAATTTGATGTCCATTACAATAACTAATTCCCTATATTTATATGCTAACAATTTCCCTCAAGGAATGGGTTGACCTTGAGCCAAAGTGGTGCCAAAGCCCATAATTTGAATTTCAATATGCTACACTAGGTCGGCCCTAAGGCCAAAGTAGATTATTTTCCCGCCACCATGCGGACCTATCCACACGCTTCCCTATCCCCTTCCTATTTCCTAAAACTTCATAATTACTACCGCATGATTTGGAGGTGTCTTATCCTTTAAGCCTGTTGAAGTAGGTGCCAGTTGCCTAGCACAATCATCTTCTAATAGCAATATCTTTACAGTACTTGATCCATTCATCTTAAGATTTGGATATGATGTGAAGGTGTCATCATAAATTCTATGTTCCAAACCACAAGATGAAATGTGCTCCTACAAAGGAATACAGGGGGATTCCCGAAATTGATCCTACTCTAATATAGTGAGCCTGAACTAGAAATCTTCTGATGGTGCTATCTTTTCGGTATATGATCATTTTCCTTAAGCTCTGGATATGACGTGTGGGAATTATTATAGATGCTATGCTCCACACCGCAAGCCGAAAGGGTTTTTTTGAATAAATGCAATAGGATTTTTGTATTCCACTCTGCAATTGTCTTTCTAGAAAAAGGGACATGACAAAGTTTCTTGTAATTGATAAAATAATCAAGGAATTTGATGATCTTACGACAACATGAAAATAACTGTTAGCAAATACAACATTCCTAGAAATGAAATATTTATCTTTTATGGTCAAGTGATATAGGAATTATGAAGATGCTTTGAAATCCCAAGGAGGATTAAAGTATTTGATATAGGAAGTCTCTTCTTTAAAAAGTTTATGATTTAAAAAAACTCTTTAAGTTTTAAAATTAAGTAATTTATATGACTTATTTGTATTTATTTTAAGACTTTATGTTGGACTCATAAGTATTATTCACTATATTATACCCACATGTTTAAAAGCTAGCTATAAAAAAGAGTTATAGAATTAGTTATACAGTGAAGTCTATAAAATAAGGCTTTGTCTCTTTGAAAGAGAATTTTTGGGGAAATTTTATAATTATAAGTTTGTGATAAAGTGTGGATGATAAATATTTAAATTATATAAAATGGTAACAAGGTAATGAAAGTACCAAATTCACACTTCAACAATCACTCAATGAAGCTCAAGATCTTATCTTAACATGAAATAACAAACAATGTCATCATAGTGTAGCTCCCCCTTATTGCTTAGACTTAATTATGCTTTTATTGTTTCCGTTTTATTATAATTTTCAAAAATTCAAAATAAATTTGGGAATTAAAATTAATTATTTAATTTTAACAATTAAAATTTCAAAATAGGTCTGGTCTAGGGTGGTAGCGCCCTTGACCAACCAATTTTGATCTAATTTTTAATATTTTATTGTCGATACTTTTATATGTACAAATTCAAATTCATTTGTCGACTTTTCACAATCACTTTTGTGGAAAATCAAGAATTGTATATAAATATTCTTTTTGACCATTTGAACACCTAATGAAATTTTTGAGCAATTGAGCATCCTAAAAAGAAATCAAAGCAATTCAAGAGCAGAATAAGCAACATTATTGCAACACTTTTTTGTCATTCATAATTCATGTTAGCAATACATCAAGTCCATAAGTAAGATTATTCATATTTTGTGTTCATTTGTTTTGCGAGTACTGACACTTACAAGACTTCCTATCAACAATAAAATATTCCTTGCATGAGACGTGCATCAAGACTTTAGTCCATCGAGGATATCATATATGAGTGGTTAGTTGCAACACTTGTCCTTTATCACTTGTTTTTATTCATTTGCCTCTATTCGAGCTAGGGTAAGCACTCTTTAAAACATCATAGTCATTGTGGAGGTGGAAACACCAAAACAAGATTTGACTTAGGCGAGCCCCTGTATAGAACAACCCTTTCCCCCCTCTTATTTTTAGGTGATATACTTGAAGTAGATTTAGGAGAATATCAAAGACCTAATAGAAAGATCAAGCATCCAAGCCTCCTATTTCAACAAATTGGGGCAAGAAGAATTATTCATCAATAGACGAAGTTCCAAAGTTGAGTCTAAAAGGAAAGAAGATACAAACTATGACCCACCTATACCTATTTAGATATTCTATAAAGCAACATCTTCCAATCTAAGATGCCATCACCCTTGACTAGGCAGTTTCAACCCTAATTTGCATGGCGGGTTCCTTTGTCTTTGTATTATGTTGTTTTGCTATCAATTTTTATGTTTCAACTTTATGCATTTTTGTATTCACATCAATTTGTTGTAGATTCATATTTAACCTAGTTCACTTTCGCATCACACACATCACATCTAATATAAAATCAATCCACATCCCCAAAAAGAGGACCAAAACTTTGATCAACCATTATGACTCTTCCATCGAGGATAGTAGTAAAGTGGTCTTATATGATCAATTTTGGTTCCTCTCCAATGTAATGTTGGGAAAGGTGTGATTTACACCCTAGATCCCTATTCCCATATAATATTTTGGTGATCTCAATGCTTGTTACATTTGTAAAATCTTCTAAAATCATATATTTCATTGTGGAATTTTAGGCAATCTTAGGTTTTTCATTTGTTAAAGTACATGCATATTTTAGTGAAAAGCATTGAAAAGTAAATATTTGCATATTATTTTTTATTTTATAAAACTCAAAAATTGTTATCTTTCAACATTTGCAAGATAAGTTCAATTAGTCACAACATTTCAAATTTTAAAAATTATCATTTGAACATATTGCATTGCTTTAACAATATAAAATTTTATGGATGTGTGTGCTTCACATAGACAAATTAGATTTTAATGTATTTCCAAAAAATTATTTGATTTCAAACATGAACATGAGTAACCTAAGATCCTTATAAATTATAATTGATTTCCAATTTTTTATTGTTAAAACTTGCACCTCTAGTCTATGGCGTCATCGCCCTTATCCAACTCATTTCTATCCAAATTTTAGTCATTGTTTTGTCTTTGTGACATTTATACATACCTGTTTTCTTCTTTTGAAATTTGCTTCAGTTTATGTCATCTTCATCTATTTTTATCTTCATTATATGAGAATTTAAGTGTCTTGAATCCTATAATAAATTTGTGAGCCTAACGACCTAGTGTCCTATACCCAATACACATATATATTGGCTTCACTTTTTACTTTCAAAATAGTCGATTATTTTGGTAAAGTAATGTCTTCTTTGAAGTCCTTGGTTAATGTGTCATTATGTTCTTTTGGTAACATTCCTCCAATAAAAGATTAAGCTCATGATTCCTCCTCTCCCAATATATCTTCTCCTAAAGAGGATATCTTGGAGCAAGCAGATGAGATCATTGATAGCTTCCTAAACACTACTTTACCTACCCTTCATTCAAACATTCCCAGATACAACATAAGAAGCATGGATGAAGATTCCATATACCAACCCCCTTCTACAAGATTTACCTACAAGATACAATCCACCCCACATAAATTCCATTTTAAATCTCTACAAAGAATTTGCAAAGTCTATCATACCTTCACTTGACATGTTTTCTTCTTCTCATAAAGAGACCCCTTTACAATACATCCCTCGACCATTACAATTACATAAAAATGATCCCCTTAGAACTCACATGGATCCAATTTCCTATGATGCCTCATTTTCCCAAATATCACTCGTCCCATTTAAACCAAACTAACAAGACATCATTTGATTGGGAGACGCATTATGACCATGGTTTTTGAATCCTCTCTAAACAAGGCTTAAATACAAATTATGAACAAGAATTTCAAAGAATTGTAGATCCTACACTACATATTTCCATAGACAAATAGGACACCAACATTCTCCCACTCCACCTTTGTATAATACATTCATGTGAGCCTCTACCCAACCATCAAATCATCATTTGTGTAAAAATGTATTACTCCTTGCTTTGCACCCCTTATCTGTGACAGAGTGTACATTATGCAAATTTTTGGAGATGGGCGTAATCATCCTTCCATCTCCTCATGAGAGAAATTCTACCAAACAAACAAAATAGGGTTCATATTTTTGTGCATATCATCAAATGTTTGGATATTCTACTGATGCTTGGTGTTCCTTTAAGAAGAAAATATAACAAATAGTTCAAATTTATGATGGCATATGGATCCATATAGGATAATAAATTATTTATTATGGTGTTGCTCCTTGCTATGTGGAGTTTTTAGCATCATATGTTTCTCATTTCCATTCATGGAGGCACAAAATTTTGTGCAACCATATTTTCATCAATGAGTAGCAACTTGATACTATCCACAGTGATTCTCCTTGTCCCTACACTTGGGGGACAAGGATAATTAATCTTGTGAGGTGTGTATTCTTTCTAAGGATCCACTCCTCACACTTTATTTATTTAAAATATTAGCATAGAAAGTATATTAGCATTTTAAGGGGGCATATCCCTCATTGATTTTTATACATTTGGTATCTAGTGAGAATTAAATTCATGTTTGTGCCCCTTTAGTGATGGTATTATGCATGATAATCCCTATGGTGTTGCATTGCAATTATTTCATGTGCCTCTTTAGTGGTGGTATTATGCATAATATTCCCTAAGGTGTGTCCTTGCAATTCATTCATGTGCCCCTTTAGTGATGGTATCATGCATGGTACCTCCTAAGGTGTGGTCTTCTAATTCAATCCGTATAAACTTTTAGTGGTGGTATTATGCATAATACCCCCTAAAGTGTGGTCATTTTATTTATGTACCCCTCCTTGCGACGATATTGTTTATTAACGTTCCTGAGGTGTGGTGAACAATTTATCCCTCATGATGTTAAAAATTTATGAACCCTCTAAGGTGATTTTTCCCCCATTACGTTAAAATTTTGTACACCCCTTGAGTTGATTCATCTCATGTGACGTTAAATGGTCCTTTGTGACATTAAAATTTTATGCGCTCTTAGAGATGTGTAGCAAAATAGTCCATAGATTTAGCATAATGGAGCTTGTAGGTTTGTGAACTTGAGTACCTTTTACATGGCCACCTAGCATAACACAACTTGATTGCTAGTGGAGTCATGTGTTTCATGAGTAAACTATCATAACTAGCTTGCTAGCCTTGTGAGACCCATCATATTGCATGGAAACCTAGCATAACATAACTTGATAGATAGTGGATCTATGTAGCTCATGAGAGTACCTTCATGCCTAACATTATATATGATGGATGATGTTATGTATTTGAGACAAATTTTCAGACTAAGGTCTCTTTACCTTACTGACTTGAATCATTTTTAGCATAATAACCTTGTGTGTATGTCTTATTTTAATTATTTTTTAATTATTGCTTGTGTTGTGTTTGTTATGTGTCTACCTTATGTGTTTGCTTAATGTTTTATCTTATGTATTCTTTGTGTCTTCATTGTGTATGGTTTGTGTCTTCATTGTGTACGATTTGTGTTTGATTATCGTGTATATTTTTTGTTGTGCATCTTATGTGTGTGTGTTTTTGTCTTTACATTATTGTTTTGTAGGATCTTGAGCCTAGGGGATAGCACATCCCTTAGATTTGGTTTTATCCTACCTCTCCAATATTTTGATAGAACCCTTCTCAGATTATCTTTACTTTAGTGTGAGCACGAGTGTAATTTCATACTCTCGCTAAAGTAGGGCTAAATGTAGCATCATAAATAGTCAAATTTGACAATCACACATTTTTTAGCTCCCCCTTCGTGCTTGGACCTATTTATGCTTAAAATTTGGCCCAATTGTTAATATTTTATTTATTTTTATTGTCAACATTTTATGTTTACAAGTTCAAATTCATTTTCTAGCTTTCCACAATCAATTTTGTGAAAAATCAAGAATTTGTTGGGAAAATGTGTCTCAACCTTGCAATTACATAAGGTACTATTGATAGGCAAGGGCTCGAGGGCAGCGGACCTAGAAGCTAATATCTTTTACTATTGTAAATCTGAACCATTCATCATTAGGTCTCAGATTTAACGGTCAATATTTTTTTGTCTTGACATGTCCTAGAAGACAACCCTATTTTATGAGGGAATTGTATTAAAGTTGTGTATGGTAATGTATTTTTAGAGTCTATAGAAATCATATTGCATCTAGGTCTCTGGTTGGTGATACTCTTGTGAGAATCTTTCTTTGCAAGTATATTGCAATTTTTATGATTTTTGAATAATATACTACGTGACTTTTGGAGTGTGGGGTTTTTCTCCCGAAAGGGTTTTTCCCACGTAAATAATTGTGTTGTGGTATGTATGATACTTATGTTTATTTATGTTTAAGTTTCTACAATTGTTGTAAAGATCTGTAAATTTTTGCATTATCCTCCTCTCAATATTAGTGTAGGAAGTTGTTCCACTAACTTAGCTTCCTTACATAATTGCATATAAATATAAGTCTTTTTCACCATTTGAACATCTAATTAAATGTTTGAGCAATTGAGAATCCTAAAAATCAGTGAAGGCAATTCAAGAGAAAAATAAGCAAAATTATTACAACACTTTTTCATCAGTCAAGATTCATGTTAGCAATGCATCAAGCTCATAAGTAAGATTATTCATGTTTTGTGTTCATTTGTTTTGTGAGTACTAACACTTGCAAGACTTCCTATCAACAAGAAAATCTTCCTTGCATGAGATGTGCATCATGACTTCAATCCATAAAGGAGATCATATTTGAGTGGTAAGTTGCAACACTTGTTATTTATCACTTATTTTGTCTATTTGCCTCTACGCGACCTAGGTTAAGCACTTTTTACATCATCATAGCCATTGTGGAGGTGGAAACACCAAAAAGAGGTTTGACTTAGGCAACTCCCTATATGTCACAACCCTTTCTCCCCTCTTGTTTTTAGGTGATAGATTTGAAGTAGATTTGGGAGAATATTGAAGATATAATAGCAAGATCAAGCATTCAAGCCTCCTATTTCAACAAATTAGGGCAAGAAGAATTATTCATCAATAAATGAAGTTTTGAAGCTGAGTCCAATAGGAAAGAAGCTACAAAAAATGACCCACCTATACATGTTCAAAGAATCCAAAAAGAAACATCTTCCAATATAGGGTGCCACCTCCCTTAACCAAGCAGTTTCAACCCAAATTTGCATGCAAGATTCCTTTGTCTTTATATTTTGTTGTTTTGTTATCATTTTTTGTGATACAATTTTATATTATTTTGTATTCACATCATTTTATGTTAAATAGAGAGCTATTATTAGATCATTTTGTCCCATTGAATGAGATGTTGACACTTGTCATGATCTAATCCCTTTATCATTTAGTGTTTATCCTATATAGCACCCAACCCTCATTGTATTATCATACCTCTTGAACTCTCAACCTTTGAGGACTCTTGTTTCCTTGAAGATTCTTGAGGTTCATTTTGTAGCTTTTCCTTGTTGAGGATATTACATATTATTGTTTACAACTCTCTTGCATGGAAGGTATCTTTGTTCATTGTTTGATCATGTGGCTCATGTTTTTCATGTTGCAAGTATGAATGTATTGTCATTGATGTCAATTGGTTAACTGGTTTTCAACCGGTTGTTGTTGTCATTGATGTCATGGAAGATGGTTTTTGGTTGTATGTGTTGAGGATATTGGGAAAATTATAATAAAGAAGGTTTACAGGTATTTCGTGTATGCTTTGGGTTTGCTCTGAAATGTGTTCCTATGCTGGTGCATTTTTGAAGTATTATTCATGATTGTTGGTAGTTGTTATATCCAAAATTTGGGTCTCTAGATCATTGTGCAATGCGAGATATCTACCAATATGTGATTGTGCATTTTGGTGTGTCTAGCTGAGGTCTGGGAGAAATGTAGTTACTCTGGATTTATTTGTACGTTGGTTTCAGGACTTGTGGTTCTGAGAGTAAACTGATGAGGTCATGTTCAAGTGAAATTTGTTATCCAAGAGATTGGATCGAGTTAAGGTTGCATGTGCTTAATTGTTTTATGGTTTTCACACTAGTGTTGGATGACCTTGTGATAAACACTACTCACGAATTTTATGGAAGTGTGTTCGGACTTATTTAGGTCCTCATTAAGTATGTGTTTGTGTCACCGTCATTCTAATTCCATCATAGAATGTTTTGGCACCAACCTAATTTAAATTTGTAAATGCAAATATTGTGTGGACGACCTTGGATGGGTTTCAAGGTTGAAGATGAAACAAATACAAGTTGAGATGTTTGTGGAAGATGAATGTAAGAAAGATAGACGTAAAAAAGTGTGTGTGATGTGAATTTGAGCATATCAGTGTGAGTTTCCTATTAGGGTTCTGAAGGCACTGAGCTAAAGGCATCTAACATCTTTTGTGTGAGTTTGCAAGTGTGTGAGAAAATTGTGGTGGAAATCTCAGTTGCATTGAGATAGTTTTCTCTCTGTAATTATCCTCTTCTATCTTCTTTATAATTCTATGGCAGTGAGCCCTCTAGGTGCTTAACCCTTGTTGAACAACAAGTCCTATTTTGGACAAGTAAGTTTTGTATTGGCAATGAGCCTTTGTATTCAGTTATTGGAATTCTTTATATTGTGATCTAATCCTCACTGTGGTTTTCCCCTCATTAGGTTTTCCACGTAAATCTAGTGTTATTATGTATGGTTTTACTTCTTTTTGTTTCTACTTTTACACTTAATAATTAATCACATTAGTAGAGTAAAGGATTTGTGAATGGTTATTGATCTAAACTCTGGTAAAAAATTTAAAGGTTAAAATTGCTACAACCGATTCACCCCCCTCTCAGTTGTCTTGCTCAACAATTGGTATCAGATCTTGGTTCCTTGGAGAAGAGCTTAACTGCTTAAGGAAGGTCCGAGATGGTGAACAAGATCCTTATTGAATGCCCTAAGTTCGATGGCATTGACTACACTTTTTGGAAGGCGAAGATGGAAGGATATCTTGAATACTGTGGATATGATGTTGAGAAAGCTTTCAAGACTCCATACACTGCTCTGACTAATGGTTCAAGTACTGCTAATGAAATCAAGGCGCATGAAGTGAACAACAAGGTAAAATTTATTCTGAAGAATAGTCTTCCACATTCCAAATTAATTAAAGTTGCAAATTTGAAGACTGCTAAAGAGGTATGGGATGCACTAGAAAATATTCATGAAGGAGATGAAAAGGTTAAAGAAGCAAAGTTGCAAAATTTGGAAGCACAATTCGAGATCCTACGAATGTTTGAAGATGAGAACATTAAATCCTATGTATAGAGAGTGGATGATCTCATAGGTGGAATTCGAGGACTTGGTGCAATAGTGGATGAATCTAGGATAACAAAGAAGATTCTCATAACTCTCCCCGAAGCATATAGTGAAAAGGTATTTGTTATTGAAGAATTTGTAGATTATAAGACCTATATGAAAGATCAATTGTTGGGTACTCTAACATCATTTGAAATGAGATAGCCTAGCTTGAGAAATGGATTGAAGATAGAAACTGATTTTGAGGCTACAAAAGTTGAAGATCTGGATGAAGAAAACTTTGATGAAGTGGAAGCTAACTTGTAAGAAGAATGAAAAAGGGCTCTGGTAGGTATCAAGGTAAGTTACCTTTCAAATATTTTAGTTGTGGAGGAATTGGTCATTATGCTTCGAGATGTCCTAATAGAGCTGAGAGTGTTGGGAAAATGTGTCTCAACCTTGCAATTATATATTATTTATTGATAGGATGTGGCGACTGATCATGCAAATATTGTACACTCATAACAAGATGTGGGGTTTTTTGCTAACACATCAAGGTTTTTTCCCACTGACACGTTAAGGTTTTTCCTGCTGACACGTCAAGGTTTTTCCCGTTGACATGTCAAGGTTTTTTTTCCCGTTGACACGTTAAGGATTTTTCTTGTTGACACATCAAGGTTTTTTTAATAAAAATGATGAATGAAAAACAACCTTGTAAAACGACATCTTAGAGTTTTTGGTTATGAGGCATATGCACATGTGCCAAAGGACAAGCAAACAAAGTTGGAGAAGAAGGTTGTGAAATGCATTTTCATCAGATATAGTTATGGTGTGAAAGGATACAAGCTTTGGGATCCTATTGCACAAAAGTTAATACACAATAGGAGTGTAATTTTTAGAGAAACTAAGCCTTCTTCTATTACATTGCAACAAGAACAAAATAACAAGAAGATGTGATTCAATTTCTTTCTACATCTGAGAAATTTGAATCGAGGCCCAAGGATAGATAAGAAGTTGAGGAGATCTCATCTAGGTCTGGATCTTTAAAAGAGGAGGAAGAACCTCCAACTCAGCTTGTTCATAGGTCTACAAGGCATAGACAACCACCTAAAAGGTATTCACCTAATGATTGGAGATGTATTTTTGCTTTGAATACTAACATGGATGAACCCAAATCTGTAGAAGAGGCACTAGATATGAATGATGCAAAATCCTGGAAGATTGCTATGGATGAAGAACTGACATCTTTGAAAAAGAATGATACATGGGATCTTGTACTATTGCTTGAAGGATGAAAATCTGTTGGTTGTAAATAGGTGTTCAAGAAAAATATTGGTTCAGATGGGGGTATTGAGAAGTACAAAGCAAGGTTGGTTGTGAAGGGTTACTCTTAAGTTGATGGTGTTCATTATGGTGATATATTTTCTCTTGTTGAAAAAATGGCATCCATTAGATTTATTTTTCTATTGTTGTTGCTTATGATTTAGAGGTTGAGCAAATAGATGTGAAAATGACTTTCCTTCGTAGTGATTTGGAGGAGGGTACTTATATGACACAGCTAGAGCACTACGTGGTGAAAGGTAAAAGTAAGTTGGTTTTCAAATTGAAGAAAACTTTGTATGGCTTAAAACAGAGTCCTAGGATGTGGTACTAGAAATTTGATACATATGTGTTGAGTTTGGTATTTGAGCATTATAAATCAGATCATTGTATTTATTATAAAACTGATGGTGATCATTTCCTGTTTATTGCATTATATGTTGATGATATGTTATTTATTAGTAGAGGGAAAGGTATGATTTCATAACTAGAATCTCAACTTGTTGCTAAATTTGAAATGAAAGATCTTGGTGCAGCTAAACACATTCTTGGGATGGAAATTAAAAGAGATAGAGTGAACATAAAACTATGGATTGGCCAAAGCAAGTATGTCAACTCAATTTTATAGAGGTTTGATATGCAAGATTGTAGACCATTGTGTGTTCATGTTTTAGTTGGAACAAAGTTATCTATTTCAAATTGTCCAACATCTCCATTAGATATGGAAGACATGAGAAAACTACCTTACCAAAGTGCATTTGGAAGTTTTATGTATGCTATGGTTTGTACTAGACCGGACATTGTCCAAGCAGTGGGAGTTCTTTCCAGATATATTTCTAATTCATGGTAGAGTTCATTAGGATGTGTGGTACCTCATATTATTCCTTATGTTATCATAGTAATATGACTAAAGACAAGATTTTCCTTGATATTCATGGTTATGTGGATTCAAACTAGGTAGGTGATGTTGATAGCAAAAGATTCACCAGTCCTTATGTGTACTTTATTTGGTGATGCAATTAGTTGGATGAGTAAGTTTCAAGTTGTGATTGCTTTTTCCACTACTGAAGTAGAGTATATGGCAACTACTCAGGCTTGTAAAGAAGCCATTTGGATGAAGAGATATTTGTGTTCAAATATTGAAATAAAACAAGGTGCAATGACAATTTATTGTGACAGTCAGAGTGCGATATGTCTAGCCAAGAACCCAACGTTTCATGCCAATACCAAGCACATTTATGTATAGTATCATTTTGTTAGAGATATGGTCGAAGATGGTAGGGTGAAGATGGTTAAGGTAGAGACTTTGATGAATGTTGTTGATTTTTTAACTAAGCCTGTGAGCACAAAGAATTTCAGATGGTATTCAGAGACTATGGGCCTTTCGGCCCCTAGCAATTAGAGATTATGATTACACACTTTTGTCGTCCTTGCAAGGTGTTCGACAAGTGGGATATTTGTTGGGAAAATGTGTCTCGACCTTGCAATTGTATACAATTTATTGATAGGATGTGGTGACAAATCATGAAAATATTGTACACTCGTAACAAGATGTCGGATTCGAGGTAACCTCCTAAAAAAAACCACTAACACGTCAAGGTTTTTTCATTAACACGACAAATGAAAAATGACCTTGTAAAACCCTAATTCTAGAAGGTTCCAAAAATATTATTATAAGCAGGTGGGATGTATGTAGATAGGGGTGTATTCTGAGAGTTTGATAGCGGTCCAATTGTCTCTTGATCTCTGATGGTGATAATCATGTGAGAAGCTTGCTTTGCAAGTATACTGCAGTTTGTTGATTTCTGAATAATATATTGGGTAGTTTTTGGAGTGTGGGGTTTTTCTCCTGAAAGGGTTTTCCCCGTGTAAATAATTGTTTTGTGGTATGCATGATATTTGTGTTTATTTTTGTTTACGATTTTGTAGTTGTTAAAGATCTGTAAAAAAATTGCATTATTTTTCTCTCAAGGTTAGTGTAGGAAGTTGTTCTGCCACCTTAGCTTCCTTACAAAGAGGAATAAACAAAGAGAAACAAAACAAAACAAAGGAAATATGATCAAGAGAGCATATTATATAAATGAAGATGTTGGTATTTCTTATGAAGAAATTGATTATGGAGATTTTGATGATAATGAATGCTCGTTCTTGGCTATAAAAGATGAATCTACTCCTGTTAACATTGAAATACCTATGAAGGAAAGCACTTTGGAGAAGGTTGAAGGTAATGTGATCTTTGATCTTCATGCTAAACGGGAAAAAAACTATTGGGTTGTTGACAATGATTGTTCACATCACATGACCGGTGAAAAAAGTAAGTTTGTTAAACTTTTAAAATATAATGGAGGCTTAGTTAAGTTTTGAGATGATATTGGTGCTAAGATTTGTGGGATAGGTTCAATCAGTTTTGATGGAAAGCATAATATTGAGGATGTCTACTATGTTAAGGGTTTAAGGAACAATCTTTTGAGTGTTGGAAAGATGTGTAGTAAAGGATATAATCTTGTGTTCGAAGATGAGAAATGTGAAATAAGGAAAGGATTCAAAATTGTGATTGTTGCTGGAAAGAAGACTAAAGGAAATATTTATCAACTTAAGGGTCTAGATGGACATTGCTTTATGTCTCAGATTAATGACAATTGGTTATGGCACTGGAGGATTTTTCATATGAACTTTGATAGTTGGTGAGAGTCAGTGTTGTACATACTGTGAGATATTTACCGAGGATTATGAAGCCTGTTAATGTTGTTTGCAAGGATTGTCAGTTTGGAAAGCAAGTTAGAAGCAACTTTAGATCAAAGGAACAATCTACTATCGGACTACTGGATTTGATTCATATAGATCTTTGTGGTCCTACAAGGGTGAGAGTTCTACAAGGTGACAAGTATTTTATTCTTTTGATTGATGATTACTCTAGATTTACATGGGTTAATTTTCTTAGAAAAAAATATGATGCATTAAAGACAAATTTGATGCATTCAAAGCTATTGTTGAAAATTAAATGGATGCGAAAATGAAATGCTTAAGATTTGAAAGAGATGGAGAATTCACCTCCAATGAGTTTAACATATTTTGTGAAGCATATGGAATAATACGACAATTGTCTGCTCTGAGAAATCCTCAGCAAAATGGAGTTG
This sequence comes from Sequoiadendron giganteum, assembly GCA_007115665.2. NCBI lineage: Eukaryota > Viridiplantae > Streptophyta > Pinopsida > Cupressales > Cupressaceae > Sequoiadendron > Sequoiadendron giganteum. Next base: position 582,321,557 of record CM021103.1, read on the forward strand.
AAAGAAAGAATAAAATGGTTTAGGAAGCTACTAGATCAATGATTACTAAGTTTGGTCTACCGAAAATCTACTAGAGAGAAGCAATTCACACTGTTGTTTATGTGTTTAATTGAGTTCAAGAAAAATCCAACAACACAAAGACTCCTTATGAGTTGTGGCATGGAAGGATTCCTACTGTAAAGTATTTCAAGGTATTTGGAAGCAGATGTTATATTAGAAGAGATGAAGAAAATTTAGGAAAGTTTGATGCAAGGTGTGATGAGGGTATCTTCCTTGGATACTCCCTTAGAAATAAAGCTTACGAATGCTACAAGAAAATACTGAGAAAGATTGTAGAAAGTGCACAAATGTCAAGATTGATGAAGCATTGAAGAATTCAATTGAAGTTGATGTATATGTATCAAATGAACTTGATTGCAGAGAAGTAGAAGAAGTTGTTGAAGAACAAGAAAAGAAAAATGAAAAAGAAGAAGCTCTAGTGATGTCCCCAAAGACACCTAAATATGTGAAAAATAATTATTCAAAAGATCAAATCACTGGAGACAAGATAAAAGGAGTATTAACAAGAAGCAAAGTTGTTGCTACTGAAATAAATTTGTGTTTACTTTCTAAAATAGAACCTAAGACAGTGAGTGAAGCATGTAAAGATGAACATTGGATGAGAGCAATGGAAGAAGAATTGATGTAGATTGAGAAGAATCAAACCTAGGAATTGGTTCCTAGACTAACAGACAAAAACATAATTGGATCAAAGTGGGTATTCAAAAACAAGCTAAATGAGAATGGAGAAGTGGTCAGATTTAAGGCAAGGCTTGTGTGTAAGGGTTACTCACAAGTAGAAGGAATATATTTTTAGGAGAATTTTTGTCCAGTGGCTAGAATGGAAGCTATCATGATGTTTTTAGCATTTGTTGCTCATAAGGATTTTAAAGTTTATCAAATGGATGTAAAGTCTACATTTTTGAATGGTGAGCTAGAAGAAGTTTACATGGAACAACCGAAAGGATTTTACTTGTCAGATCAACCAGACATGGTCTATAGATTGAAAAAGGATTTATATGTGTAGACACCTAAATTTGACCCTTTACATAAGGACAAATTTATCCTTTTCTTCATCCCCTTCATCAACATTAATTAAATTATTTATTTAATTAATATTCCTTTTTCCCTAACGTTCTTAAGGTATTTAATTGAATCAATTAAATACTTTATACATTAACCCACTTCATCTCTAAATTAAATAAATGCAATCAATTTATTTAATTTAGTCATATATCTTTATCATTTTTAATTCATTCTTTCTCTCTCCTTGTCAAATTCTCCATAATCTTTCACTAAACTGGATTAATTTAATTAATCCTTCATTAAAATGTGCATATCCTTAATTAAGATTAATGTCACATCCTCCATAACTTGCCACTTGCCTCTAATCATCATTAATTAATCTAATCATTTGTTTGCACAATCCTAATCCTAATCACTTACCCCTTTTAACATGTTCTTAAGTCAACCTTCTTGGTACTTACCTTTTTTGGGTTGACCTCTTCCCCATGTGAATTAAAAATCCACACTTATTCTCCCCATGCATTTGTCTTTCCCATGACATCTCATCTGTCACATCGTACCCAAGGGACAAGGACCTCTTTTAGAAGAATCTTGTTTTATCTTTTAGTCTCTCCTTAAAAGTGAATTAAAAATACACTTTTATTTCTCCAAGGTCTTTTCCATTCTCCATGTTGGCAAATATGACTTTCTAAAAGTCATCACTTGTCACTTTCAACCCCATATGAGGCCAAGGAATAATTTTTTAAAGAAATCCTCTCCCATCCCAAGGTACTTGCAAGTACCTTGGGACCACATGGCCTCTTCCATGTCATTTGTACCCTTGTCCATCTCACCTTGTCCTTTGAACAATTCACCCACCACATGTCCAAATGTGAGGGCTTGTGAGTCCTCAACTCATCATAGCCCTCCATCTTGGCCATGGTGACTCAATCTTGACCGTTGAATTCTCTAGAGAATTCAAATTTTCTTATAAATACCCCCCTTCTTTTTTCATTAAAGGGATACTTATGCATTCTTAGCCAACTTATGATCTTGAGCCATTTGAGCCTCCATAAGTTATTATCACATCATTTTCATCCAATATCCATCTTAGCTATTTACATCTTCATTTTGCATTTTAAGCACTTTGCATCATTTTTCCATCAAGGAGCACACATAATATCAACTATCAAAGGGCCAACCAAGGGAAACATGGATAAAGTTATATCAATTTGATTTTCATTTTCATCTTCTTTTTATCTTGTTTTTAACTTAGGCTAATCGTTTGAAGTGTTAGGTGTCTTTGTATTCTTCTTGCATTTTAGTTTGCTTTTGCATTTTAGATTAGTACGTTTTTCCCCTTCACAATATGTATTGAAGCAAGCTCCTAGAGCTTGGTATGCAAGATTGGATAAATACTTGATTCAACAAGGTTTCAGTAAAGGTATGACAAATAACAATGTTTATTTGAAAATGAAAAAATCTTGATAGTAGTTGTATATGTTGATAACATTATCTTTGGAGGAAATGAAACAATGTGAAAAATGTTTGTTGAATAAATACAAAGAGTTTGAGATGTCTATGTTTGGTGAGATGAATTTATTTCTTGGACTGCAAATCAATTAAACAGAAAAATGGATTTTTATTTCACAATCAAAGTATGTAAAAGAAATGTTGAAGAAGTTTGGGATGGATGGTTCCAAACTGGTATGCACTCTTATGGTGATTGATTGCAAATTGAGTAAAGATGGTGATTCACCTAAGGCTGATCAGAGAAAATACAGATCTATGATTAAAGGACTATTGTATTTAACTGCTACTAGACTGGATATCATGCATGCAGTTTGTCTTGTGGCTAAATTTTAAGAAGACCCTAAAGAGACACACGTTACTGTTGTTAAGAGGATTTTTAGATATTTGAATGTCACTTTGGATTATGGCTTATGGTATCCTAGGGATGCTGATTTTACACTAAGTGCTTATACAAATGAAGATTGAGTAGGTTGTGTTGATGACAAAAAAAGTACAAGTGGTGGTGCATTCTTTCTTGGTTGTTGATTGGTGTCATGGTTAAGTAAAAAATAAGATTCGGTTGCAAAGGCTGAGTATATTATTGCAACATCCTGTTGCACACAATTTTTATGGATGAGACAAAAATTGAAGGATATTAGAGTAATGTATGATGATCCCATCTCTATTTTTTGTGATAATATAAATACAATTAACATTTCAAATAAGTGATGCACTCAAGGAAAAACAATATATCAATAAGGTATCACTTTTTGACATAGAAGGTTGTGGATAATGAAGTAAAGCTTGAGTATGTACCTACAAAGGATCAAGTTGCTGACATATTTAATAAGGTTCTTCCTAAAGATACTTTTGAGTATCTTCGAGAGAAGTTAGGGGTTATTGCTCCTCCTTTCTTGAACTAGATGCATATGGAGATGCATTAGTCTGGTGGGTCTATGGATCTATCTTCTTTTTGGACTGATGTTTGGTGGCTACCTCTTAGGGGGAGCAGGTAGTGTCTTGTGTTGCCATTGTGCAGTATTTTGTATTGGTAATATTCTTAATGTAAAAGGGGAAAATAATGTAAAATATCTTTTGCCTTTGCCATTGATGTCAAAGGGGGATAAAGTATCACGTGAAAAAGGGGAAGAAAGATTTTTGGAGATTGATGGTTTAGAGTTGTTGTATTGTCTTTGATATTTTTTCACATCATGTGTTGCCATCAATGATAAAGGAGGAGATTTTTGTAAGTATGAATGTGTTGTCATTGATGTCAACTGGTTAACTGGTTGTTGTTGTCATTGATGTCATGTAAGATGGTTTTTGGTTGTATATGTTGAGGATATTGAGAAAATTGTAATAAACAAGGTTTGCAGGTATTTTGTGTATGCTCTAGGTTTTGCTTCAGAATGTGTTCCTATGTTGGTGTGTTTTTGAATTATTGTTCATGATTGTTGTTAGTTTTTATATCCAAATTTTTGATCTCTAGATCATTGTGCAGTGCTACATATCTTCACCAATATCTGACTATGCATTTTGGTGTTTCTGGCTGAGGTCTGAGAGAAATATAGTTGCTTTGGATTTCTCTATACGTTGGTTTCAGGACTTGCACTTCTAAGAATAAGTTGATGAAGTCGTGTTCAAGTGAAATTTGTTATCCGAAAGATTGGATTGAGTTAAGGTTGTGTGTGCTTAATTGTTTTATTTGTTTTACACTAGTGTTGGTCGACCTTGTATTAAACACTACTCGCGAAGTTTATGGAAGTGTGTTGAGGTGTGTTGGGACTTATTTAGGTCCTCATTAAGTATGTGTTTGAGTCGCCCTCATTCTAATTCCACCATAGAATGTTTTGGCACCAAGCTAATTTAAATTTGTAAATGCAAATATCGTGTGGCCGACCTTGGATGGGTTTCAAGATTTAAGATGGTATAAATACCAGTTGAGATGTTTGTGAAAGATGAATGCAAGCAAGATAGATGTGAAAAAATGTTTATGATGTGAATTTGAGAAAATCCATGTGAATTTCCCTGTTAGGGTTCTGAAGGAAATGAGCAAGGCATCTGACATCTTGTGTGTGAGTCTGCAAGTGTGAGAAAATTATGGTAGAAATATCAGTTGCATTAAGATAGTTTTCTCTCTATAATTATCCTCTTCTATCTTCTTTGTGGTTATGTGGTAGTGAGCCCTCTGAGTGGTTAACCCTTGTTGGACTGTAAGTCCTCTTTTGGACAAGTAAGTCTTATCTTGGCAGTGAGCCTTTGTATTCGATTATTAGAATTCTTTATATCATGAGCTAATCCTCACTGTAGTTTTTCCCTCATTGGTTTTCCATGTAAATATGGTGTTATTATGTATGGTTTTACTTCAATTTGTTTATGGTTCTACACTTAATGATTAATCACTATGGCAGAGTAAAGGATTTGTGAATGGTTATTGATCTAAACTCTAGTGAAAGTTTTAAAGGTTAAAATTGGTGCAACTGATTCACCCCCCCTTTTAGTTGTCTTGTTCAACATTTCACTATTCTAACCTGGTATCATAGTGTGGAACAAATCCTTTCTCAATTTTTGATTTTTTTTCAACAAGGGTTATAAGGCTTCAAATCCGGATTCTCTAACTTTTTTTTGCAATTTTTGGAGGTGGATGATTTTTAGGTTCATTTTGACATGAAAAGGACCTTTCCATTGGATTCAGGAGGTTAATTTGATGAATTTTGATTATAAATTTGTCTAATTTGATCATTAGGAGCTTCTAAGGAAAAAAAAATTGCCTAGGGACCCATATGGCCCCTATATAACCTTGTGCAGTAAAACAAAAAAAAAACAAAAAAAGGGTATGTGTTTGGTTTTATTTTTTGAAATTTTATAAATCAAAAATATTATTATTGAAAGCAAGTTTTAAATTTAAAAAGGTTGGCATATTTATTAAGGGTATCCATAGGGTACTTACCTTGGCAGGCCCTGTAGGCCCCATGCCTCCCATTAGCAGCTTTAAAGCCAATTGATGACAAATTTTAAATGTCGCCCAATGACCAAGCCTACCGTTCGACAAATTTCCCACCGTTGATGGTGGCTTCCATTTTCTCTAGCGGCAACTGCTATGATGTGGTTGTGATCGATTTTTTTTTTCCAACTGCTTCAAAAATTTCTCGACAAATTCCTTTTTCTAAGTGACATCAAATTTTTCACGATAGGAGAATATTCTATGCCTAGAGGTGTATTCCATTTTTTGATTTTGATGAAAGTGAGGTTCTCAAAAACCCTCTTTTTTGAAAACAAACATTCAAACAACCTCAAAAATCACTACAACAGAATAGGCAATTAACGCCTAAAATAGCATCAGATTTTAGTGCATTTGAGTTCATGAATTGGACACTTCTATCAGCGCAAAATGGCATGCTCACTTCGGCGTCGGATTTAGCACCAAATTTAGTGTTGGATTTAGCACCAGATTTAACGTCGAATTTAGCATCGAATTTTGTTGTTTCTAGTTTGGCTTTTGATTTTGCTTCTAGTTTTGCTTCTTGTGTTGCTTCCAAGTTTGCTTCTGGTTTTGCTTCAAGGTTTGCTTCCATTTTTGCTTCCATTTTTGCTTCCACTTTTGCTTCCATTTTTGCTTCCACTTTTGCTTCCAGTTAATTGTTTCTATTTGTGCTTCCTAGATAGTGCCAAGTTTTGCTTCCAAGATTGCTTCTGGTTTGCTTCTAGTTTGGCTTCCATTGTTGCTTCCTTTTATTCTTCTAAAAATGCTTCTTGTTTTGCTTCCATTTATTAATTTAATATGTTTTATTTCAATTTAATTAGTTAAATATATCATGCCTCTTAAATAAATCATACATGATTATAGAGTATGTAAATTAAATAATATATTTTATTTCAATTTAATTAGTTAAATATATCATGTCTCTTAAATAACTCATATGATTATAGAGTAAGTAATTTAATTATTTAACTCATATGATTAAATAACAAGATAATTATTGTTACTTGATTTTGCTTCCAGCTAAATCAGGTAGACTTATGATTGTGTTTGCATTTAAACAATAAAAGGTACATATCATTTTCAGCTAAGTTTCATCCATGTGCATAAAAGAGAGTATCAAAAGACTGCATTATTTGATTAAGGGAATTGCATACAATAGAAAAGAGAGTCAACATTTATTGCAAAGGTAGTCTTTATTGATAACCATAAGTTTATAGTGTCCCTCACAAGTCGAAGGGTTGACTATTTTAATGCATATAAAGAAAAAACTATACATTTATAGATAAAAGAAAATGCATATGTAAAGAAGAGGGACCCGTCATTCTGAATGATGAATCCCGGTTGAGTTGCCTTGCATCAGCTTCAGTCCTCCTGCCCATCTAGCCTCCAGTTGTCACTTGCCCCTACTAGTCCAAGTTTCCCTGCATTTGTGAGAAGAAGTTGGTTAGAGCAATGAAGGATCACCAATCAGTACATAGGAAAAAATCTGTAAACATATAATATGATCCTTATAAATATTAAAATAGCTAGCATATCATAGATGTACAAGAAAACAAAAGAGTTATCAAACACATTTATCATATGCTTTGTTTATCTAACATGTTTTCTCTTTGTGCAGATATAGGACAAAACTTTGTTACTGTTTTATTTCAGCTGATTACAACATGTGGAGTAAAATGTGGCTCCCACGAGGGTTGAGCCCAACATGTTGCCCTTGTGTTTTAAGAGGGATAAGAAATTGAGAAACTTGATCAAATCAATGATAAGCCTATTCTTGATGCATTAAATCAATATGGAATCATACCAGTTGATCAACTTTCATTATCGGATTCAAAAGATGCAACAAAACGATGTGAATTATCAAGAAAGTTACTCTGCATCTTTCACAATGAATCAAACAATAGGCTTCTTGGAAATATTACTCTGTTGGATATGTCTTTCAATCTTCTTAAGTTAGATCCAAAGTCCATTTTAATAATAATATGAGTTGTATTTCATTGTCAAAATTTTCAAGGAGCCAGTAAAGAAGAGAACAAGAACAACGACAACAATCATTCAAAAATGAAATAGTTTGTCTCTTCCCAAGAAAAAAATGATTTTTGTGATAATATGAACAGTGAAGCACAAATCCATCAAGTTCAATTATGGATAATAATTATGGTCTAGTTACTCAATGAGGTCTTATAGGTTATCAAGAGTTATCAAGAGTCATCATGAGTTACATGGAGCAACACAAGGTGAACAATTGAATGCAAGGCCAAAGCCATCATGTCAGTATGTTGTCCCAAAGAGAAATGCATGAGAAGAAAATCACATTGATGCAAATGAGTAACTAACATGCATTGGTAATCATCTCGCTACTAATACAATGAGTATTCACAAACAACTATAGTGCACACTCTGATAAACAACCAATGCATGGTGGTTTGAGGAGATACCAATGATTCTATAAATGAATATAGGACAGTCATGAAGGGCAGCCTTTGAGAAGGATTTCTTAGTAATCATGTCAAGGGCAGACTTGGTAAAGCAACTCATCATGCTAGTAACAGTGTGAAAAGATACATGTGAAGTATTACAAAGTGATAGAGCTACATGAAGCATAAATTGATGCAAAAGTTGACAGTAGTGATGTTGGCAAGAGATTATGGACATGGCAAGAACTTTGTTGATTCAAATTCAAGATATCATCAATATAAGGTAATGCAGTGCCATTTCCACTTTTAAAGGCTACACAAGATTAAAGTATGCATCAAGTGTATGTAACTCAAAAGGTTCATGAAAGCCTATATCATTCATGCATAATGATGCTATGATTTAAATCAACGGATGACAAAGAAGATGAAGATTTAAGTATTCATTTTCTCCAAGAAAGGAAATATAGAGCCTCGGCCTATGTGAAACAAACCCTCAAAAATAGAAAAATACCTAGAAATGAAGGAGCACTGTCATATTTTTTTAAGAAAATGCTTATGGAAATGAAAACTGAATGGAAGCATGGCCACAACCATGATAAAAGGTATTTCTTCCATTGTTGTACATAAAATAATATCTTCTGAAGAAAATACAAGTTTCATAGACGATTTTTCATTTTTCTTACAAAAATACCAAAGACCGAGCATACAAGAATGAAGCATGAAAACATAGAAAAACAGAGCATTTTCACCATTGTGTTGAATGGAGAGAGCTCAAAATGATCTTTGATTCACAAAAAACAAAAGAGAAAATCAAGGTATACATCGACATAGAGCTTACTTGAGCTCGAGTTTGTTTGTTTTCATTGAATATGCAAGTTATTTTTCACCATGGGAAGCTTCAGAAAACTCAATCATGGCGGCCAAGAGCAAGCAAAGCTTCCACAAAAGAAATGAAGAGAAGAATTCATCAGAAAAATTAGAGAGGCTGCGGCCAAGAAGGTTCGAAATGCTTGGAAAATGGAGTGAAAATGCTACAGAATACTCAAGAAGCAACTTACCATCCAGTTGCAGGAGGATTTCAACCCCAAGCATGGAGGAATTAACTAAAAAATGCATAGAGAATGCTCAAACCCTAGTTCATCATGGCGGTCGAATACATAACTCTTTTCTTCCAAAGTTGCCAAGTAAAATGATGAGCAAATTTTGGGACAGGGGTCGGTTTTGACATTAGGGTTTCTCAAGTACCCTAATTTGAATGTGTTTTTTATCACATTCTTTTAGAATCAAATTCCTTGGTTAATACCCTTCATGCTCCTTCATAAATCTCGAGGTTTCAAACTCTAATGATGGCGGAATGTGCAGGGCAAGGGAGCTTGAAAAAACCAAGTGAAAATGAGAGTTAAAAATTTGGGCTTGGGTATTTTGTTCTAACTCATCATGGCGACAAAATATTGATGTGAAAAAACTCAAAGATGTTTAATTATTAAATCTTTTAATATTCAAACAAATTTAGAAAACAAAAGACATATTTTATAATAAAAATTTACTATTATCTATTAAATTTATTAATTTGTATGTTCAATTAATAATTAAAAACTATTGATGTTATTTTATATAAAATAAAAATATGAAAAATATCTTTAACAATTATTAATTTTAAATTTTAAATATATATAAAAAAAAAATTATTTAAATAAAACTAAAATGAATATGAATTAAATATATAATTTAATCATTAAATTATGATTTTAATTATTATAATTTTAAAAAATTGTGTGATTGTGATTGTGATTTTACCTTTGTACCGCTAGATGATTGTGAGAGAGGTGTGGTAGCACGGTATACCACCATACCGTAGGAGATTTCTTACTGCCTGGTGGTAGTACGGTGTATACCGTCGTACCGCGAGAGGCTTCTGACTGTTTGGTGGTAGCACGGTATACTACCACCCCACATAAGCCTTCTAGTAGCCGAGTAGTAGTCTGATTACTGCCATACCGTGGGAGTCTTCAACCTTTCGAGTGGTAGTGCAAGGTATACGCAGACTTGGTTGATAGCGGAGGTGTACACCGAATAGTGGAGGACGTTGTTGACTTGGCTCTAAACCCGATGCTAAATCTGACGTTAAATCTAGTGCTAAATTTGACACTAAATCCAGCGCTAAATCTGGCGCTAAAGTAGGCGCTAATTAGTGCCTATTTATCTTAATTGGCACAAAAAATGCCAAAAATGTTGCTAACTCGATAAATAGCTCCAAATTTTTCAAAAAATTGGAGAAAAATACATTAAAACAGTGGGTGAAAGCAAAAAAGAGAGCTAATCATAGGGATTTGTTGTAGTGAATGCATACAAATCGGCAACAAAGTTTCATAAAAATTATTGAAATTTTCAACAAAAGATCTTCTCATTATGGAAACATGATTACACAATCAATTTCAGTAATCAAATGATTGATGGTTAGTAACATATATCCCTTACATAATTTGAAAATGATTCACAAAACATACTACAACAAAAAGCAACCAATGTGCTCCATGAGCACCTCCAAATTTGCACCATCTACATGAAATGCAAATGAAAATTTAAAATTTGATTTTTTTTGTTGATGTTGATTGCACTTTCACTTAAGATGCTCCTGCATTAGACACCCAAGGTAGAAATTTTTTGTGAGCTTGGTCTCATAAAATGAAGTGGAATGGTAGGATCATCCTTTCAAGTTGTAAACAACCTTCAGTAAAATCCATTACTAAATTTGGTACCACTTATGAGTTCGTTCTCCTCTTCCAACACCTAACCGGAACAAGCTTCCTTCTCTAACAATTGATTGGACTAAATTGTGGTGTTTAATTCACTTTTTTTTTTTAAATAGACTTGATTTAAGTTCTTGTAAATGGTTTCCTCAGTTTATCTTAAAGTGTCAATCCGGGAACGTAGGCTTTTGAATTGTGTTGTGGAAGTATGCATAAGAGCTGCAGTTTAGAAACCAAGGGTTGATGAATGTAAACTAATGTAACCCTATGTTCAAACAAAATTCCAACTGGCAGACTTCCTGTCAAAAATGTGATAGGAACCCGTAAAGAGATAATTTTATAGCAAAAACAGATCACTGACATAAAACAAAACAGGAATAAAATTCTATAAAGTGGAATAAGGAGTATGACAGAAACAGAATCAAGGATGCTGATTGTAAAATAGATTATCTCACTTTTCCATGTTTAGCTTTTTACGATTTTGTCCTATAGTACCAAACTGTTTTCACACTAGCAATAATTAATTCGATGAAACATAGATACCAACAGATATTGAATGAATTAGTAAGGATCCAAACAATAGAATTAATACAGAATGAATTACACAGTTGCAGTAAACAAATCAATTCAGAAATGGTAACCAATCATTTAATCATAGAAATCAAAATAATTAAATAACTGTAAAACACACATTAACATGCATATAAATCTAATGTTGAAATCACCAACAACCGAGGAAGTGGGCCTTGCCTTTGCCAGTTATTGAATGATGGAAGTCACAAACACAAATCTACTCCACGCTAATTCTCATTAGATAAAATGATAGATACATAAGGAAATGTCGATCTTTTTCTATTATGCGGGTCTAATTTCTTAATTACGTCTCTTGTTATTATCTTTCCATCATGCATACATATATATTGTTTGATTATACTATAAACAACAGGTAAGTTTGTTTGTTCATTCGGCCTTTCGGCCACTCACAAGCAAGAGTCTTTAGATCGATAAAAGGCCGCAGGCCAATTTTCGCATAAAACCAAAACAACTTTAACTAAAATAAAGAGTCTCAACATCATTTTGCCAATTTCACTTCATTAGATTCCTGAGGTCCTCGCGTTTGTAAGAGCCTTCAACTTCCTTTCGAACTATCTCCTGCCATTTCAGACACAAAACAATCAGATTTATCATGATTTTCAGTAATTTATTAATTGTAGATATGGGAAATATACAATTCAATCTGACACACTAGATCCTGATTTACTAACACCATTTCATCCTGAATCATCTCCTTTGCTAGTCATTTAATCGAATAATTTGTATTTGATTAAATTCATCACTCTTCATCTCTTAATTAAATAAATCAATTTTATTAATTAATTTATAATCCCCCTTTTAATTAAATAAATCATTTTATTTAATTAATCCCTAAAGTCATCTCGTTTAAATTAAATAAATCTTTATTTGGTTTAAATCCAACATCATCCCCCTTTAATTAAATAAATCAATCTATATTTAATTAAATCTAAAATCATTATTCTCTCAACTTTGATTTATTAAATCCTAAAATTTGAGTCAAAATTGTCAAAATTGTCAAATCATCTAATCTCTCATTAAATTGATCAAATCTTGATTAATTTAATCTCAATCACTAAAATCCTCTAGAGAATGCAACTTGCACAATAAATCAAATACTTTGATTTATTAAATTGCCTATTTTCTCTCAACATGGAATAAGGGAGGAATATTCCTTCAAATTTGAATTCAAATCCAAGTGGATTTGTCTTTCCAACAAGGCATTCACTCCTCTTACATGTATTTGTGCATTGATCCAAGTGACATTAACTCCATTTCTTTTCTCCCTCCAACATGTCACATTCAAATTTCAAATTTGAATTTCATATCATTTATCATGCACATTGACCAAAATGTGCACAACCATCAACCATTTACATGTTAACAAGTGGCACTTAGCCATTGGATGTTGAATGATCCCACATTGCTCAAATCTTGTTCATTCTTCCAATTTGAAATTTATAAATGAGAGACTTTTCCTCTCATTCTATCATCCATAACTTGAGTAAACTTACTATACTCAACTTCATCCTCAAGCATATCTAGTTTCATCCATTTCATCAAATTCTTAGTTAGGTTATGCAGATTTTTCATCATGGAACTTGATTGAATCTTCATCAAGGTGGATCACTCATCAAATCATCAACATTGCAACAAAGGAGTTGGGAAAGGGCCAATTTTGACACACCAATTGGCACCAACTCCCCCATGGGATCAAGAGTTTGCATTTGCTTAATTTAGGATTTCATCTATATTTCATGTTTGTTCTTGTTTTTTCTATTTTGAGTATTTGTGAATGGATTTCATGGGGAATCCTTGTTTTACCTTGCATATTGAACTAATAATGTGTTTGTTTGTTGCATTTCTGCAAGTATAAAACCAGGGTTCACATTAATCCTAACTTTTTTCCTTATTTTATTAAATATTAAGGTCCATCCAACAAATGGTGACAGGATTAGGGACAAGGACACAGATAAAAAGGAAATTATAAGGTAAAAATAGTGGACTAATTCTATACTCATCAAAAACTCTGCTCTTCACTGAACCTCCTGAATGTGGAATTAATTCCACCATAAACCCACCATATTCCATCCACCTCCACCAACATGCACTCGCACTTAACTCTAAAACACCATACAAACCCTTTTTTGCATACTATACATCACTAGAAAAATCTTCCTGAAACAACTCATCCATAACTTGCAAATCATCATCATTCTCAAATTTAATAAAATATGATTTACTATCCTCCTTTTCTACAACCTCATCACACTTTTATTTAGAATAATATTTAGAAAAATTAAAGTTTACCTTGGTTTCATTCACTACTGCAACTTCAATCTTGTCTTCGACATGATAGGTCATTATTTTTATGCCTTTAGAAAGATACATTGCTGCTGCAAATTGATCTTCCACATTCAAAACAACATTAAAACAATAATCCTAGGATTCATCATCCATATTCTCTAACAAATGATTAGAATCTCTAACTAAGGAATCTTCATCTTCAATACTCTCAAACAAAGAATCATTGGGAAACTCCTCTTTTACCTTCACCTCTTGTTCCTCAATTTCAACCTTCTCAAATTGATTCATTGTTGCAACAAATTTATCCATTTTTACATTCTTAGCCTCATCAAGACATGCATTAAAATATGATTTTACCTCATTGCCTTTTGCTGCAACTTTCATTGTTGTAATTATTTCTTTGTTGTCACTTATCATATCACTCAAACATAAATCAGATCTCGTTTTAACCTCATAAAAATATGATATTCCTCTTTTCCTTACTTTTGCAACAAAATTTCCAGCCTCCTCATATCTATCCATCCCATTCATATCATTCACATGCTAAACAGAATCATTAATGAACTCACAAAATGCAAGTTTTACCTTTTATTTAACTACTGCAAATTGGTTTTCCTCTTCTTCAATGTCTTCCTTTGTTCTCAACTCTTTTGATGATGTTTAAACCTCTTTAATTTCTCTCTTCATGCCTTCTGATAGACATGTCTCAGCTTATTCATATTTATCCTCTTCTTCTTCAATGTCACAAGCATGATATCCTGTTGCATCTTTTTTTTTTCCTACACTCAAAATATCATTAGGAAGATAAAATTACCTCAAACTCTCCTCTCTTCTTGTTTTATCCTTTTGATCTTTGCTTCCATTTCTTTCACTTGTTGTTGCAACTCTGTCATTCCAACTCTTATTTCTTCTTGATGTCTCTCTTTGATTTTATCAAGTTTAAGAATCCTCAAAATCCATCCAATTACAAAATTAATTTTCTTCTTCCTCTTTTCCATCCTTAAGTCCTCACAAATCCTTAACAAAGAAAATTTAAAACCCTCAGCTTTTGCACATGTAAACTGCCTCACTCCACAATTTGTTTACAAACCACACACACTCCACCCCTACATCCTAGTGTAAACTGCCTCTAATCAATGCTTCTACCTACACACTTAGGAACTCCCACTCTAATACCGCTGATGAAAGAGAGGCTCTCAACAACCCTCTTTTCTAAAAACAAGCATTCAAACAACCTCAACAATGTATATAAATTAGCAACAAAGTTTCATGAAAATAATTAAAATTTTCAACAAAAGATCTTCTCATTATGGAAATATAATTACATGGTCAATTTTAGTCATCAAATGACTAATGGGAAGCAACATATTCCCCTTAAATAATATGAAAATGATTCACAAAATATACTACAACAAAAAGAAACCAATGTGCTCCATGAGCACCTCCAAATCTGCACCTTCTCCTGCAATCAATCACCTAAAACCCTTCAATCTTCAACAATGGAGCCTTTAATATTTAATGGCTGCCATAATCCTTTCAACCTGAAAAAAATGCCTTCCAAAACCCCCTTTGATAATACCACGCCAAGCTCTCCCTTTTCCCAAACTTGCAACAACAAATTAATACTTCAAAAACATGCAACAAAACCCCCTCCAAAAATCAAAAATCTGATTTTTTTCCCTCCAATTGGAACAGTCACGACCACCTCCATGAAATGAATGGTTTTCAAGATGGAAAAATAATAAATTATTTTTAGTGTCATTTTATAACTCTCACAAACCCAATGCTCAAGTTTACTTTTTCAAAATTTTCCAAAAATGTAACTACACCTCCACTATCTCCACTTGCTAACTTGCATAGAAAAAATGATTTCATATTTAATTAAATATAATTATTCTCAACTTATTCAAATTAGCTTCTTAACATGAAATTAACCTCCTAACATGAAATGCAAATGAAAATTTAAAATTTGAATTTTTTTGGTTGATGTTGATTGCACTTTCACCTAAGATGCTCCTACATTAGATTTTATGTAATAGGGCAAAACTTTTTTAGCGGTAGGGAATTTTATGTTGATGTCAGTGGTATGACCGCATTGTAGGGGCCCCTTCAAGCCTTATTTGGCCCTAAAGGAGCACTTTTTTCTTTTGGCCATAACTTGGGTGTACGATATCGAAATTGGGCAAACAAGATATCATTGGAAAGCTAGTTCTTACAAATTTCTAGTGGTGCGGGTATTGTCACCATTTTTTGCTATTGATAAATTCTACAATCTGTCAAAGTTAGAGGTGTTATTTTTACTTCTGAGCTCATAAATTTTGACTTGTTTCTCCATTTTTCATGATTCTAATGATGTTGGGATGGTCTTTTATAGCTCTTCATAGCCATCCATGCAATTTTTTATAGATTTCTCTCTAGGTTTTTTCTTTTTTGTTTTCACATTCTCGTGAATTACTTGGATGTCTTAGCTCATAGAAAAAAATTATTAGCATGGGATGACTCATTTTTGGCTATTCGACATGTATTTTAATTATTTTTCCTATATGAGCATTGTAGAAATATTTTACATGTAATTTCTCTTTTCTAGATACACAAAGATAAAGTGACATTCTGGTATATACTTTTTAGGGATTTTTCACATCCTGTTGTGCCTTATTATACTCACATTATGATATAAAGTGTTATGGGGATTGATGTTTTCCTTTTTCTTGCCATCACACCTTTTTCAATTGAGTGTCCCTTCCATGACAATAGTAAATCCTAGTGATTCTTACCTCATATGTGTGTGCCTTAGTTTGCACACCCTTTTATTTATAGATGCTTTTTTCCCTTGTCAATATTACAAAGTTTTTCTTCTATTAGTGTTAATGTTTCCTTGGTTTTATTTCTATGTACTAGGTGGATGTAGTGTACATCATCGTCTGGTTACCCATGCATTTCGGTGAGATAGAGCATTTACCATATGGAAACTCTTGCATTCCCATTTTTTGAAGTTATTCATTTCAACACTATATCAATCATCTTTTGACAGTTATCTATGACTTCTTCATGCTTCAATGATTTTCTACATGTTCCTCTTCTTTTTGGGATATTATTTTGGAGCCTTCTTAGTCCTTTGCCTTGTTTTGGAGGATTTTTAGTCCTTCAGAGGAGTTTTTCCCATGAGGTTTTTTCCTTTTCTCTAGTTGTGAGAGATTAGATTGTTTGTACATGGGTACCTCACTAGGCCTTGTTTCTCAGTGTTGGAAACAGGTGCCTCAACTTCTGTCTTGAACCTCTAAAAACGACTTGGTGAATTTCTTTCATCTCTGACCTTTACCGCTTTATCGCAAGGAATAGTTCTTAGAGGCGTAGTTGTGCGGTTTACCACCTTACCGCAGGCCTCTTTGTTTGGTCTGGCGGTGTCACCACCATACTGCGGTGTCTTTGTCCTTAGTTGGCAGTAGCGTGATTGACTGGGTGATTAGTTTAAATGTTTACCCCCCTACCGAGAGGGTTGCTTGAAGGTAGCGCGGTGGCCGCAGTGAAGGATGACGGTCTATGAAGATCGCTTACTGCCATACCATGATGGCCTTTTGGCCATGTCGCGGTGGTGCAATAAGTCATGGCTGTCAGTGAAGAAGCTTACCTCCTTATCGTGGAGGTCTTGCGGTCGGGGCACGATAGAGCAATGGGCTCGACGATTGCAATAGGAAGTTACTGCCATAGCGTTGGAGGCTTTGGTCAGCCTCGCAGTTAGGTGGTAGCATCGCCATACCGCAAAGGTCTGTCAACCTTGAAGCGGTGCCGCGATGACACCGCCATATCGTGGTGGTCTCTTTGGCTTGGCACAGTGGCACAGTAAAGATCTCGCAGACATAGTTTGATCGGTGTGACTCAACTGGGAGCGGTGAATGAATGGCAAGGTGACACATGACACATTTTCATTAATCAACTACTAATTGACCAAATGTTTGGAGAAATGAAAGATTTAATTGCAAGGCTCATTTCGGTGGATGACAAGATCTAATTCAGGCAAACAAAATTAAATGCTCAGGCGACTCGATGCATGATTGCAGGGCGACTTGGACAGGAAGCGATTATTTTGCTTGTCAACCAGAGGTGTATGATTAAGACACTTGATTGGTTGGTAAGAGTTGAATGTGATGTAAGACTTGGAACCGTCAAATACATTTGTAATAGTCACTAAGGGTGGCGAAGTATTATTGTATGTTGGAAAGCATTGTAACTGTGTGTAGTCAAACAAAAGAAGTTTGTTGTTGTGAGCTAATATCAGAGAGAGAAGTCTGTTAACCTTTGTATGTAATCTTTTATTGTAATACAAAGTGATTTCTCTTGGTCTGGTGGGTTTTTTCCCAAAAGGGTTTTCCCACGTAAATCAGGTGTTATCTATGTGTGTATGTTCTTTCATGTTACTCTTGTTATTATGTATGTTTTCATCTTAAGTGTTTTAATATTTTAAACTATTTCTTTGCACTTCTCCTCTGTGGTTTTAGCATTAGGAAAGCATTTTTGCACTGTTCATTTTCCTTTCAAGTGGTATTAGAGCCTGGCCAGTTGTGTTATCCTTGTTTGTAGGGCTAGTTTTTTGTGCTAATTTTGTTCCAGTGGGAGTCTTGCAAAGTTAGGACCTAGTTCTTTTTGAGATAGCAAGTACATCAGGGAGAGTAGAGATTGAAAAATTCAATGGCGACAACTTTGAGTTGTGGAAACTCAAAATGGAAGACTTGCTTGTGGATATAGACCTCTGGGTTGTTGTGTCTGGAACTATGCCACAAGATATGAAGCAAGAAGATTGGGATCTTGTAGATAGAAAAGCTAGAGGACTGATAAGACTTAGTCTGGCAGATTTTGTATTCTTGAATGTCCATGAGGAGAATACTGCAACTTCTTTATGGAAGAAGCTTGGTGACATTTATCAGGGAAAGTCTATGGTAAATAAGTTATTCCCAAGGAAGAAGTTGTACTCCTTGAAGATGGATGAAGGTGCATCTATTGCAGACCATTTGAAATCATTTAATATGAGTGTTGCTCAATTGGCATTTGTGGGTGTGAAGATAGAGGAGGAGGATCGTTGCAAGCTCCTATTATATTCGTTACTTGACACTTGCGATCATCTTGTAATGGCTATTGGAAGTACAACCACTACTTTCAAGACGGAAGACGTTGTTGCCTCACTACTATTTGAAGATATGCAAAGGAAGTCTTCAGAGATGGCCAAAGAGGCTCTTGTTGTTCGAGGTAGATCGAAGGAGAAAGGCAAGAAGAAGGACAAGAAGTCCAAATCCAAATCTGAAGGGAGATCAAAGTCTCTTAGTAAAAAGTCCAAGGTGAAATGCTGGAATTGTGGGCAACCTGGTCATATCCGAAAGGATTGCAAGGAGGAGAAGAAGAAGAAGAATAATGTTTCAGACAATGACTCTTCTCAGAGTGATGCAGATACCTTCATTGCAGCCTTGGCAACTCAGGCATTAGATGATGTCTAGTTGGTTGACTCAGGTGCATCTTTTCACATGACGTCTCATAGAGAGTGGTTCACTAAATACGAAAAGTATGATGGTGGAAAGGTGTACCTAGCAAGTGATTCAACACTAGATATTGTTGGTCGTGGAAGAGTCAAAATACAATTCCTTGATGGAAGAATCAAAGGGATTGGTGATGTACTACACATACTAGGTTTGACTCGTAACTTACTTTCTGTCAGTAAGCTTAATGATGCTGGTGTACAAGTTTCTTTCTCGAGTAAAGGATGTAAGATGGCTATAGGCGCTATGGTGTTGGCTAAGGGTGTACGTATTGGCACTTTGTAAAAGCTGGATGCACGTCATATTCAATGTAATAATGTCTTTGTAAAGTCAAACAAAATTGCTCATGCAGAAGAGAAGAATGATGCTCTTTTGGGAGAAAATGCCTTGGAGGTGAAACTCCCAGTAGAGAAGACCATGTTGTGGCATCATAGACTCGGTCACATAGGTGAGAAAGGTTTAAAAACCTTGAAAAATAAAAATCTTGTTGAAGGGCTTGTTGATTGTAACCTTGAGTTTGATTTTTGCGAACACTGTATTTATGGGAAACAACATCATGTTTCATTTTATTTGAGTCCTCATAAATCTTCTGGTGTACTGGATTATATTCATTTTGATGTTTTTGGTCTAGTGAATGTTCCTTCATTATCAAAGTCTAGATATTATGTTTCTTTTATTGATGAATATTTGAGAAGGGCATTTGTATACTTCCTTAAAAGTAAATCAGAAGTGTTCAGTCGGTTTAAAGAATTTAAAACTTTGGTAGAGAATCAGACTGGAAGGAAAATTAAATGCTTAAGGACAGATAATGGTGGTGGGTTTTTTTTTGCAAATTTTGAAAGGTACTATAAAGACCATGGGATTAAAAGGCATAAAACTACACCTTATACTCCACAACAGAATGGAGTTGCTGAAAGGTTGAACGAAACATTAATGGAGAGAGTGAGAAGTATGTTGAGCAGTGCTAGTCTGGAGCAGAAGTTTTGGGCTGAGGCTGTGGCTATAGCATGTTACCTGGTAAATCATTCACCTTGTTCTGCTCTTGTTGAAAAAATACCTTTGGAAGCATGGTTTGGTAAGAAGCCCTCTCTAAGACATATTTGTGTCTTTAGCTATGAGGCATATGCATATGTTACGAATGAGAAAAGATCAAATTTGGAGAACAAGGTTGTTAAATGTATCTTCATCAGCTATGGTGTTGGTGTGAAGGGATACAAGCTTTGGAATCCTAATACTGAGAAGGTTTTGTACAATAGAAGTGTAATATTTTATGAGCTAAAACCTTAAACAATTGATCCACAATTAGAGATAGAACAAAGAGAAAGGAATAATGATGTAGTTGAAATTCCTCAGACTCTAGAAAAAGAGGAACTACATGGTGTACCTAAAATTGAGGAGAGTTCTAGCAGCTCTGAGAGTTCTGAAGATGAAGAACCACCACCTCAGCTAGTAAGAAGGTCTACACATGAAAAATGACAACCAGATAGGTATGGTTTCTCTATGTTAGATTCGAACTGTGCCTATGCTTTGATTACTAGCAGTAATGAGCCTAGGACTATGAAAGAAGCTATTAGCATGTCTGATTCAAATTCCTGGTTGAAAGCCATGAGAAGAAATGGAATCATTGAAGAAAAATGAAACCTAGAATTTGGTACCTTTGCCTAAAGGGCAAAATCCTGTTGGCTGTAAATGGGTATTTAAGAAGAAGACTAGTCTAGATGGCAGTGTTGAAAAGTATAAACCGAGGCTAGTTGAAAAGGGGTTTTCCCAGGTAGAGGGAATAGATTATGGATAAATATTTTCCTCTTTAGAAAAACTAACATCTATCAGATTTATTTTGTCTCTGGCAACTCTGTATGACTTGGAGATCGAGCAGATGGATGTGAAGACAAGATTTATCCATGGAGAGCTAGAAGAAGAAATTTACATGTCCCAGCTTGAGCACTTTGTTGGAAAACGTAAAGAAAGTCCGGTCTACAAATTAAAGAAATCTTAGTATGGTTTGAAGCAGTCTCCTAAAATGTGGTACCAAAAGTTTGACACTTTTGTATTGTCTATGGGATTTGTGAGATCAAAATTTGATAATTGTGTGTATTATAAATCTGAAAATGATCATGTGTTTATTATTACCCTGTATGTGGATGATATGTTGTTCATAGGAAATAGTAAGACTATGATTTTTGATCTTAAATCTCAGTTGTCTGGAAAGTTTGAAATGAAAGATTTGGGTACAGCAAGGTATATTATGGGGATGGAAATAACTAGGGACAAAACGAGTAGAAAGCTTTGGGTTATGTTAATATTTTTATGGAGAGATTCAGTATGAATGATTGCAAACAACTAGTTGTTCTAGTTTTGCAGGGAACAAAGCTATCTGTTGAGGACTATCCAAAATCTTCCAGTGAGATGGAGGACATGACCGGGGTGCCCTATGCAAGTGTTGTTGGCAGTTTAATGTATGCTTGGTTTGTACAAGGCCAGACATTGCCCAAGTAGTGGGAGTTCTTAGCCGTTTTATGGAAAATCCGAGTACACATTGGGATGTTGTGAAGAGAGTGTTTAGATATTTGAGAGGCACCTCATAATATGCTTTGTGTTACCATGGCAACTTGGCTGCATCACAAAGAACTGTCAGCATTCGTGGATATGTGGATTCTGATTGGGCAAGAGACATTGACAGCAGGAGATCCACTAGTGGATACACTTTCATGTTAAATGGTGGTGCAGCCAGTTGGATGAGGAAGCGACAGGTTGTAGTCGCTTTGTCCACTATAGAGGCTGAATACATGGTAGCAACACATGCCTGCAAAAAAGTTGTTTGGCTAAGTTGTTTGTGTTCTTATATTGGTTTTAATGTAGGGCAGATTATAATTTTCTATGACAGTCAGAGTGCCATTTGTTTGGAAAAGAACCCTACTTTCCATGCCAGGATGGAACACATTGATGTGCAGTATCACTTTGTGAGGAATATGGTGGAAAATGGAAAAGTCTGTTTAGAAAAGGTTGATACTCTGAAGAATGTCGTAGATGCATTGACAAATCCAGTGAGCATGGACAAGTTCATATGGTGCACATATTTGATGGGCCTTGGGGCCTATGATCGTTAGTAAAAGCAAAGTCTAGAGGAAGCCAGGAAGTCTTCGTCAAGTGGGAGCTTGTTGGAAACGGGTGCCTCAACTTCTAGCTTGAACCTCTAAAAAGGACTTGGCCAATTTATTTCATCTTTGACCTTTACTGCTTTACCACGGGGAACGGTTCTTAGAGGCGTGGTTGCACGGTTTACCGCCTTACCACATGCCTCTTTGTTTGGTCTGGCGATTGGGCGGTGTCACTGCCATACCGCGAGGTCTCTGTCCTTAGCTGGCGGTAGCGTGGTTGACTAGGTAATCAGTTTAAATGTTTACCTCTCTACCGTGAGGGTTGCTTGAAGGTGCGCGGTGGGCGTAGTGAAGGATGTCGGTCTGTGAAGATCGCTTACCACCATACCGCGATAGCCTTTTGGCCATGTCGTGGTGGCACGATAATTCATGGCGGTCAGTGAAGTTGCTTACCTCCTTACCATGGAGGTCTTGTGGTCAGGGCATGGTAGAGCGATGGGCTTGATAACTAACACAGGCGGTTATCACCATACCGTTGGAGGCTTTGCTTAGCCTCGCGGTAGCACCACCATACCATGGAGGTCTGTCAACCTTGAAGTGGTGTTGTGGTGACACTACCATACCACAGTGGTCTCTTTGGATTGGCATAGTGGCACGGTAAAGAGCTCGCAAACATAGTTTGACTGGTCTGACTTGACTAGGAGCGGTGAATGAATGACAAGGTGACACGTGGCACATTTTCATTAATCAACTACTAATTGACCAAATGTTTGGAGCGATGAAAACTTTAATTGCAAGGCTCATTTCGGTGGATGACAGGATCCAATTCAGGAAAATAGAATTAAATGCCTGGGCGGCTCAATGCATGATTGTAGGGCGACTTGGACAGGAAGCGATCATTTTGCTTGTCAGCCAGAGGTGTATAATTAAGACACCCAATTGGTTAGTAAGGGTTGAATGTGATGTAAGACTTGGAACAGTCAAATACATTTGTAATAGTCACGAAGGGTGGCGAAGTATTTATTGCATGTTGGAAAGCATTGTAACTATGTGTGTAGTCAAACAAAAGAAGTCTATTGTTTTGAGCTAATATCAGAGAGAGAAGTTTGTTAAAATTTGTATGTAATCTTTTACTGTAATACAAAGTGATTTCTCTTGGTCTGGTGGGTTTTTTCCCGAAAGGGTTTTTCCACGTAAATCTGGTGTTATCTTTGTGTGTATGTTCTTTCCTGTTACTCTTGTTATCCTATATGTGTTCATCTTAAGTGTTTGAATGTTTTAAACTATTTATTTTCACTTCTCCTCTATGGTTTTAGCGTTAGGAAAGCGTTTCCGCACTATTGCTTTTCCTTTCAGTCGGGACTCATCACACATTCTCTTTTAAGGTTTTTAGCTACTCCCCAAGTTCATCTTAAGGGGGTGTTAGAGTAAACATAGCTTAATTAATTATTAGTCTAATTTTTTCTCATGCACTTAAGCTAAACCTAGGAGTGCTTTTTTATATTAACTAGAGAGCTATTATTGGATCATTCTATCTAATTGCATGATATTTTGACACTTGTCATGATTTAATCCCTTTCTCATTTAGGGTTTCTCCTATATAGAACTCAACCCTCATTGTAGTATCATACTTTTGATAACTCTTAACTCTTGAAATCTCAACCTTTGAGGACTATTGTTTTCCATGAAGATTATTGGGGTTCATTCCATAGCTTTTTTTTGTTGAGGATATCGCATATTATTGTTTGCAACTCTCTTACATGGAAGGTGTCTTTGTTCTTTGTTTGATCCCGTGGCTCATGTTTTTCATAATTCTAACATGGTTTTCTCTTCAAAGTAATATAGCCATGAAAGCACAATGATGGTATGATAGTAATGATAATGATAGATTCTCAAAGATAAATGATATATTTTCTTGATAATGATAATTTTCCTTCCAATGTTTATTAAATTCAAATTCAAATTATTTTGGTCCACTATAATTAAATAATTTTCAAAAAATATTTAATTAGCTAACACTTCTCCCTCAAATTAAATAAATTAAAAAAAAAATTATTTAAGTTAAATATTTCACTTTAAAATAAATAAATAAAATTATATTTATTTTTCCAACTATATAATAATGAATTAAATAAATTTATTAATTTAAATCTTTTAACTTTCCATCCTTCATTAAAATTCAAATTTAGCTCCTACCCTATCTTGAATTTTTCTACCCATTGATCTTTCTAA
The DNA here is from genome assembly GCA_007115665.2 of Sequoiadendron giganteum. NCBI lineage: Eukaryota > Viridiplantae > Streptophyta > Pinopsida > Cupressales > Cupressaceae > Sequoiadendron > Sequoiadendron giganteum. The sequence continues at coordinate 582,345,998 of CM021103.1, forward strand.
TTAATCTCCACCATTGATCAATATCATGTGAAACATATAAATACAAAGTTTTCATTCATTCATATCCCCTAGAACATTGTCAAGATCACTAGAGTGCTATCATTATAAAACTATCGAAAAAGGAGAAATATTAGTTTAATTAAAAAATTAAAAATTATTTAACTAATATGGATATATAAATGATGAGAATAATGATAAGTCAACACGAAAAAATGCATTAGTCATTTTTAGTTGTCTGTATTTTGCCCTTTTTTGAGATAATATGTTTATAACGTTGTTTCAAAGAAATAAGATTAGAAAATTTGTTGGTGTCACACCCCAATGTGGCCCAATGAATGGAGGTATGATGCCCCTTGAGAGATCAACTAGAGAAAATAATTCTCTAGTCGAGCTCATAACAAGATGGATAGGATAGGCTAAGCAGGACAGGATTGACAAAGAAGCCAAAAAAGGCACTAGGATAGAAAAAACAGTTGAGGAGGGTTGAGGATGAAACCCTTAGGGCTAAGAGGCTTATATATAGGGTTGGAAAGGCCAAAATAGCTCATGTGAACTCTCACACTCTCAAGAATCTAGAGCCTATAAAGCATCCTAAAGCGAAGTAGTCAGTACGATGACAAGTATTTCAAGGGAAATTCACCAAGTAGAGTGCATGCAGGTCTTCATGCGAGTAGTTGGCATAGGACTAGCGGTGAGTGACTATCCTTAAGGTCTTGATGGGTAGATTTAGGTGTAAGATTCAAAAATTTCAAAAGTGTAATTGTAGGTTAGAGTTTCACTAATGACATGATGTTGCACAAATAATCAGTAGCACTACACAATTAATATGCAACTATGCATTTGTGAGGAAGTGTGATGCAATTGAATTTCTACACAAATAACAAATATTACTACACAAATGCATGATAAAACTACACAATTGATGTAATTGCATAATTAATATAGAATACAATGTCTATAACAAGAATTGTTACACAATTGATTAATTTGTGCAATTGTAAGGAAATGCAAGGCAATTGATGAAAAGCATTATGCAATTGAAGAAATTGCACAAATGGTGGTAGATGCAATACCATTGATAAAAATGTTATTCAAATGAGGGTTTATGTTGTACAAATGATCCAAATCTAGGGTAGGTTAGAAAAATACATTTTTTTAAAAGACTAATGCCATGCAACTGTGGATGTAGGATGATGTAGACTAGCTAATGTCACAAAAGTGACATCTCATGACCATGCTATTGTGAAACTAAGTGAGATGGATGAGGCATTCTTAGGAGAAGTTGACCTATGGTACGTTACCTATATTCCCAAGATTCGAGCTAATCTACCCATAATGATAACACTAGTGGATTGTTGGTAAAACAATCGCAACACTTTCATGCTACTTACTGTTGAGGCTACTATCATGCTTAAGGATGTCAAGAGTATTATTTGGATCCCAATCCATGGAGAGAGGGTGATCTATGACATCAATCATGGTGAGAGTGCATTGAGAAAGGTGTTCTTAACAAATGACCTGGGCATCAAGGACAACAATATGAAATTATAATGGGTGATGGGTTTAATTCGACCCATTACCATTGGTGCTAGCAAGAGTGATTAGCGGGATACTAGTGTCTAATTGATGATCTCAAGGATTTTCCACTAGCTAGGGGAGAGTATTGGAGAGGATGATGGGTGAGGGAATGGTCTATGCATGGGGACCATGTGTTTTAGCTTAGTTATGCTATGGCATGGATTAGGTATTATACTGGTATGGGGTGAGCCTAAAATGTGAGGTGAACTATTACATATATGAGTCTAGGAGCATATAATGGTGACATGATTGATGACACACAAGGTTCAAGGTGTAGGTAAGCCCTACTTGTAAATGTATGCTAAGATGGTGACACAAAGGATACGAGGAGATCTATGGTATTGGTGATGAGAGATAAATGACCTAGATAGATTTATATGGAGGAAATAGAGAGACTGTGAGGTGTGGGAGGAGGATGAAAATAAAATACCTTACTATAGGTAGCTAAGATATCTGATCAAGAGGACAACCCACATCATTGAGTGGGACATGCCTAAGTGGGTACAAAGAGATTTTGGCTAGAGACAAGAGCAGTCGATAGGAGAGGTTGTATTTTCCAATACACAGAGATAAGTAGTAGACCAAGGAAAAATGGTTACTCCTGATATAATGATCATAGATTTTGAGGCCTTGAAACTTATTCCATGTGATTTACATGCAAATATGGCTGACATGGGAACTACTATGGATTATGATACATGGTGTGCTAGGCATAAGCCTATTAGACTCTTAAATCCAGGAAAAAAGAGGAACAAGCATTTATTAGAGCACGGCGAGGATGGTGGGTGAGGTAGAAAAGGATGTAGGTTGCATTGGTAGTAATATGGAGAGGAGATGGGGATGGGGATGGGGGTGAAGATGGTGGAGGTGGGGGAGTGATATATGGGTAGATCTAGGTGATAGTGGGGATGTAGGATGGGGAGACCACCTAGTGGGGCAGCAATAAGTACAAAGAGGTTATATGCAAGCACATGCACCAATACAAGGAAGAGGATAGGGGAGAAGGAGACTCAAGTACAATTGGTAACAATGTTGTTTGAGCGAGATGAGGCTCATAAATAGAGGGAGAGGGCAAGGGTGAATAGAGATTACACTCGGATTGAGAGAGATAACCTCCAAACATAGGTGATATAATTGATGAATGAGATGGATGGACTATGAGTATAGCTAGCCCAGGTATAAACACGGATGTCATAGGTACATACATTTCTATCCTAGGTCACTATAGAGAGAGATTTGAGAGGGCCCAAAGATAGCAGACAAAGGATACAATGGGGGTACCTACATGATAGGTTATGCATGAGATGAGATAGATGAACCTAAGAGGTCACATATTATAGGACCCTCTATGAGATGAAGATGATTAGGGAGTAGCAAGCTCCACCCTACTTGACCAAGACACAAACATAGTCAAGAGGGGCTAGATCAGGTAGATCAAGGAGCCAAGGAGCATGGGCCACCACCACCATGACCACTAGCAAGATAGGGAGGCAAAGGATCACCTAGACACTTTGGGGGAGGGAGCTCCACTTATGGGAAATTTATATATATGCACATATGCATATATTTGCACCCATGTATATATTTATATCATGATGTACAAAAACCATGCCTACGAGCTATGCACATTTGTATTGATATGGTTCATGTAGACCATGTATAGAAATTATATATTTGATGCATATATGAGCATTATTTTTTATTTATATGATGTGTGTGACATGGCTTATGATTTATATGTTATTTCCATTATGTTTTTATGATGAAATGCATATTATTGATACTTATAATGTATCTTAGATGTATGATAACGATGATGTTATGGTGATGATGATATATATGTGATAAATATATATGATGTTTTATTATGATTGTGATGAATGATTATGATTCACATGTTCTGATTATGACACTATGATGCATGCTAACCGTTGGGAATACAAGATGTGTAGTGATTAATCTCCACCAAGGATCAAATATCAAAGATGAAACCTATAAATGGGAGGTGCAAGATGGATGCCAAACTAAAGTAAATTGTGTGCTTTTGGTTATGCCAACATATATGAAGATAAACCCTAGCAAGTGGATATCATACACCAAGGTATGAAAACCAAGATGCCCTTTTGTATCATTTACTCCCTTGCATAGACTTTGACACAACTCACAATCATGAAATACAAAGAAAATGACCATGCTTCATTCCTAGATACTGTAAGCACATCAAGATATAGGCTTCATCAAGAAAATGGGATACGAAAAAATAAAATCAAGAAAGAAAAATCAATTGTCAAAATAAATCAATGACCAACATATCTCTTGCCAAAGGATAAGCTCAATTTTTATGGATAGGGCCCATTGTAAGAAGGATACATCCATCAAGGCCTAAATGTGTTTTTATAGTGCCTATCATAGGAAATATACTTCCATTGAGGCATTAAAATCCTTTCATAGTGATAGCTAAAGATAGGCAAAAATCTATACAAGACATGGACTTAGTTCAATAGTTGAGATTTTTTTGCTCCTATTTTTTGTGAAAACGTAATGTTTTTTCAATGTGTGGTGTGCATGTGCAAAGTTTCATCACAAGATATGTACAAGAATCTAATCCAAAACCTAGGTCAAAGGAAAGGTGGCCCCAATTATCAAGGATCGTGACTATGAAAATGGATGGATCAACTAGGATATGCTAGATGGATGGGTGAAATAATAGATTCTAAAAACTAAGTCATGGTAGGTAGTTAGGTGGAACGTAGATAATAGTGATAGGTTAATGAGATGGAATGAAATAGTGAAACTAGTATATAAAAACTACTAGGACACCCCTAGGGTCATGCTTAAAACTTATTCAAATTAATGTTGTTGATAATATCTTCTAAAGGTTCTCCTTTAGGTGTAGCAGGTCTATAAGCCCCAAAACCATAGTTTGATAAGATGATAAAGGGTCCTAACCAATTAGGTACAAAATTTCCTTCCTTGTCTCTATCTTATTGATTCTTTTGATTATCTTTTAGGACCAAGTTTCCAACTTCAAATTTTTTAGTTTTGATTTTCTTGTTATATTTTTTAAAAAAGTGATTTTGATAAGCTTGTAAATGATTTAATGCATTAATATGTCTTTCATATAATATCACAAGCTCATGCAATCTAGATATTTGATACTCTTCCTCATCAATGACATGTTTTATTGAAACCCTTAAGGATGAGATATCAACCTCAATAGGAAAAATAAATTATGCTCTAAAGACTAGGGCATATAGAGTGGATCATATAGGTGTGTGGATGCTAGTGTGATAAGCCCATAAAGCATGATTAAGTTGCAAGTGTCAATCTTGGCCCAAGAATTGATGGCCGCGGGGTAGGAGTTTAATCAAGAAATGCTTAAAAATCGCTTGAAGTCTTATCATTAGTGATGTAATCAATATAGCTATTTATTAATTCCCGGTCATCGGGTTTCAAGATGGGCAGTTAGGCGAAAAGAAACGTTATTGCAACTGATCAATAACCGTAAAAGAGAGGAATATGACCCCTATATATGGGAAAAGAACCATTCAGTGAGGGTCCAATTCCTGGAGAATACATTGTGTTGTAGTTGAGGGAGGAACATTTAATTTGCTTTGAGTTTCATTTGCTTTCTGATTGCAATAACTCACAATCTATGAGTTTTGAGTCGAATGTAATGTTGATCGTACTGAATTGAGTCATGTGCGTAGATAGGATATATTTTCTATGTGAAATCTATTCAGCTACATTTATTTCATTTGTTGCAATCATGAGTCTTTCTTTATTTACATTCACATTTGTCATTAGTCAATATAGTCTGTGAGCTAGTTGATTAATGATCTTTAGCATCCATTTTGTATTAGCAACATTTTCATGGGCTAATGTTTGTCACCTTTACTGATTTTTGATTAAAAGAACATTTATTACCTATTGAAATCATATGAGGGAGTTGTACCTCTCAATTCAGAGGAAAGCCAAAAATGTAATTGTGACCTTTCCAAAGTTGTTAGCATCTTGGCAGCAATACTTATCGGGCAAGAGAGTCATTTATTATAGGAATATTTATCAAGGGCCAATCCATTCGCTGACACTTAGTGACTAATTCATCAAGGAAAGACAATGGTAATTGTTTGATTGAACCAACATGTGGAAATTTATACATGTTGTGTTGAATAGAAAGTAGCAATTTAAAGATATGAGATTACCTAGAAATTTGGACTTTATCCCACAAGGAACCAATAAAGAGCTGATTAAAAACTCTCCTTACCCAATGGATGAACGAAATAATGCATTAAAAAGTGGTAGAGAGTTAATAGAAAGATTTGATTTGGATCTCAAAGGATGATTCTAATCTGATGAAAGGAAGGAAATTCATGAGACTTGAAACAAGAAATAACTAGAGATACAAAATAAACATAAATTATATTTTGAAGGCCTATTGGATATGCATCACAAAATTGCATCATTATTGGAGATAGTTTGTGCTTGCAGAACCGAAGTTCTAGAACAAAAAATAAGGCAAATACTTAACATCTAGGAAGATGAATTGGTTCGAGCAATACGTAAGACTATAGGAGCGGATCTATGAAGGTTAAGCCACATTCAAAATAGAGAGGTATATGAGATTATTTTTGTTAACATGTTGCATGCAATAGGGTGGACGATGTAGGGTAGGGTGATTTCTAAGCATTTATTCATCTCTACTCTGAGACCATGAGCGAAAATCATGATAGTTGGAACCCCATATTGAGAAACTTCAAGACTGATAGTAGGGTTATTCTCGATGTTAAATCAACCATGCGAAAGAAGACAAGAGTAAGTGTTAAAACATGGGGGACCAAAAAGGGGTCTTAAGTGGCCACTTTTTTTCTGTTGAAAGTAGGAAAGACTGACCTTGGATGAGAAATTGAAGATGGTCACACTCAAAATTTGAAGATGCAATAAAAACATGAGTCATAGTGCTTCAAATCTACTTTCTAAACTATTTTTTTAAATGGTAGAGATTAATGGATTAAAAAATGGCTCCACACAAAGTGGCCCTATTTTTTTCAACAAACATAACATAGAATTTGGTGTGCCCCCACTAAAATGTTAACTTTTTTAGTATTTCAAAAATTACTTATGTGATAAATTAGCTAACACCATGTAGTTTATGTTCAAATTTTTTTTCTAATTTTTTAATGAACATATGATTTTTTTACTATTTTTCAAAGTGGACACATCTTGAAAAACACAAAATTGGGTGTGCTACCCCCTAATGTTTTTCAAAACTAATCGATTTTTATTTTTTTTGAATATGTGTAGAATGGATTCTAGTTTCTAAAATATAATTTATTTGAAATTTTGATGAATGGTTAAAAAATAAATTAAAAATACCACACATTGGTATTTGACAAAAAACAGATACACTAACAAAAGAAATTAAAAATGAAAACCTTAAACATACTCAAAATATGAAAAAATTACATGGTTAGATAGCTAATAGAAAGCTTAACATTATCATGTTATTTTTGACTTGACATTGAAACACATGCAAACTTGATGGGAAGCATGCTCAAGATTATGTCATTTTTTTTACTACTTGCAAAAACACATCTTTGGATGTTGAAAGTCACTCCAAACTATTGGGTTGGAAGCCCAAGGAAAATCCAAGCCAAAGTCTTAAAATTTTCAAAATCAAACAATAACATGAGTGTGTTATAACGTGCTTGTGCTATGTGATTGCACATAACATGAGTTCATTATAACATGCTCACATTATTGTTTGCTTTAGAAAAAAATATTTCTCTTTCTCATCTAACAAAACTATATACATGAAATAAATATTTTTAAGTATAAGTGACATTTAATTTCTTATTTTTTAAGTTATATTCCATGTATATAGTTTTAGGGTGTTTGAGAATGGTTTTGGATTTGTATGATTTATAATGTAAATTCTAGGTTTTGGAAGATCTTTTAATTTTTTAGATAGTCAAATTTTAGTAATCAGTAAGGTACCATTATCTCTTTCTCTCTCTTTATTCACTCTATCTATATCCATTGCATTCTATATGTATCTCTCCCCCTATCATCCCTTTTTCTACCTCTCTCTCCCTTGAGCTCAAGATCTACCTCTTTGTCCTCTCACTCTCTCGATCTCTCCCTCCCTCTCTATTTCTATCTCACCTCTCTCTTGCTCTCTCTCCCTACCTCTCACTCCCTCCTTCCCTCTCTACTTCTCTCCATCTCCCCTCTCTCTCTCTCTACCTTCCACTCCCTACTGACCCCTCTCTTTCTCTCTCTTTATTTCTCTTTATCTCACCTCTCTCTCTATCTACTTACCTATCCCTCTCTCTGACCCTCTCTCTACTTCTCTCTATCTCACCTATCCCTCTCTGCATCTCCCTCCCTCCCCCTCTCTCTCTCTATCTCGCCACTCTCTACCTTTCTTTATTTGTCTTTGCCTCTTTAACTTTGTCTCTCAAGCTACCTTTATCTTTGTTTCTTTGTCTTTGTATTTATCTCTTTGTCTCAGTCTCTATCTCTCAGTCTCTCCATCTCTCTCTATATATTTGTCTCTATCTCTTTATCTCTCTTTGTCTCCTTGTCTCTCTCTCTCTTCCCTCCCTCTCTCCCCCTTCATCTCTACTCTCTATCCATTTCTCTCTATATATCTTTGTCTTAGTCTCTCTCTCTTTCTCTTTATGTGTCTCTATGTGTATCTTTATCTCTATGTCTATGTTTGCTTATTTGTCTATTTTACTATCTCTCTCTCTCGCTATGTGTCCATCTCTATCTATCTTTATTTGTTTTTTTGTCTCTCTCTTTGTATTTGTCTTTATCTATCTTAGTCTCTCTTTATTTGCCTATCTATTTGTATCCCCTCTCTCTCCTTGTCTACCTCTCCATCTATACTTCTCCTTATGCAATATTTATTTAATGCTTAATTTGTAAAGCATGCAAACCGCTCAAGAATTGATGGCCATGAGGTAGGAGTTTAATCAAGAAATTCTCAAAAATCGCTTGAAGTCTTATCATTAGTGATGTAATCAATATAGCTAATTATTACTTCCCGATCATCGATTTTCAAGATGGACAGTTAAGCGGCAAGAAAACATTATTGCAACCGATTGGTAACCGTCAAAGAGAGGAATACGAACCCTTTATATGGGAAAAGAACCATTCGGTGAGGGTCCAATTCTTGGAGAATACACTGTGTTGTAGTTGAGGGAGGAACATTTTAATTTGCTTTGAGTTTCATTTGCTTTCTGATTGCAATAAATCACAATCAGTGAGTTGTGAGTCAAATGTAATGTTGATTGTACTGAACTGTGAGTCATGTGCGTAGATAGGATATATTTTTTGTGTGAAATCTATTCAGCTACATTTATTTCATTTGTTGCAATCATGAGTCTTTATTTACATTCACATTCATCATTAATCATTATAGTTTGTGAGCTAGTTGATTAACGATCTTTAGCATTAGCAACATTTTTATGGGCTAATATTTGTCACCTTTACTGCTTTTCAATTTAAAGCACATTTATTACCTATTGAAATCATACGAGGGAGTTGTACCTCTCAATTTAGAGGAAATCCACAAATGCAATTGTGGCCTTTCCAGAGCCATTAGCAGCTTGGCACCAATACTTATCGGGCTAGAGAGTCATTTATTATAGGCATATTTATCAAGGGCCAATCCATTCGCTAACACTTAGTGACTGATTCATCAAGGCAAGACAATGGTAATTGTTTGATTGAACCAACATGTGAAAATTTATACATGTTGTGTTGAATAGAAAGTAGCAATTGAAAGATACGAGATTACCTAGAAATTTGAACTTTATCCCACAAGGAACCAATAGAGAGTTGATTAAAAACTCTCCTTACCCAATGGATGAACGAAGGAATGCATTAAAAATTGGTAGAGTTAAGACAAATATTTGATTTGGATCTCAAAGGATGATTCTAATATGATGAAAGGAAGGCAATTCATGAGACTTGAAACAAGAAATAACTAGAGATACAAAATAAACACAAATTATATTTTGAAGGCGTATTGGATATGCATCATAAAATTGCATCATTATTGGAGATAGTTTGTGCTTGCAGAACCGAAGTTCTAGAACAAAAAATAAGGCAACTACTTAACATCTAGGAAGATGAATTGGTTCGAGCAATATGTAAGACTATAGGAGCGGATCTATGAAGGTTAAGCCACATTCAAAATAGAGAGGTATATGAGATTTTTTTTGTTAACACGTTGCATGCAATAGGGTGGAAAATGTAGGGTGAGGTGATTGCTAAGCATTTATTCATCTCAACTCTGAGACCATGAGCGAAAATCATGATAGTTGGAACCCCATATTGAGCAACTTCAAGACTGATAGTAGGGTTATTCTCGATGTTAAATCAATCATGTGAAATAAGACAAGAGTAAGTGTTAAAACATGGGGGACCAAAAAGGGGTCTTAAGTGGCCACTTTTTTTCTTTTGAAATTAGAAAAGACTGACCTTGGATGAGAAATTGAAGATAGTCACACTCAAAATTTGAAGATGCAATAAAAACATGAGTCATAGTGCTTCAAATCTACTTTCTAAACTATTTTTTTAAATGGTAGAGATTAAGGGATTCCAAAATGGTTCCACACAAAGTGGTCCTATTTTTTTCAACAAACATAACATAGCATTTGGTGTGGCCCCCTAAAATGTTCAATTTTTTAGTATTTCAAAAATTAATTATGTGAGAAATTAGCTAACACCATGTAGTTTATGTTCAATTTTTTTTTTCTAATTTTTTAATGAATATATGATTTTTTTACTATTTTTCAAAGTGGACACATCTTGAAAAATAAAAAATTGGGTGTGCTACCCCCTAATTTTTTTCAAAACTAATTGAAAATATATATTTTTTAATATGTATAGAATAGATTATAGTTTCTAAAAATATAATTTATTTGAAATTTTGATGAATGGTTAAAAAATAAATTAAAAATGCCGCACATTGGTATTTGACAAAAAATAGATACACTAACAAAAGAAATTAAAAATGAAAACCTTAAACATACTCAAAATATGAAAAAAATTACATGGTTAGATAGTTAATATAAAGCTTAACATTATCATGTTGTTTTTGACTTGACATTGAAACACATGTAAACTTGATGGGGAGCATGCTCAAGATTATGTCAATTTTTTTACTATTTGCAAAAACACATCTTTGGATGTTGAAAGTCACTCCAAACTATCGGGTTGGAAGCCCAAGGCAAATCCAAGCCAAAGTCTTAGAAATTTCAAAAGAAAACAATAACATGAGCGTGTTATAACGTGCTCGTGCTATGTGATTGCACATAACATGAGTTCATTATAACATGCTCACATTATTGTTTTCTTTAGAAAAATTTATTTCTCTTTCTCGTCTAAAGAAACTATATACATGAAATAAATATTTTTAAGTATAAGTGACATTTAATTTCTTATATTTTAAGTTATATTCCATGTATATAGTTTTAGGGTGTCTGAGAATGGTTTCCACTCCCTATTGACCCCACTTTCTTTCTCTCTCTTTATTTCTCCTTATCTCACCTCTCTCTCTCTCTCTACTTACCTATCCCTCTCTCCAACCCTCTCTCTTCTTCTCTCTATCTCACCTATCCCTCTCCACATCTCCCTCTCTCCCCCCTCTCTCTCTATCTCACCACTCCCTACCTTTCTTTGTTTGTCTTTTCCTCTTTATCTTTGTCTCTCAAGCTACCTTTAACTTTGTTTCTTTTTCTTTGTCTTTATCTCTTTGTCTTTGTCTCTATCTTTATCTATATTTATCTTTGTCTCTATCTCTCAGTCTCTCCATCTCTCTCTCTCTCTATCTTTGTCTCTATCTCTTTATCTCTCTTTGTCTCCTTGTCTCTCTCTCTCTCTATATCTTTGTCTTAGTGTCTATCTCTTTCTCTCTATGTGTCTTTTTTGTGTATCTTTATCTCTCTTTCTATGTTTGTTTATTTGTCTATTTTAGTATACCTCTCTCTCTCTCTCGCCATGTGTCCATCTCTATCTATTTTTATCATTGTTTGTATGTCTATCTATCTCTCTTTGTCTCTATCTTTATCTATTCTAGTCTCTCTTTATTTTCCCATCTATTTACCTCCCCTCTCTCTCTCCTTAGCTACCTCTCCATCTATACTTCTCAGTCTCTCCATCTTTGTATTTAGGTAGGAGGAGGTAAGTAGAGAGAGAGGTATGGAATGAAGGAGAGGTAGTGAGCGAGAGGTATGGAATGAAGAAGAGGTAGGTAGAGAGGGAGATAGGAGATAAAGAGTAGATAGGTAACGAGGGACGAAGGTAGGGAGAGAGAGGGAGAGGGAAGTTGAGGTTGGTAGAGAAAGAGGGATGATAGGTTGTCGTTAGGTCCCATTACTTTAGAATATAAAACATTAATAAGTCAACCGGGAAGTGTCCAAGGTAGTTTGCAATAGAAGACAACTTAGATAACTCTTTTTAGATTTTCTAGTTTCTTAACTGAAATTAATTTTAGTCTAAGGCCATCTAACTACTTAATTAGAAAACAATTTATTTTAAGAAAACTGTAAATATTAAAGTAGAAAGCATAAGATAACTAACTTAGAAAGCATGACAACTAAACTAGAAAGCATGGAAATAATTAAACTAAAAATCATGTGAACTACGGAAGTAGCAAGGCTTGCAAATAAACTTGGAAACATCTAACTAGTATAGCAAGTAACAGTTTATGACGACTAACATACTACGAAAAGAACAAATAGCAAGTGCTCCAGAACTTCAGACGCTCCAATGACTGTATTAACAAATTTTATAAGATTATCACGTGCAAGAAACTGAACTTCTACTTAACATGCATTCAATGAAATGACAGGAAGTAAATACTCATCTATTTTATCTACCCTCCCTCAAGTAGCCAACTCGCGGGTTACTATGTTCGTTCTCAAATCACATATACTACTGGTTATGAAGTTCTTCCATTAAAGATAATTAACATCCATAGCTTAATAACTCAGAAATTGATAGAAGGTAATCTCTTTATTCATAAGTATTTAGAAATCATATTGACAAAATAACATTACTATTTTGTGTTATCTTTTGCTTCTGGAAATTACATCTTTATACAAAAACTCTAACTATGTCCTAGATTTTAGATGGCATAGATAACCATTGAAAAAGTCTTTAACCGATTTACAACAAATTTCATGTCTTTAAAACCCACTACATAAACATTAAAAAGGCTTGAGACGAGCCATGAATTCTTTGACTTAAAAATATAACATAAATTAAACTAACTACATCCTCGGTTCATCAGCCTAATGTTTAGGAACAGGTTCCCAGCGTATATCTTCAATATTTACTAAGGCACGTGCTAGTTAAATGTTGTGCAACTGCTGCATGATGTCTAATTATTGCTCTACAAAAACACTAAAAACAACCATTAAATCCGTATTGGTAGATTACTTCAATAAATCATAAGAAATAAAGTTTGTACAATTTTCCTAAAAGATAAACAATTATTTCTCCTAAAGTTTAATTAACTGGCAGAGACTGGGGATTGAGCACATATGAATAAACTTTTCTATTATTATTATGATGAGGTTATTTTTACCTCATAAAGGGAGAGGAGTGATATGGAGAAGTAGTGAGAGGTGGAGGGATGGATAAAGACATGAGATAGAGAGAAGTAGGGAGGGAATGAGAGAGAGAGGTGATAAAGAGAGGGAAGGTGGAGAGATTGGGAGATATGGAGAGAGAGGGAAAGAGGGAAGGAGAGAGATAGAGAGAAGTAGTGAGAGAGGAGGGAATGAGGGAGGGAGAGAGAGGTGAGATAGACAAAAGTAGAGAGGGAAGGAGAATGTGAGAGAGAGGTGATATAGAGAGAATTAGAGAGGGACAGATGAAGGTGAAGAGAGGAAGAGAGGGGAAGTGATATAAAGAGAAGTAAAGAGGGAAGGAGGAAGGTGGACGAATTGAGAGAGAGGAGAGACAATGGGATAGGTGAGATAAAGATAAGTATGGAGGGAAGGTAGGAGAGAGAGATAGAGAGAGAGGTCGATAGTTAGTTCTTGAGCTCAAGGGAGAGAGAGGTAGATAAATGGATGGAGATAGTGAGAAAGAGTTCTAGAGTGTAAGAGATATACAAAGAGAGATAGAGAGAGAAAGATGATATAGCTTGTTGATTATTGAAATTTGATCTACTCACTACTAAATTTTGACTAAGTTTGAAAAATTATAAGATCTTCCAAAAATTCGAATTTATATTATAACTCCTAAAAATTCAAAACCATTCTTAAACATTTTGAAACTATATACATGAAATATAACTTAAATTATAAGAATTTAAATGTACATATAAATGTCACTTATACTTAAATGTTTATTTGATGTCATTGAAAGAGAAAGAGAAAGAGAGAGAAATTTCAAAAGAAAACAATAGCATGAGCACGTTATAATGCACTCGTGTTATGTCAATTCAATCACATAATGTGAGTGTGCTATAATGAGCTTACATTGTTTTAATGCAATCCCATAACGTGATGTGATATAACATGCTCGTATTATGTCTTGGTAATGACCAAGTGTAGGCTTGGTCACTACCAACCCATAACATGCGTGTGTTTCATTATAACATGCTCGTGTTTTCTCTTTTATGGGACTAAAAAGTGGAGTGGCCAAGTTTTGGTCCCCCATCTTGGTGCACATGCTCACAACCACAACCAAGGTGATGAATTTATTCAGGGAAGGAATGGACATCAAGAATATGAAATATTTTCTAGAGTTTGTGAGTGTAAATGGGGATCTCCTATCCCCATCGTAGACCATACAAGCAATAGAACTTGTAGAAGGTGTAATGACATTGATATATTGGAAACCATGGTTGTAATTAAAGCATGCTCGAAAGGGAAAACTATTATATTTTTTCTTTTATTAATAAAAGGGAGCTACCCTCGAGAGAGGGGAGAGAGTGGGATAAGTGAGAGAGAGAGAGAGAGAGTTCTTGAGATCAAGGGAGAGAGATAGATAAATGGATGGAGTTAAACTAGTGAGAGAGAGGTCTAGAATGTAAGGGATATACAAAGAGTGAGATAGAGAGAGAAAGATGATATAGCTAGTTGATTATTGAAATTTGAACTATTGATTATTGAAATGTGACCTACTCACTACTAAATTTTGACCAAGTCTAAACAATTATAAGATCTTCCAAAATTAGAATTTGTATTATAACTCCTAAAAATTCAAAACCATTCTTAAATTTTTTGAGACTATATACATGAAATATAATTAAAGTATAAGAAATTAAATGTCCATATATAAATGTCACTTATACTTAAATGTTTGTTTCATGTATATAGTTTTGTTGAAAAAAAAAAGAAAGATAAAATTTTCAAAAGAAAATAATAACGTGAGCACGTTATAATGCACTCGTGTTATGTCAATTCAATCACATAATATGAGTGTGCTAATACGTGCTTGTGTTACGTGAATGCAATCCCATAACGTGACTGTGTTGTAACATGCTCATATTATGGCTTGGTAATGACCAAGCATAGGCTCAGTCACTACCAACCCATAACATGAGTGTGTTTCATTATAATGTGCTTGTATTTTCTCTTTTATGGGAACAAAAAGTGGAGTGGCCACTTTTTGGTCCCCCATCTTGGTGCACATGCCCACAACCAGAAACAAGGTGATGCATTTATTCAAGAAAGGAAAGGACATCAAGAATATGAAATCTTGTCTAGAGTTTGTGAGCATAAATGGGGATCTCCTCTCCCCATTGTAGACCATACAGGAAATAGAACTTGTAGAAGGTGTAATGACATTGATATATTGAGAGCCATGGTTGTAATAAAAGCAAGCTCAAAAGGGCAAAATATTATCTTTTTTTTATTAATAAAAGGGAGATACCCCCTCTGGTAGCATTATCTATATATATGTATATATATAATTTATATTTTTGTATTATAGCATTTACTATATTTGTATTTATATTATCTATTATATTATATAATATATAAAATATATTATTATCTATTATACTATACAATATATAAATAATAATTTAATATATATCACAAATCAATAGTGGGAAAGGAATAAATAGAGAAGGAAATGATAAATCAAAAGGATTATAGGTTCAAGGAACCGACAAACCTCCAATTAAATTCCTAGATGTGGTTTGGTTCCCAACGAGACTCAAAGTCCCAACAAATACATTGAAGAATGAGTAGTTGATTCTAAAATTCACAATAGGAGGCCTCAACAAAAGGTAAAATAAGAAAACCAAGAGTTGGGAAGTCCCTTAGTTCTGAGAAGCATAGGAACTCTCAATTAGTTCATGAAGTGCTATAGTTATTAATATGATCGTAAGTTTTGACAAGGGCTCAATTTTTTTAAAAGGTGGAATATAAAGGCTTAAAAGGCATGACAAAAGTAAAATAAAAAGGGTGAGAGGAAACAAAGGTTACCATAACTAGTGGAACTCCTGATATGTCCCAAGATCTTGTTCTATCCCCGGAAAACATCTTTGATAATTAAAAGAAGCCAAAAAAAGATAAAACATGTAGAAATCTATTGTAACACATAAATAACATAATTAAAAACTTTGAGCAAATACAAATAGTAAATATTACAGGTTCAAGTGCTCTGGCATATTCATATTAAAAATGTGGAAACACAAATAGATTGCATGACTAATTATCAAAATCTCTCACATAAATATGATCTCTTGGCATGTTGTGATGCCCATTCCAGTATGAGAGCTTCAAACAATGTATGGACATCAATTAAGGCATTTTCAAAGCACTTGAACTTTTTGACAAAATTCCTAAAAATACTATGGTCTCATGGTTGTGATGATTACAAAATACAAATTTAGACTAAAATGCATAGAAATTATATTTAACTATTTATAAATATGCACCACAATAGATTTGTTCTTCTCAATGTATACCTACAACATGCTAATGAACAACTAGGCATCCATCCTTGGCTAAATTTCAAGCTAAATAGTTTACATTTATAGAATCACTGTTATTTTTTAAGGCTTCTCCTCACTACATGCAATATGTAATCTCCAAAAAAGGAAAAACATAGATTAAACTAACAAGTTTGTTCAGTTGATAAGGTGGATGAGCTATTATCCCAAGATGAAAATGTCATAATTTATAACAACCTAGCATGGTGATGATGAAATTCCTCAAGTATCCATGAAGTTGAGGAAGGGATATTCAAAGTGGATAATTTTTTAAGGAAAGAAAGGCACATTTTAAAACTACAATAGTTGTGATTTTTGTGAAGTTATGAATAGCATCTTAAATGTTGACAAAGCCCATGTT
The DNA here is from genome assembly GCA_007115665.2 of Sequoiadendron giganteum. Classification (NCBI taxonomy): domain Eukaryota; kingdom Viridiplantae; phylum Streptophyta; class Pinopsida; order Cupressales; family Cupressaceae; genus Sequoiadendron; species Sequoiadendron giganteum. Next base: position 582,362,911 of record CM021103.1, read on the forward strand.
GAATCTAAGAATACTTGTAAAAATAAAATTTTAAAACGTTAACAATTACAAAGTTGTGGATTGTGTTTAAATACAGATGGATGAGTTCGTTTCAAACTATAATAGTTGGGAGTTGTGAAAAGCAATTAAAGGCCAATAAAGAAAATAAAGATCTACTATTCACGTGGAAAATTGATGATGTAAGATATTTATAATGATTTATGAAATGATGAAAAGGTAAAAAGATAAATTACTAACCCAAGATATGCCTTAGAACGACATGTAGATATATCTCAAATATTATTGTGCCAATTGACATGAATACACAATTGATAAGTAGGAGGTTTCTTCCACAGTGTGTCAAATTATGATATTGCTATCAGGATTCAACCGTGTAGTTTTCGAGTCAAACTCATTGACCCACGATTCATGAGTAGTGGTTCAAATGGGTTAGAAAGCTAAGTGGGCTTAACCTTGGGGGAAACTTCGTGGTTAAGCGCACTTGAGCTGGAGCAGTACAGGGATGGGTGACCTCTCAGGACAGACCAATGCTTCACCTCTGTGAGCGTCACCTAGATGCAATGAGTTCTAGGTGGACCATTCATTATCATGAGAGATGGGTTCTTGTGAACCACTACTCATGAATTGTGGGTCAATGAGTTTGACTCGAAAACTACACGGTTGAATCCTGATAGCAATATCATAATGAATACACAAGTTGAAGTGTGACCAAGGTGTAACACTCAACTCATGAATTTTTCTAACATCCTCTGTACTTGTGCCTAAAATAGAAGCTTTAGAATAGGGATTTCACCATCTACCAAAGCATAACAAAGAAATATATGCTCAATCTAGCCAAGAAAATCATAAAATCCAAATATTTTAGTAGATGTAGGAAGAATTGATGAAACCAAATGAAATCACATTTATTTGTGCCTTATATGCATTTAATCATGTAGGCCTAACAAATGAAGGGCAACTATACTTTGATTACATGCTACAAAATTATGAAATCATGCCAAATATAAGACACTATTCTTGCATGATAGATCTACTTGAAAAGGTGAGAACAATGATTGAAAGCAAAAATATTGTAATTAAGTGTAGATGTCGTTAGATGGTTGTAAACAAACATGTCAATGCATTCTTTGAAGAAGATAAATCACACCCACAAATTCATGTAATATATGCAGAATTGAAGAGATTATTTGGGAAGATGAAGACCATGGGGTAGTACCCGATACAACATTTTCCCTAAATTATGTTGAGAAGGAGAAAACATAACACATTCTTTGTCTACACAGTGAAAAATTAGCAATTGCATTTAGGCTTGTCAACACATGCTCAACCACAAGTATTAGGATATCAAGAACCTTTAGTCTATGTTGATTACCACTCAACCATCAAATTCATCTCCAACGTTGTTGTAAGGAATATTGAATTTTAGGGATGACAATCAACATCATCATCTCAAATTTTATCCCCTTTTAGATGACGTGAACAAATTGACCTACAATCAAGTTTGTTTGCTGAAATCACGTATTTATTTTTACCAATATCTAGAATGTCACTTCCCTCAGCCTGAATGAGCTCTTCACCATGGTCAACTGTATCTCTTCTTCCTCCAAATCAAAAGCACTATGAATCATTGCATTCATGTCAAAGACCGACCACACATTTAATTAATTTAAGGAAAACCAAAGGGCATATGAACTGTTTGCAACACAACATAGTTTGGGTAACATTCAATCCCCTCAAATGGTTGAGGACAAAACAATCTTTTAGACCAAGTAGATCTAATCCCACACACTTCTCCCAAAGGCCTCCATTGAGATGGAAGGGAATATGCATAACAAATGTCTTCATAATTTACAAGTGTCACAAAAGTACAAATAAAATCATATATATTGGACACCACTTATAACAATCAACAACCATAAAATAAGAAACTAATGTAATATAATATATTTATATAAATTATATTATATATAAATCTTACATTGTAATATATTTATTTATTTATAGATTATATAATATAATATATTGATTTGATATTATATATAATATATAAATAAAATATTATACTAATATATATATAATATATAGAATATTAATTATCAAACTTGATGTAGGCAAGGCCTATGATCTCGTATGTTGGGTTTTTCTCTTGGATGTTATGAAAAGGTTTGGCTTCTCCTCAGATTGGTTGGAAATGATTCATCACTGCATATCGATGCCCAGGTACTCAATTTTGGTGAACGGATCAATGTGCAGATTCTTTGAAGCAAAGAACAGACTATGCCATGGGGACCCCTTGTCCCCCTTCATTTTTGTTATCATGGCTGATGCGATGGGGCAACTCATAAAAAGTTTGCGATCCAATGGAATTTGGAAAGGTATCTATGTTGCCGATGGTATGGAGCCAATTACCCATACACAATTTGCCGACGATACAATGTTGTTCGGGAAAGCAACCATTAGGGGGGCAGAAATAATAAAAGGTGCACTGGACCTATATACAATCGTATTAGGGCAGTACCTCAACAAAGATAAATCTAAAGTATATTTTTTTAACATGAAGAATGTTTTGAGGAGGAAGATTGTGGATATACTTGGTTTTACAACCGCTGCTCTGTCGTCCAAGTACCCGACCCCCCCCTTATTTCAGGGTGCTTGTCGAATTGATCATTGGATGGATACGATTTCAAAATGAAAATTGAAGTCGTAAGCTTAGAAAATAAAGTGGTTATCCTTGGTTGGTAGGATCCTCATGATTAAATCTATCTTATCGACAATCCCTATTCACGTAATGTCCTGTTTTGGATTGAACAATAAAGCACATCAAACTATTGAAAGTCATTTGAAGAAGTTTTTGTGGGATGGGGCGAAGGAGGAGAAAAAGATCCCACTCATAAATTGGAATATGACCTGCAATACAAAGTCTGATGGGGGCGCAGGTCTCAGAATAATGGATCATTAGAATTGGGCCCTTGGGGGAAAACTCTACTGGAAGATATACAAGCACCCAGAGAGACAATGGTGCAAAATAATTAGGAAAAAAATACTTGGATTGTGACAATCCAAGTCAGATTCTCACGATGGCCAATTCGCAGGGAGGTTCATCAGTTTGGAGGTTTATTTAGAATAGTAGAGATTTAATTACAAACCACCTTTCCTGGCGAATCGATAATGGCAGATGGGTCGACTTCTGGTGGGACTCGTGGGATGGGCACCCCGCCCTCTCAGATACATTTGGAGATCGACCTTGGCTAGATGATGTCATCCTTTCCCATGGTAGGTTGGTGGTGGACTACTTGATTGTTCAGGATAATGGTTTTGGCAAGATGGTAGAATGGATAAAATGGGAGACTCTTGCTATCCCAGAAGTTGACAAACAAATTTTGGTTGCAATCTTTGAAAATAGGAGAATCCAAATAAGTGACCTAGAAGATGAAATTATCTAGACTGGAGCTAGCTCGGGGGAATACTCAGTTAAACTGGTTTACAAGATACAATCAATACTGGGTACCATAGGGGGGTGGCTTGCTCGACTGTGTTGGAGACATGGTGTCCTCTCGAAGGTGGGGCTTTCCTGTAGATGACATTGCCTAAAAGGATATTAACAAGCAGTCATCTTGCCACTTATGGTATCCATGGCCTGAGTGTTTTCCCTCTCTGTTTCAAGGCTGAGGAAAATGTTGACCTTTTTCTCTTGAACTGTGCCTTCTTCGTTCAATGTTGGGACTGGCTACTCTAGTCATTTGGGTGGTCTTCTCCTCACCAAATCAATTTGAAAAGCTTCTTACTAAGCTAGCCAAACTATGGAAAAAGGTGGGTCTGGGGGGATGCTTGGATCTCGGCTCCATCGATGGTGACTTGGAAGGTGTGGAAGGAGAGAAACAGGATAATCTTCAATGATAAACAACTATCGATAGAAGAGGTAATAAAGAAAATCAAGAATGGAATATGTGAACTCCTAAATTCTAGGCGTCTAGCAACTAAAAACACATGGTTTTCAAATTGGGACAACTTCCTCCAAGGGAGGTGGGGGACACTTACTCCCCCTCATGTGAGTCCCCCTGATCATGATAAATCTCGAGCAGATGCAAGGTGGGTGCCTCCTGAGCCTGAGAAATGTAAAGTTGACTTTGATGAATCTTTGAAAGGTAATCCAGGCTTATCTGGGATCAAATGCATCATTAGGAAAAGTAGTGGTGAATGTTTGTGGGTCATGGTGAAGGGAATTGGAATCATGATGAACAATGAGGTTGAGATGGAGGCCCTGACTCGCGAACTCTCATTATGCTTGGAAAAAGGTGTTAAGGACATTGAAGTAGAAGGTGATTCTCAATTGTGCATAAATTCGGTGAGAAGAAACTCTATTCATAATTGGAAGTTAAAAATATGGTTGCATAAAATATAATCCTACCCGGTACACTTTAATTCCTATTCAATAAGTCATGTGTACTGAGAAACAAATTCAGCGATCGATTTTTTGGCCAACATGGGTGTGGCCTGGGCTACCCTGACATAAGAAGTGACTTACAATGGGTCTTCTCTGTCTGAGGGGTTGAAAGAAATAATTGCAAAAGATTGCATGATCTACACTAAATAAATCTAAGGATAGAGTTCTTATCCAGTCTACTGGATTCGATTGCCTGTTCGTCCTCACCTGCTTCATGCAAAACAGTGTTGTCTTCTGATGAGTTCTCTTTTTTTTCCTAGTTTAAATAGTGGGAGCTACCCCCACACTGCTAGCACTTACCCTTACAAAAAAATAAATATAATATATTATAAATATTAATATATATTATAATATATATACACATACAATATTGTAATATATAGCATATTTTTGTAGGAATAATATAATATTCATTATATTATATCTTGAGTAAATTATTGCAAAAAATATATATATGTATTTTTTATCATAAATTAATAAATAATTATAAAAATATAATTGTATATTTAATTAATAATTTAATATTGGTTAATTTATAGTATTAAATATATAATAATAATATATACCAATCGAGGTGAAAGTAATGCTTCAATCTTCTTTTGTCAAATTGGTGGAATTATGGATAAAATTTTATAAAGTTTTCTTGAAGTGAGATTAAGAATTTTTTAAAATCTATTGATAAATCTAAGGTTTTGTAAATTTTTAGGACATTTAAAAGTTGAAAGGAACTTGTCTAAGGCTTTTAGGGTTCTAGGAATCACTAGAACCCCCGACTGTTCCCACTCCACCCCTTACCCCTAATAGTTCTAATACAGGTCTAAGTCCCGACATCACTTCAAAAGGGGATTTTAATCCTTTGTAGTCAACACTTTAATGAGAAGTAATAAAAAATCAAGGGTTCCTAGGGATTGAAAACCTCCTTTCCCTACGATAACTCAAAATGCTTTCTATATTCCCCAAAAAAATTCCTAAGCTGCTCTCAACCCTTGATGCCCTTGCTCAACTCCATTTTCACGTAGTTCTCCCATGCAAGGCTAACATTGTTGTTAGAACATGGTATGAACATCCATCAAAGCAAAGCAAAATGGGAATTTTGTTAGTTTTCATAGTTGAAAACATCTTGATTGACATGTATGCAAGATTTGAAATTATAGACATGGTGTGAGGGTTGTTTAATAGAATGCCTCAAAGAGAGGTCACTTCATGAATACCATAATTATAGATTATGCTCAAAACAAATTTATTGAAACAAATTCAAAGACTCTCAAGTGAATGTAGTTAGCAAGTGCATAAGACATGCTAAAATAGGGTATGAACATTCACCAAAGCATGGTGGGATGATGATCTTTGTTACAATGCCTTGAAAAATGTGTATGCAAAATATGGAAGCATAGAAAAGGCCCATGACCTGTTTGGCACAATGCATCACATAAATGTGATCTCACAGGTGCCCTAGTCACATGATAGGCACAAAATGGATTTGTTGAAAGAACTTTAGAAACTTCAACCAAATGCAAACAATAAATGTTATAGGTTCAAGTGCCTTGACATATTCATATGCAAAATGTGGAAACACAAATATATTGCACGACTAATTTAAGAAAACTCCTCACATAAATATGGTCTCTTGGCGTACTATGATGCTCGAGCTAGTATGAGAGCTTTAAACATCATATGAACATCAATCAAGGCATTGAAAAAATACTTGAACTATCTGACAAAATTCCTCAAAATAATGTGATCTAATGACTACGATGATTGTAAAATATTAACATTATATATATTATTATATATAAATAATATATTATATATATTTATAATATATTAATATTATTATATTATATAAATATTTATATTATAATAGGGTAAAAGCACAATCATGTGTCAGTTTATAAAGGATCAACCAACAATAACAAAAATTTCTAAACTTCGACCACATAAAAGTGGTTTTTATGTTTTGAATTTCAAAATGATGTAAACTAATGAAATGTAAAACTTTTGATGAAGTTTATTCCTGTAATTTTTTAGTTTTTTAACAAGATTGTTTTCAATAATTTTTTATCAATTTAAGAGCAGATTTTGGAATGCTAAAAATTTCAGAAAAAAGTGACTTCATGGGTCGTCAAAAAATAAATTGAAAAAAACCTCATTTTTCCCTATTTTTTTTCTCTAAATAGGTAACTTCAATACCTTGTGCATGGAATTTTTTTTCAAATTTTGATGTATATTTTTCTCGTAATAACGTTTTAAAGTCAAACTTGTCAGAATTCACTAGTTTTCACGGGCTGTCAACTATTGTCTATTTTTTTATTCATTTTGAAAAAATAAATTATACCCTTTTGAAGAACACTCTCTCCTCTTTTGCCCCATATTTTTAAGAAAAAAAATTAACATGTTTTACTATTTTTAAAAATTTCTAATCAACCTTTTTTTTAACTTTAACAACCTACTTGCATTATTTTAAAAATAAAACATATTAAAACTAATCAAAATATTAAAAAAATTACATATTTGGATTCACCACTCCGAACTCTACAAAAGGGTATTTTTCTTTTTTGCAAAAAACTTATTCCGACTAAAGAAATACTTAGTTGAAGTTGAAAGTTTCAGAAAATTCTAAAAAAAACTGAGTTGACTGCCAACTAGGATGCCACATAGACCGTTTCATTAGAAAGGGTTTCTATAAAAAGGGTTTCACCCATTCCTGTAATATTTCAAATTTTAAAAAAATTGTTTTCAATACTTTTTTTTATCAATTTAAGAACATATTTTGGAATGCTGAAAATTTTAGAAAAAAGTGACTTTACGGGCCGTCAAGAAATAAATTGAAAAAAACTTCATTTCTCCCTATTTTTTTTCTCCAAATAAGTAACTTCAATATCTTGTGCATGGAATTTTTTTTCAAATTTTAATGTATATTTTTCTTGTAAGAACGTTTTAAAGTCAAACTTGTCAGAATTCGATAGTTTTCATGGGCCATCAACTATTGTCTATTTTTTTTATCATTTTCAAAAAACAAATTATACCCTTTTGAAGAACACTCTCTCCTCCCTTTTTTTTTTTATAAATGTTTAATCAACCTCTTTTTTAATTTTAACAACCTAATTGCATTATTTTAAAAATAAAATATATTAAAACTAATCAAAATATTAAAAAAATTACATATTTGGATTCACCACTCCAAACTCTACAAAAGGGTATTTTTTTTTTTTTTTGGTAGAAAAATCATTCTGACTAAAGAAATACTTAGTTGAAGTTGAAAGTTTCAGAAAATTTGAAAAAAGTTGTGTTGGCTGCCAACTAGGATGCCACATAGACCATTTCGATAGAAAGTTTTTGCCCGAAACACTTTCTATATAAACCTCACACATTAAAAAAGCCAATTTCAAAGCGAGAAAATGAAAAAAATATATTTTTGGGATTCAGGCGAAACCTTGTGTGCCACGTATAGGCCACGTGGTTTTGGTCAAAACCTATTCGGCCGAAACTTGTTTGGTCGAAAATATTTTGCTCAGAACTATTTATTTAGCCTAAAGTGTGACATAACTTTGTGCTTTTACCTAATATATAATATAAAAAATTAATATATAGGTATTATTTACAATGAGAGGCGTTCCATACAATCACATTTTTTTCGTGTGTATCAAAATGTAATAAAATATATTTTATGTGTGTTGGTTGTCATACTTGTAGATCACTGAATTTTTAATGGAAAAGAAAGTGGTGGAGGGCGGTGGGCTCCAGAACGATATGTGAGGCATTAAAAGCGGTCTGATCCGTGACTTTGGTGTGATGTCCCTCCAACGTGGATTCATGTATCACATTGTGCCACTGTAGAAACATGGTATAAACGTGTCATTAACCGCCTCCACGTAGCTTCGATATCAACCACTTTCATGAAAAAAATTGGAGTATCGTGCAAACAAATTAGAGGCTGAGAAAACATGCTCTACTTCTCAACAAGGAGAATCAAAATTTAGGCCTAGGAAAAATGACAAAAAGGGGGAGAGCTAGAGGTTAGATTCATCATTTTCCAGTGTAAAATTAGTTTCACTTCTTTGCGCCATTCCCACCCTTCAATACTTTTATTATTGGGCATTGTCAGAAGATACAAATCAACGATGCTTACAAGCTTTTGATTGTGATGGTGGAAAACAACATTTTCCCTAATATTGTGACTTATAGCGCTTTGATTAATGGGCATTTCAAGGAAGGCAAGTTGGAGGAAGTGTGTAAGTAGTTTGAGGAGATGAAACAATGAGGTGTGATTCCAGATGGGTACCTACAAAAATTGGGTGTAAGCTATTCGAGGAGATACAACATAGTGGAACGATGCCTAGTGTGATCCATTATAATGGTTTTCTTAGTGGTCTTTGCAAAAAAGGCCAGACATAGAAGGCAAAGACTAAGTGTATTTCAAACTTTGCGGACCACACATCGCCAATGGATGGATTTGAAAGTCAACCAAAATTTACAAGAGAATGATACCCTCTATTTGCTATTTGTCAAGGAAAACCAAAAATTGCATCAAGCACAAGTCAAATACATAGATATTGGAGATGGGGAAGACAAACTGGGCAGAATTAACATTGAAGTTTTGATTAATGGGGAGGTAAAGATGGGTAGAATTAACATTGAGGTTTTGTCTGAATATTTTTTCATGCAAGCATTTATCACGTAAGATACCATTTACTTGGGTATAGAGATTGGATGCCTATCCCTGGGTAGAATTTCATGGTCACTGTAAAATTAGCATGTGTCACATTTCTCTTTATCTCGTATCAATTGTCAGGAAATCATGTGTCAATTTCCAGTTTGTGCCTCTACCTTATTTGGACTTGGCGAAAAATGTTCATTCTTAGCCTTTATCGCTTTACTGCGGTGGTCTGGTCTACCCTTGGTGGTACCGCAGTGACAGGCTTGGCGGTTACCGCCTTACCGCGCGTGGTGAGTTTACTCACTACGGTGGACATGGTAGGCAGCTTGCAGCTTGCCTCGCCGGTCATTACCTTACCACGGTCGGCAAAGCCGCCAGCAATGGCCTAGCGGTTATCGCTCCACCGCGATGGCCGCGATGAAGCCGCTAGCGGCTTGGTCGGCGGTTACCGCCACACCGCAGTGTCCGCGGTGAGACTACCAACGGTGAGCCTGGCGGTTACCACTCCACCGTGGGCAATGAGCTTGCTCACCGCGGTGGCTGCAGTAAGATCGCCAGCGGTCTAGTCGACGATCATTGCCCTACTGCGGGGTGGCCTGGAAGCCTCCACAGTAGCACAGTTTGACCACCAGCGGTCTCCCAGGCTATTCACCACCATACCGCAACATGACTTGGATAGGGGCGCAGTTGCACGGGGCGGTCAGTGATGAAGCTCGGTGAAGGCGAAGGGTGAGCTCACCACCATACCGTGAGGCGACTCAGATAGGGTTGCGGTAGCGCGGTAGGAGCTTGTGCGAGATCAGAGCTCAGTTGATCGAGTTGGATCAGGTGGTTAAAGCGACAGCGAATGGAAGGAGGACACGTGGCAGTTTGAAAAAATGTTGATTGGCCAAAATCCAAAACAATAAAAATAATAATTGTAGACTTGTTCGGCTGGTGACAGGAACTCGATTATGGCAAGGAGTAATTGCCTGGGTGGCTCGATGAGATCTGAGAAGATCAATTGTGTATTGGATGTTCAATGCATGAACCTGGAAGCCGTGGGATTGGTTGAAAGTGTAAATACGATGAAGACTTGTACAATCAATGTGAGGTTTACGGATATGTACATGTAAGTTGGCAAGTCAATGCAAGATAGATGATTTTTTTTTATTGTATACTTAAGAAAGAAGTATTGTAATAGTGAGATTAACGGGAAGCTGTTGTGAGCTGATCAGAGAGTGAGGGTTGATATTGTATGTAATATTTTTATTATTGTAATACAATTATTTTTGCTTGGTGTGGTGGGTTTTTTACCTGAAAAGGTTTTCCCATGTAAATATCGTGTCATCTGTGAATGCTTATTTTTTGTTATCTCTTTTATGCTGCATGTATTCATCTCAGTAATTTTAGAAGTTATTAGAACCAGTTTTTGCTCTTCTCCTCTATTTTATTAGTGTCAAGGGAATGCATTTCGCACTATTGGGTCAATAGATCCATCCTTGTTTTCCCTTCAAGTGGTATCAGAGCCTGGCCAGTTATGTTATCCTTGAGAGAAAAGGTCAGTTTTTTGTGCTAATACTGTTTCAGTGGGAGTCTTGCATTGTTAAAACTTGTTTCTATTTGATATGGCGAGTACATCAGGTAGAGTAGATATTGAAAAGTTTAATGGCAACAACTTTGAGTTATGGAAACTCAAAATGGAAGACTTTATGGTGGATAGAGACCTTTGGTTAGCAGTGTCTAGAACTAAGCCACAAAGAATGACACAAGAGGCTTGGGATCTTGCTGATAGAAAAACAAGAGGTCTGATAAGACTGAGTCTAGCCGATTTTGTACTCTTGAACGTCCATGAGGAGCAATCTGCAACTTCTTTGTGGAAGAAGCTTGGTGGTATTTATCAGGGAAAGTCTTTGGTAAATAAGTTATTCCGAAGGATGAAATTGTACTCCTTGAAGATGGAAGAAGGTGCATCTATTGCAGACCATCTGAACTCGTTTAATATGAGTGTTACTTAGCTAGCGTCTCTAGGTGTAAATAATGAAGAGGAGGATCGTTGCAGGCTCTTGTTGTGTTCATTACCTGACAGTTGGGATCATCTGGTGATGGCTATTGGAAGCACAACCACTGCATTCAAGATGGATGATGTGGTTGCTTTCTTATGTCTGAAGAAATGAGAAGGAAGTCTTCTGAGATGGCCAAAGATTCTCTTGTTGTTCGAGGTAGACCAAAGGAGAAAGGCAAGAAGGACAAGAAGTCAAAGTCCAAATTTGCAGGGAGATCAAAATCTCCTGGTAAAAAGTTCAAGGTGAGATGTTGGAACTGTGGGCAACCTGGTCACATCTGAAAGGATTGTAAGGAGAAGAAAAATAAGAATGCTTATGACAATGAATCTTCTCAAAGTGATGCAGACGCCTTTATTACAGCAACCTTGACAACTCAGGCATCGGATGATGTCTGATTGGTTGACTCAGGTGCGTCCTTTCACATGATGTCCAATAGAGAATGGTTATCCAAGTACGAGAAGTATGATGGTGGAAAGGTGTACCTGGCAAGTGATTCAACACTAGAGATAGTTGGTAGAGGAAGAGTTAGAATTCAGTTTCCTAACGGGAGAGTCAGAGGTATTGGTGGCGTACTGCACATACCAGGTTTGGCTCGTAATCTTCTTTCTGTCAGTAAGTTAAATGATGTTGGTGTAGAAGTTTATTTCTCAAATAAAGGATGTAAAATGGCTAGAGATGCAATGGTGTTAGCTAAGGGTGTTCATATTGGCACTCTGTATAAGTTGGATGCACGTCTTGTTCAATGTAACAATGCCTCTATAGAGTCATGTAAATCAGTCCCTATAGGGTGATCCCATAAAGCTGGTTTACAATTTCTGAGAGGAACTGATTTTTGCTGAAATCACATATTTTTAGAAAATATAATGATTTAAGCCCTTCAAATTTCTATTTTAAGGATTTCAATTGAAAAGGTTTTGATCAAACCACCTTAGATCAAATCCCCTTGGATAGAACCTCGCTAGTTTTAAACCATACCCATAAATGCGTCTCCTTTACACCTATCAAAATACTGATAAAAAATCACTTTTGATTTACCTTTTGGGGGATCAAATGAATTCATTTAAAATTTATTTGAAATGATTATGGTAGTCCTCAAAATGAGCTATCCCAAAAATATAATTTTAATATGTTATGGTTTTATTATGTATGTGTTTTTCTAGTTTTATTAAAGATAAGTTTTTCATCGAAAATCAAGCTCTTGTTTTGCACATGTGGAAAAATAACAAATTATCAATTTTTTTTTTTTAAAATATGTGTGTGCTGGGTATTGATGTCCTTGATCCATTAAAAAAAAGAAGAAAAGTTTTCAATACATACAAAAAAAGTTGTGTTGTATACAGTCCGCCTATGTCTGAAATGCAATTGGTTTGATTTTGAAAGTCTATTAAGGAAAAAATATTCAATAAAAAACTATGAGACCAAACGAAAGTGGTAGATATCATAGTTAAAAATATAAATTCAAAAAAATTAGAATTTTATCCTTGATACAAAAAAAATTATGTTGTATACGATGAGCGTCACTTTTTAAAAATGTTGTTTTTTGAAAAAAAACCAATTTTTGTGGGAGATGGAAAATAAGTGCAATATTATTCCAAAAATTTTGAAAAAAATATTTTTAGAATCTACAGACAAAATTTGATGAGACTCTAGTTTGCATCATTTTCAAATTCCTCACGGTTTAGCAGCTATAGGTGCCTGAATGTGAAGATATAGTTAAAAATAATAATTTCAGTGTCTAGTTAGGCCAAAAATTGTAAACCACTATTGTGAGATCACCCTGTAGAGAAAGATGAAAACACTTTTTTGTCTGCAAATGCTTTGGAGGTAAAACTCCCAGCAGAGAAGACTATATTGTGGCATCATAGACTTGGTCACATAGGTGAGAAAGGTTTAAAAACTTTGAAGAATAAAAATCTTGTAGAAGGGCTTGATGATTGTAACGTTGAGTTTGATTTTTGCGAACATTGTATCTATGAAAATCAACACCGTGTTTCATTTTACTCGAGTCCTCACAAATCTTCTAGTATACTGGATTATGTTCATTCTGATGAATTTGGTCCAATTAATGTTCCTTCGTTATTGAAGTCTAGATATTATGTTTCTTTTATTGATGATTGTTCGAGAAGGGCATTTGTATACTTTCTTAAAAGTAAATCAGAAGTGTTCAGTCGGTTTAAAGAATTTAAATATTTGGTAGAGAATCAAACTGGAAGGAAAATTAAATGTTTGAAGACAGACAATGGCCATGAATTTTTTTCTACAGATTTTGAAATGTATTGTACAGATCATGGAATTAAAAGGCATAAGACAACGCCTTACACTCCACAACAAAATGGAGTTGTTGAAAGGTTGAACAGGATGTTGATGGAAAAGGCAAGGAGTATGTTGAGCAGTGCTGGTCTGGAGCAAAAGTTCTGGGCTGAGGCTATGGCTACAACATGTTATCTGGTAAACCGATCTCCTTGCTCTGCTCTTGTTGATAAGACACCTTTGAAAGAATGGTCTGGTAAGAAGCCCTCTCTGAGGCATATTCGTGTCTTTGGCTGTGAAGCATATGTTTATGTGCCAAATGAAAAGAGGTCAAAATTGGATAACAAGGTTGTCAAGTGTATTCTCATCGGCTATGGCGTTGGTGTGAAGGGATACAAACTTTGGAACCCTGTTACTTAGAAGGTTCTATACAACAAAAGCGTGATTTTTCGTGAGCTGAAACCTTCAGTAAGTGATCAACAACTTGAGACAGATTAGAGTGACAAGAAAAAGGATGCAGTTGATATTCCCCAAACTCCAGAAAGGGAAGAGCTGCATGGTGTACCTGAGATTGAGGAGAGTTCAAGTAGCTCTGAAAGTTTTGATGATGAAGAACCACAACCTCAGCCTGTAAGAAGGTCTACACGAGAAAAACGACAACCTGAGAGGTATGGTTTTTCACTATTGAATTTGAACTGTGCCTATGCTTTAATTACTAGCATTGATGAGCCTAGGACTGTAAAAGAAGCAATCAGCATGATTGATTCAAATTCTTGGTTGGAAGCCATGAATGAAGAAATGGATTCATTAAAGAAGAA